>BJFM01001573.1:53870-82161 GCA_016586285.1 Arothron firmamentum
ATATATATATATATATTTATTTATTTTCTCCAGTGCCAAACAAAGCGATGCATTGTTGCAACTTTATCAAAGTTATTGAATGACAGAAAGGATTACTTGGCGCTGCAGATTGCCGGTGTCAGGAAAACTGTGGCCTTTGTATGTGAGGAGACAAAAGATGTGAAAGGCAGAGTTGGCAGTTTGAGCAGAAAATCTCCACAGAGGAGAAGCGCATGGACACAAACCAGCGAATCGCAGACTTCGCAGGATGCTCCAGAAGATGCAATCTCAGGCTCCTTGGTGTCAAAGAAGCAGCAAAGGAGGATGCACGCAAGGTTGCTGTTGAAATCTGAGACTGAGTTATCCTTGAGAGAGGTCCGCTGGGGTCACAACGCTTAAAGCTACTTTTGCTTGTACTGTTCTACAATCAGACTGCGATTCTTCAGGCCATTACATTTGTCTAGTAGTCGAATGCAATCACTCAATCTCTTTAATTGTTAATTTATATGGTTACATTAGCAAACCTGGAAATGAGAAAATACTTGACTCGAGGATTACCTTTTGGCTCTCTAAATATTCTAATTCAGTTCTGTTAATAGAGGATTTTAATGTGACCTTAAATGACACTTTGGATAGATGGCCTCAGGGACACAAATACCACAGCTCTTGAGTTCTAGAAGTAACTCAAGAGTAGAAATATTTCTGGATAAATTGAATGTAACTGATATTTGAAGAGAGAAGTTTCCTGATGATATTTCATTCACCTGGAGTAATCGTTCTGGTATTCACGTATTGATTTCTGGTTAATTTCAGATAGTCTATCCAAGGATAAAGTTACGGTCAATATCCTGACAGCACCACTTACTCACCGTAGAGCAATATGTAGAAATGTACAAGTCTTTTAAAACCAATGCTATTAGTAGATCTTCATATTGGACATTAAATAGTTCACTTTGCATTTGTAAAATCTGAAATCATACGATTGATTAAGCACTTAAAAGATAAGGGTAACTACAAGAAATGCTATACAGTAGTACTAATTGGGAACTTTTTAAATTTGAGGCAGGTAATTTTTTTGAGACAATATGGGGTTGAAATAGATACGTCAAGCGCAGCAGAAGAAAAAAAATTAATTATTCACTTCTACAAAGCCTTTGATTCAGTTGAGCACAAATTTATATTTTCTCTCTCAAAAAGTTTGGTTTTGGTGATACCTTCTGCAACGCTGTAAAGGCTCAACGAATTAGCTCAATCAGAATAAAAAATGGCACAACCTCCAGATTTCATCCTAATCGTGGTGTACACCAGGGTGTTCGATCAGTCCTAATCTTTTCTTACTTTGTACTCAAATTCTTGCCTCTCACATCTCTAAGACACGTGCGTACATTCACCGGCACGTGGACCGAAAACAGTGGCTGACAGATGAGCACTGACACTCTGACCCTACAAGCACATTCAAGCCTTTAAACACTAATACCACTTTATATGTGAGGCCCATACGAAAATGCAACTCAGGGTCCCACAGGTAACGCGGATACTCTGTCTTTGTGTTTATTTTGCTTCTGGTTACTGACCCCAACGTCCCTTCGGGGTCTCCTTAAAAAGTTATTTTCTTTGGTTTGAGGCAAATTAAACAGTAAGAGATAGATTAAGTTTCCTTTATTAGTGTTTTTTATTTCTGATAAATGACGTGTTAGCATCGTCTTTCCACGCAGTTATCCAATGAGCTTTGAGTATTGGCACAAATTACAGATTAACGTCCTTCTACACAATTCAATTAAGATAATATGTGGAGATGGCTAGAACACAGGATATGTTTCCATCCTAACAGAACAAATGCTTTGAACTTGAATCAGTTAAACTCAAACTTTTCCTCCTTAAGGAGCCAAATTTAATTGCAAACCAAGATTTGACTGATACACTTGAGATTAATTAAAACATGTCAATTATAATAAAATAATCACCTCTAAACCTGGGAAAGCCAAAGTTTCTTCTGGTTTCTTAAAACATCCAGATGAAAAAACAAAAGATAAAAACACAAATGATAACATTAAATACATTGAAGCCCAGAGAATCAATAAGGCAAGCAAAGCTCATACTGTATGTACAGTTATAATTATTTACATCCTGTTTATGTCTCAACTGAGCCGAGTTGTGGGTTTGTCGCCCCCTGCTGGCGCAACGTCACACTGCACACAGTTCAATAGGTCATGTGTCCCAGGACGACTGCAGCAGCAGGCAACCAGAGGAGCCAAAGTCCAGCCTCACCCACCGCCTGGTCCGATTTCAGCTCTCAAACAGCAGAGATGACACTACGGGTCTCCTGATGTCAGGTTAATCGTTTACAGACCACTTCAGTTGGCTTTATGGACCAGCTGGTTTACGGGATGGATATATTGACTAATGTGCATACTTATAAATACTGCTGGGTGCACATGTAATCACCGTTACTGGTGTGATTATGGAGAAAGACGTGGGGGGTGAATAGAAGAAAGAAAAAAATTAGCTAAATGTAAACAAATAATTAAGAGATGATCATAATTACCACAAGTGAGGTCTGAGCATCACAGAGCCAGACTCACTTAAATGTAAGAGAAGACTGAAGTCAAATCCAGTTTTATCACAAATAATAAAAGAAGTTGCGTGTCTGAATGACAGGAGCCTTTTACAAACACATCCTGAGGAACCGTCTGTGTGCTCACACAGCAGATTTCATGCAGGAGGTGAATTCACAGATGTTGGAGATTGTCCTGATGGTTTATCAAAGGGGTGGAGCATGCACAGTTTCTAACAGAGTTCATTCACATTACTTCATCTCTGTTGTTGGAAGGCGGCTTAAACTCGTCACTTATTCACCAGCGGGTTGTGTGCTTCCAGGTATGCCAGTTATCCACAAGCCACCGCTCTAGAGGGTCTCCTCCTGCACTCACACATGAGGCCAACCGCTTAAGAACTAGGAAGGCAAGATTGGATTCAATCCACAGTGGAAAATAATGTGTTCACACATCCTGCCAATACTGAGCTGAGAATGCGCGTGTGGGTACAGGCCTCTGATTTCACCGTTTTCAACTAAAACTACACATGGACTGGCTACTATTATTATAACATGAGTTAGGAAGCTCACTAAGGCTGGAAAAACCACACAAGACCAGCTTATGTTCTCACCAAATATAAGGACCGTCATGTGGGTCAGAGGACTAAAATTCAGAGAGGAACCAATGGTTATAGTAACAATAACAGACTTAAAAAAATAATTAAAAAAATAACAGTAAGCCATAGCTCTTAAATCAGAGAAGAGATGAATCACAACAAACAAGCCTGCACTTTAAAACCAGCAAGAGTGACACATGATCAGTGCTTGATATGTACAGTGATTAATGTGTGTGTGTGAGTGTAGAGACCGCAGAGGAAAGAGCTCCCTGGCTGTGGGTGGAGCAGGCCTCAGGCTCGAGCCTCATGGTGGCGTCTCGGCGTTGTTAGTGGGGGTCTTTTTCTTTGCTGGCTTCTTCACCGTCTTGGTCTGAGTCTAGCAGAGGGGAAAAAAGAAGGCAAAGAGTCATTAATGGCTGGTTTAACAACAAAGGAGACTTTACTGAACTTTCAGTTCAGTAAAGGGTGGAGAGTGAGTGTGTGTGTGTGTGTGTGTGTGTACCTCCGTCTTGACAGTGGCAGGTTTCTTGGTTGTTTTTGCAGTGCTGCCACGTTTAGTTGTTTTTTCTGCCACATCTTCATCAGAGTGTTCAGTCCTCGTGTCTGATTGGTCAGAACTGTGTTGGGATGATGCATCATCAGCGAGCGAAGTGGCCGCCAGTAAGCGGGCTGCAGGATTATGCAAAAAATAAATAAATAAATAAATAAATAAAATAAGGTGGTCAGTGACCAAAGATGTAGCATTGTGATTAAATGAGAGATCAACACATGGAATCCCACAAATATATACATATAAAAATAACTTTAAAAACAAGTATAAAACAATAAAACAACAAAAAAAAATACACTGGTAAACTACAATAAAATCAAACGCCACCTAGCGGTAGTATGTCAAATGACAGATTGTTGAGTGAAGGTTGTTTCTCGAATAAATGCAGCCTCTCGAGTGTAAACCTTAGATGCATGAAAACCCTGACAAGAGGATCAGAGAAACTTATCCAATTTATAATGATGAAAAAAAATTAGTAATGTATTAATTTCCTAGGCATAAAACATATAGATCAAAGGATTTAAATAAACGGTTGTTTTCAATCATGCCTAGCTCTAATATACAGTGTACCCTGTGCTGCACAAATCAGCTATATTAGTTGTATTGTTCAGGACAGTCTTTTTGTTTGCAGACATTTGAATGTGCTACATCACCCTGTTTACCCATTGTCATTTACTCTCTGTATTCTGTGCACACCTCGTCCCACACACCCAGCCAGCTGGCAGATGAGCGCACACAGTCCTCTTTCCATGCCTCTCCTCCTCCAGGAGTCACATGCTTTCACCCACAACTAAAGACTTCCCCCCCTCCTACTGCCATCCTGCAAACTCTGAAGTCACAAGACTCCTCTTGTCTCAGATGAATCAAGAACCAAAGCTCTTGTTTTTACATCTATGCACAGAATATATTCACAGATGTGGGCAGACTAGTGGGAGACGTTGCTTCACACATCATATGTCTTACTCTGCCTTGCAGCTGTGCTCCTGGCTCGGGGCAGCGTGCTGGCCCCCGAGCTCATGTCGTCCACAGGCTCCCGCCTCACGCGGGGGTCTGAAGTGTGGAGACCCAGCTCATCGTCGGCGTTGATTAGGGTCAGGTCCTGCATGCTGAAACTCCGCAGCTTGTCCGACAGCACACCCTGACCCTGAACAAGCCAAAAAATGCTTAATAAGCCTTTTAATCTGTGATGAGCATCCTGCTGACCAATCACATGTTAGGGCAGCAGCACCACATGATCCCAGGTCTCATCTAAGACGCATGGATGGAGCTCCTTTAGGTTTGAGGCTAGTCTACACAGGTCGACTCCAAATGGCTCTAAGCAAAGATCTAATGTCCAATAAGGTCAATAAAGCAGCCGAAGCCCAGCGAACCGACTCACCTTGCTGGCTGCAGTCACTGCTGCGTTGGCAGCCAGGTTGAGACCTCGCTTTCCAAACCTCATCATGGTTTCATAACTCCTGTCTTTGGCCTGTGCGATGTACTCGTCTATCTCCTGCAGCCCGGATGAATGAGCGAAAAGAGCAGCGTTAGGTCTAACGCTGAACACGGGACAGATGTGTGGACCAGCTGAAGCTAGTTCCCACCTTCTCTTTGTTGGACAGGGTTGGGTGGACAAACTTGCGGTAGAGAACGCTGGAGCCTTTGGTGTAGGGAGACAGGAGCCAGATCACAAAGGCGATCTTTAGCTCAAAGTAAAATGGGAACCTGAGCGAGGAAAAGATTGACATGATCATCTGCAAAGACTCAAAGCTTTTACAGAAAAAGTGTCAGCAGAAAAGCAGCACTGCTACAGCAGCGGCAATGACATTTTTAGCTGCAACACCCTAGAAAACTGAACGACCCTTCCAGGACCTTTATCATCAACCACCGTGATTCAGGCTGGGGGGTGGACACTCATGGGCGTAGCCGAGTGAAACTTATCATCCAGTCTGATGGCCTAAACGTCTCCAGATCTGCTGCTGAAGCGTTTAACCCCTTCAGAGCAAGACTTCATCGGCCACATTAGACAGACAGACAGATCATAAGCATGGCAAGCAGCTTCTGACTCACCATGATAGGAACAAGTCTGTGGCCGTCTCAGCTGTTGTGAACAACGCAAACACTATCCAGTACATCATCCACTTTACCTGGGTGGAGACACACACGCACACACACACACAGAAACACACATGGAGTGAGAAAACACAAAAATAGCACATGAAAGCCCAGAGCGCCCAGCGTGCATGTGCCAAGGCACGTGGGGCACACATGCTAATGCAGGACACTGCATATGGTTTGGTGCTGTCAGAGCACATCAGTGCACAGGGCTACGCTCCTGGAGACAAAGGAAATGTAGGACACCGTCTGAGCGCAGCAATACCACGTGCTCCCGTGTTCGCGGAAACATCGATCGTCAAATATCTGGGTGCATCAGATCGTAAAGACGGTGAATCGCTGCGCCGTTTGTCAGCGGCTGCGTAAACAAGCACAGAAGCAGCTGAATCATTCTGCTGATTATAAATGAGTCAAACGGAGGAAAGGGGACAAAACATCAGGTCTAAAAATGGTGTCCTCCACTCTCAGCCTCGTTTCTTCTTCTGGGCCTGTCTGCTTGAGTAGCAGTTGTGGGTTGGTTGCCATAGTAGCCTGCTTCCACCCTTGGAGACTGTTTCTACCCTTCTGTCTAATCCTCCTGGACCCGCCGTCTTTTTGAAATATCCGAGTAGGACCTCATCTCTCAGCCGAGGACATGACAACACCCTGATGCTCCACCTGCAGCACCGCTGGGACTCCATCTGAAGACAACTGCCCATTAGCAGGACCCGTCTGTGGTACCAGACCACAAACTCTCCCCTAAGCTCTGGTGCTCCGTGTAGATGACGGAATATCGGCTAATGTCACTGGAGGACGAGGCCGAGCATGGCCACAGTGACGTTTTCACACAGGAATGAGGAGGAACGCAGGAGTTTTTACGACACTGGAAGAACCATGACAGTAAAATCCCAACTCATGAATCACGCTGGTGTCGAGGGAGCGGGTGTCTCTGCACTCAGGAAGCTAGAAAAACGGATTTAATCAGCACAAATTTAGTTGAGTGCTGAAGTTTAGAGATAGAACCATTTTACTGCACTAAATCCTGGGCAGTCTGCAGCCTGGCAGGCAGTTATGTAATTATCAGTGCGACTGCACTGTCATATTATCTATAAATTATCCATTACACTGTTACACAGAACGCCACCCTGAGTTTCATCAACAGAGGACATTTAGATATGCAAATACTCACTGTAGTTCCATAAACATTAAGCCAGACACTAACGTGTTATCCATCCCTGAAATCTGGATGAATGCTGACCTGATTATGTTCTTCCTTTGCAAAAACAGACAAGAGCAGCTGGGGCAGAACAGTCAAACAGCAGACGACAGGGGTGAAAATCCAGTCTAGAGTGACCCGTCATACTCACATATTCTTTGACATTCTTCGTTTTGACAGCCTTGTATGAGGAGTATGCTGGATAGAGAGTCCCAAAGGCGAGGCTGCAAAAAAAGCAATCACAAGAAGAGAGTCTAGGGTTTATGTCAGGTGCTGTTTTGGCTCATACATGAGGTTTACTTTTAAAGCAAATCAACCGAGTGTGTTACAGCAGATGAAAGAGGGGGATTCTGGCTCAGGAAAACCGCAGTGAGACGGTGGAAAAAAGTCTGCCAGAGGTGAGTCCCCATGTGTTCCTCATGTTTCTGGCTGCATCCTGAGGTCATCTTTGTTGACGTGACAGGATGCCGAACACTAAGCTCCAGGACAGCAGGGATGACTCTGCTCGTTTCTTGTATATTTAACATGAAAACCACTGACTGAAGCTTCATTAAACACACAGGGGCTGTCTTTTAGGCAGCGTTTACGCTCCCAGCTGTTGGCAGAGTAGAATTTTTCGACCTTCAAGCGGGTCTCGTGTCCCGGTACGTGTCTTAAGTGCTGGGTCATGTGTGCGGAGCCTCTCGGTCCTGTCCTCTCCACAGCTTGAGTTTATCTCACCGTTCTGCAAAGCTGCATCAACAATCATTCAAAAGAAGACACTGTGAGAAATATCCAGCTGCTGCACTGAAGCTGCTGCAGCTAGAATGATGCACACATGGTCACCACCCCAGATGCAGCCAGGTGGACAAGCCAGCTGGGAGGAAACCTCCTTCAAACGCATTCTCCTCCACTTATTTAATCCAGAGGTGCGGGAGGCATGTGATGAATGTGATGAAAGGTCAGGTTTTATTTCCAGTGGAAAAGCTTCATCAGCTGATGAGGAGTCAACATGGAGAGCTGCTGGATTTAGTCAAGTCATCTACATCGTCAGGATGGTGTGGTGCACAGGTGGAGCGCATCATCAGGCCCCCGATGCCCGATAAAGCAGAATCTAGAACCTGATGTAACGGTGAAACCTGACATTTATTGTTATCTCGCCACGACCAGGCATCGATTAGCCTCATGGGCCGTCACATGTAAACACCGCCTCCCCATTAGAACATACGGTGGCTGTGCAGGGTAAATTTATTTCTTTTCTTTTTTAAAGCCACGTCACTCGGATCGTCGTTGTCCCCCGTTATTGAAGTGGCAACATCTTATTTCGTTTCTGCCATGAGGATGCACCAGGACCCGACTGGTTAGCAAACAGACGTTAGCGACCAGCTGCTAGCGAACACCACGCGAAAAATCCACCTCATCATCCTGTCAATTCAAGCCGCGTTTGTCCCCAAAACAGCTGTATCTGCCGCCGAAATACCGGTTTGACAGCATATTTAGGTCATTACATGGCAAAGCAGAAGACAAGGCGCACAAGCCCGGGTGAGCGAAGCTTGAAACGGCCAGTGAATGAAGCCGCACAAGTCGCACAGAACCCGGCCCATACTCACACAACTACCCGCGAAATGATCCACGACACCATCTTGCTTCACCGCACGGCCGTCAGCCCTCGTCGCCTCCAGGAAATCCCGTCAGTGACGTGCCCCCATTCCCGTGACCGTCCTGGACTCGGGCTGGCTGTGATATGGCTCCTCGCCCGCTGCTGTGTGGGGGTCAGGTGGGCTGAGAGCTGGGGAGGATGCTGCAGTCTCTGGATCCGATCCGAGCGGCGGCTGCTGCTGCTGCCGCTGCCGCAAACAGGCGCTCTTAAAGGGGCAGCGGCCGACGTCATTCAAGTCCCCCTCAGGCCTAAACACTGTTAGCAATAAGTGAGAGCAATTAAAAAGTGGCAGCTTTTTATTGGCAGTACTGGGTTCAGTCAGTACTGATCCTTGTCAGAAAATGAAAAGCGGACCTTTCTTCATATTTGTTAATGTTACTAATGAAATAAAACACAAGCATCGTGCACAACAAATCTATTCCTGCATTTAACGCAAATATGGGATGAAAACATGTTCAATAACAGTATGACAAACCTAGTTTTTGTAAACTTTATTGTGAAAAATCAAACAGACTGCTAAGATCAATATATATATTGATACAATGTTAATGGCCAGTAGTTCTGTTCAGCTGTAGTTTAGTTCTTGAGCATCCTTGATGGAGGTCTGTAAATCCATTCAGGTCACGAGACAGAGGTAACCGAGAAAAAGAAAACGCCATCAACAAAAAACTGCTGTCCGTTCAGTCTTTCTCATCTTTAATTTCTGGTGTAAAACTTTGTACTCGAAAAGTGAAACAAAAACATACAAAACTTTGGTCTGCTTCCACCGCATGGCTGCTTGGCAAATTCATTATAGCCCCGTTTGGCAGAAGCAATCGGCTGTTGAAAAAACAACCAAAAAGAAGCCTACAAAAACCGGTTAACCTCACTCGTATTGAAGAAAAGAATATCGATGTCATGAAAACATGAGCCTTAGCCCAGTATCACATTTATTCAGTCTCTGGTACAGTAGCTGAACCTCTGCTTTGAAGGCACGGCAGCTTTTACCTCACTTAAATCTCACGTGTACAATGAAACAACAGAACAAACACACTGACCTTAAATACAGAGTTAATCAAAAGAAAATAAAAACAAAATTGGAAAACTAGACAAGTTTGAGCGACTGTGTGACAGCGATAAAGGGCTTCCTTCATCCCAGCTAACTAATTCCCCCCTTGATTCAAATCATCTTTTTTGTCCCGACGGAGACTTTCGCATTCCTCGATAGAAGACCTACGCTCTATGGTAGCACGCTGCCGTCTGCAGCCTGCACTTGTGTTGGTAGGTATGTAATGCATACTGAGTTTAGTAGTGGAGTGGTCGTCAGAGCCTGGAAAGGAGAACGGTCTGTGTGAGACACACTACGGACGTGCTAATTTAGGTTCATGAGCCTTCAGTGTCCCAACAGCATCCTTTACTGCATGATAGATGATGTTCTTCACCTGGAAAGGAAAAATGACAGGCGAAGAACGTTAGCGTTGAGGTTAGCGTGACGCTAAAAGTAGAGAAGAGGAAAAGCACAGCAACCTGTAGCTTGTCTTCATGGTTTGTGTGAGTGGTGGAGAGATGTCTGAATTCCTGGGTCAGTCTGAAACAATGTCTCACGTGTTCAGGAGACACAAAGTCCTCCGCCACCTTGATGCAGCTGTACAGGTTATGCACCTGAAAGGGAAAATGCAGAAGTCTATTTGTAGAAAGGAAACTAATATCGGTGTTGAATTATTCGGCGTGTTGTTTGTATGTCTAACCTGGTGTGGAGCTCCAGCAGGAATAAATACAGCATCTCCTAAAAACTGTACAATGGACCAACCCTGGACGCCATATTCTTCATAGAGCCGGCGGCGGAGCACCTGGTCCAGGTACCAGCTCTGGTCGTGAATGGGATCATGGTCTAGAGGGTTCTCTTGCCCATGCTCTTCTCCCACCTGAGATAATTTGTGGTAGTAATACGTTAGCTTTGTGAGAACTCGACTCATTTATCACAGTTCAAGAAACCAGATGTGAGTTAAGACACAATAAAGCTGTCGCTGACCTTGCGGAGCAGTTCTCGGATTTTCTCAGCATCCTTGGCAGCGTAGATGTGCCAGAGTGCTCCCGGTTTCTCCTTTGCATCGTACACCCTCCTCTTGGTCATTTCATCCACATCGCCCTCTTCAATGGTGGTCATGACCTCTGGAGGACAAACATAAACAAAGACCACACACATACAGAATACCAAAGGTCATCAGCAACAGAACACGATAGTAAAATTCCAGTAAGAGTGCTCCGATCATATATGTACAACGGTACAAAGCTGTTGCTTTGCTCCAGTGTGATTAAATGAGTTAATACCAGAATTATAATAACGTGGAGGAAAAGTTTCACAGGTTCATCTGAGCCTAGAAAACAAAACTATTCACAATGTGTTCAATCTGCACATAGAAGGCTGCATGGAGAACAGCTCTGAATGCTGCTCATTCAGGGTGATTTCTAAATGAGCAAATCTCTCTTATTATACTTCCTGGTCTATAGCAAATAAATCTGACAGACACATCAAGCATATTGCTAAAGAATACTTGTTTAGTGCTCATTCTTGTATACTCTGCCTGTGGTTTGTGACTGCTGGAGCAATTATTTTTGAAGACCTGAACTACACCCAGTAAACAACAACTGGCTGCTCTTTGTGTAAACGACGTGCAGAATTTACTATCAGCCAGTGAATATTTGTCTATGCATAACTCAGACATAGAGTTTAGAGGATTTTAGCATCTGGCATCAAAGGTCATGATCGGATCACCCTTAATTTTAAACTGCGATTGTTGGTTGTTTAACTATTTAGTCAATAAACATGTAACCAGTAAGCATAAGAGATCCTAGGATTAGGAGCAGGATTGCTAAACTACATCTTAGAATTCTTAAAAAGCCGACTTGACAGGAAAATGGTGTCAAAACATGGTTCTCAACTGGTCCCTCATGACCCATCACTGAGCCGCAGGTCCCTCCCTCAAAATGCAGTTTTTCCTTTTATCATGTGACTTTAAGTGTATACATTTTAATTTAATTTAATTAATTCAAATTGTCATTCTTTGAGCTGAGACTGCAGACAGAGAGGACCAGTTGAAATCCACCAGGGCAAAGTTACCAACTACACAGTCACAAACACTGAGACGATGTTCACATTCACAGCCCAGCACCGACTGTACTGATCATCGCAGAGCTGATAACCTCACAGCCCAGAAGTGTCATGAGATCGTGTATCATACAGATCCTGTGATGAGGGAGGCGCATCCCTCTTCACCTTAATGTTGATCTATACAGCCTTAACTTCTTTTGTCAAAGTAAAAGCAGATGTAAAATCAGGAAGTCAATTCTAAGTGCCTTTTTTTGACTCTTTCCCTCAAAGCATCAGGACCACAGCAGTATGCATAAAACATCTGAGGTACTGAAAACAGACTGTGCAGTTTATGTTTGTATCCAATGCGTGTACACAGAAATGTAGTCATGCCGGGGGGTAGCCGGCTCTCTGAGAGCTCTCTGCTACCAACACAATAACGGACGGGTGTGGATGAACATTGGAGGGTAGAAAGGAAAGTTAGTAAAAACAGAAGGGCATGCTACTGAAGTGGTACAACTGAAAATCTACAGACCTTTGCGTCCATCGATATCTGGTTCTGTGAATGAGAAATTTTGTCACATTGAAAATGAGTGAGACCCACGGAGGGTATTTTCACGGTCCAATTCAGGCCAGTCTACCGTGGGGTCAAAGCAACATGCAGGATGTGCGCAAACAGCTAGAAAAATAATAAGGAAGACCAAACAGGCTGAAAAATTAGCTACATTAGCTACATGTCCATCCGACTCTTCACATTCATCATTTTAATTAAAATCTAAACGAATTCCAGAGGGGGTGGGTCGAAAAGATCTAAAGAGCATTTTATAACTGGCACTGAGCATCAACATGCCTGTAATTGAAAGTGAGGGTATTAATAAAGTGCACAAACCTTGCTCCTCGTTTCCTTCTCCACGAGGGATTCCCACGTAGACCATGACGTTAACGGCATCAGAGACGTCCAGGTGGAGATTGGTTGTTCCAACCTTCCTGTCTTCAGACGACGTTAAACCTGAGGGGGCAGAGAGACGCTGAAGAACCCGGGAAAAGTGGAAGATGACATGGCCTTTAGTCGTCATGAACAGCTCAATCTCTCTCACCATAGGCGTTGTACATCTTGGGTCCGAGATCAGGACGCACAAAAAAGTTTGGCAGACGTGCAGCCAGGTTTAGTCGACCGTCTCTTTTTGTGTATTCGGGAAGGGGGAGGTTCTCCATCAGATCTTCAAACCTGGGAACATAATGAGACAAATTCAAAAAGATGAAAATCTGTTTAAGCTACAGGATGGAGCTGACAAGGGGGTAAAGATGTCTTAAAGAGTTTGTTAAAGGGTCTGCGGCTAGGAAATAAGAAAATGGGAATCATGTTGATAAGGAAAATAAACTTTTCACCTTTTTTAATGAGCAACCAAATAAAGAGACATCTCAAACGGTAGTCTTTAAATCTTTACTGCTGTGAATTTTATGGGCATCCAGAGCTTTTGAATTGACTTTTAATATCATGATCTTCAGCTTTAACTCATGACGGATAGAAAGCAGAACTATTTATTATTACAATCCTAGTGGCTCAGACCTTTGGGTCGGTACTTGTTAGCATTGCCCACAAACAGCTATGTTTGGCTCAAATATGGTGGAATGTTCTATTACTTGGAGGCCTTTAGACCCCTTTCTGACAGATTGAGCTACATCAGGACAAGTTTGAGTTCCCTCACCGTGAAGGCATCATGTCTCTGAAGTCCTCTCCTGGAGGCCAGTCCTTTAGTTTTAACACCATAGGATTACCTTCAGGATCCTGCAGACGCTCTGCATTCAAAGAAAAAGGTGTCAGTAGCTTATTGGATAGGTAAGAGAACAAAATCCCAGTATTTTATGTACATCAACTAAATGGAGTCAAAACATAATGAGACATGTACTTACTAGAGATAATCTCAAAGCCGTCCCAGAATTCTCGCACCTTCACGTCAGAGATGATAGCACAGTTTCTACAATTGACCAAGTCTACGTCCTGATCTCCAAACTCTTTACTGAAGGCCTCAGGCAGCCACAAATGAGATTTCAACCGTTTATCTATCCCTGACACCAAAACAGGCTGGAAAATAAACAGAAAAGACCAAATTCAGAAGTCTGTATCTGGAAGTGTCAGAGCTTTTCACGTTTGGGTTCTTACTTGACCCTGCTTCCAACACTCTCTGAAGATCTTCCAGTTGTTGCTGTTACTGGGATCTTGTAGACAGAGGAGTCGTCCATCACAGAGCCAGGAATGTGACGTGTGCGGTTCCAGAACACTGAGACCCATTACTCCTTCTTTACGGCCACCTAACGCCCCGAGCTCGCTGCCCTCGGAGGCCCCAGTGCGACGGCCTTCAGCTTTCTTGGTCTCTACAACCGAAGCGATGATGTGATCCAGGAAGTTTGGCAGGCTGTTCTTGAGCTTGTCGTTCTGAGGGTCAAAGAGTTTGATCACTCGGGTGAGATGCTTTCTTTAAACGGTTTTAAACAACTACCATTTTATTACATCCTAGTCATTTGTACATACGCCTGCTGTGGTGAAGACGGAGGGGAACGGTACCCCACTCTCTCCAGGGCCTTGAGGGAGCCTGCCCGGTCCAGAATTCAGCAAGTCCCTCAAACTGGACCCCTCAGGTTTTGACTGGGCCATACTGGGGCCCAGTAACAAGCTATTAAACAGTTTGGGGCTGGAAGCAGAAGGCTTTGAAAGGGCACTGAGTGAGTCCAAACCAAAGGGGGGACGACTTTCTCGATTCATTATGGAACGAAGTGAACCCGATTCTGTGGAAAGTTGACATAGAAAAGGGTGGAATTTCAACTTTAATACCATTTTACAAATTTAACTAATTGTTGATACTCACCCTTGGTGTCATCTTTTGCTTTCTGTGTTGCCAGGTCTGCCAACCAGTGCAGAGCAGAGCTGTTGCCTTCTCCTGATGAACGGGCCTCTTTGCCAGAGGACTGGGTGAGGTTAGTGGGTGAGGATGTACCACTGGTAGTGTTACTGGTACTGCCTATAACTTCACCTCCCCCACTGTCTGATGGTGCTACAGACTGTGAGGTTTCTGTTTTGATAATTGCTGTTTCTCCCTCTGATTTTGGATTTGAGCCGAACGCTGCAGCTCCACTGCTGGTTGTAGACTGTTGAGATAAAAACATACATTACACCATAGAGACCTTTTAATCTGCAGTAATAAGAAAACACTAACTAAGAAAATGTGATTAGTAAAATCTTTACTTGTGATATCCCATTGGGGGCACTATGGCGAGCTAGAGGCTTTGTATGTCGACTGGCACAAGGACAGTTGGCTTTAATGCCCCACTTTCCTCTTGCCGAGTGCACCATGTCGCCTATGTTGTAAAGAGCTAACAGGAAAACAAAAGACAACAAAATGACTACAGCTCTCACCATTTCAACAATAGGTTGCATTTTTTTTATAGGACAGGATACCAAATTAATAAAAACCAAAACCGACTCAGTTACCTGCCCCAGGTATGATCTGCGTAGGCATGAGGTTCTGTGGTTCATGAGGTTGGCCTTTCGCACACTTTAACCATGAGAAAACCTCATCTTCTGGAACTTCACCTACATCTGAAATAAAGAACACATCCACCTGTAACAATGTTCTTAATCACAAAAATTGCTGTGTTCATTGAGAGATTTCTGTTGATGAGGAACAAAAGAAATAAACCTTTTGGTAATGCGGCAAACTAATGCCAGTAGCCAGACTCACCCTCCCTGGGCCTGTTCCTGCGCAGTCGATAGCAGTCCAGACAGACTCCAAAACCACACTTGCGACACACCCAGTGAATATTGAACAGTGTAGTTTCGCAGACATCACACATTTCTCGGACACCTCGAACAGCACGTTTCCATGCTACTTTTTCTAAAGATGACAACAAACGACAGAAATTTAGGTAAAGGCACCACAACAGTAAATAATCACTCAGAGGGACAATAAATGAAGATCTTTATACTCACGGTGAGGCTCCACCATCATCATGGCCTCTTTCTCAGACATGACCAGTTGACAGAACTGGTCCCCCACGTTGGCCAGGATGTACTTGGATGTATCCAGGTCAAGCCCTCCTTGGACAGCTGGTGCAGGTAGCCACAGACCCATAGCCATCGAGTCACTCTGCTGGGGACTTAAAAATCCTTCCACGCGCAGGATACCTTTCCGAGTGAATGCCAACCTGGTCAAGGCAAAGGAAAAAAATGTTTCATTCATTCCATTTGTATTTGTTTAACTTTCAAGTAGGAAAAGGGCATAAGCAGCTCAAAGTCATGTACCTCCTGAAGTGGAAGAAACGACAGGCCACATTTGGATCATCTTCGTCATCACTGTCATCCTCTGTAGATCGATATTTGCGGTAACGCTCAAGGCGGCACTCACGGCACTTGTGCAAGTGAGGGGCCACACTGATGCAGGAGCCGTCCTGGAGAAATGACTCACCAGACTGCTTCAGGCGACGCACTTTGCTCTGGTCTTTTAGAACAGACTGGCCCACTGAAACAGTCAACACAGTGTTAACTTAATTACCACGAGGCAAAGTTTTTAACTACTGACACAATTTGAGGCTTTGTAATGACCAAACTTGCCTTTGAAAGGTTTGTTACGTGGACGGCCCTTAACTGCTCCTTGGACTTTAGACTTCTGCCCAATTGCCCCTTCCTTGGAGGAGTGTTCTGGTCCTCCTGAGATGGGACCCTTCTCTGGACCATCTTCATTCTCACTCAGGTCTGACAGATCACTATTGCTGCTGGAATCAGAGTCACGCTTGGATGATTGGCCTCTTTCCTCCAGAATAAACTTCTGTGACTGGTTCTGCTCAAAAGACGCAGGAACCTCTTCCATTCCACTGGTGCTTCCAAACATGGGGGATCCAGAGGTGGAAGAAGGCATTTCCTGAACGTCTTCCTCTTCCTTTGCAACAGTCCCCTCAATTTGTGACTTCTGTGATGTGGCTGATGCCGGGGAGGAAGAAGAGCTCGGAGAAGCTGCCTCTGAGAGTGCTGGGAAAGGAGATGATAGAATACCTTTAGGCGGCTCTGCCATAGTGAAAAGGTTTGGCTTGTTGTCCGAGGCAGGGCCAAGGCCCTGTGACTCAGCCCCAGTGAGGTCAGCAAACGTGGTATGAGATGTTTTCTCACCATACACCAGAAAGGGATTAGCAGGCTCTTTGGAAGCCTGCAAAAAGATGTTCTCGTGGGTCTCTGTAGCATTAAAACTGGACTGCAGGCCCAAGCCCCCAGAAGAAGTCCCATTATTACTTCCTTGCTTAGAAGTATTTGGAGAGGCTGCAGTTGCTCCACCAGCACTTAAACCAGTGCTTCTTCCTCCTGAAGAACTGCCTACAGCCTGGAAGACTGATGAAGGTTTGTTGAGCACACCATTTCTCGTTGGATGGGTCTCAGGCACTTTGGGCTGCTCAGACTTCCTCTGCTCTTCCGTGATGGTTGCAGGCTTAAAAAGGCTAGGGGGCTCTTTACTCAGGCTCTCGGACACTACGGAGAAATAACTGGTGTCTTTTGACTGAGTCTGACCAGCAGCTGGGATGGGATTGGAGCCAGAATTCTGGGTCATACACTGAAAAAACAAGTTTTGCTCTTGCTGTGATTGAGCATCAGGCTTTGTTCCACCAAAGCCAAAACCAAAGGGCCTCTGTGGATCCTGAGAGGTCGATGTAGGGCCTCCATTCGTTTGGGTAGGAGCATCTCCAAAAACAGAGACGGTAGGTCCAGTCTGGGTCACAGGGAATCCTGAGGTAACCTTAGAAGCCTGGAATTCAAAATACTGTGGCTAAATAACATAACATTCAAATCAAATACTGCATATAGTGCAAAATGTAGTGCTGTTGACAAATCTGATAATATTGGTCTTACCTCAGGCTGTCTGCCCCAGGTGGGTGTTTTAGGACAAAAACCCACAGAAGAAGAGAGTGCCACACTGGGGCCACTATCATTTGACCAAGAAATTGTGACAGGTCCTGGGGAAACAAGAGCAGCTGTTTTGGAGTAAACTGACTGGACGGGCTCCTCTCGATCTGTCTGTGGGGATAGGGAGGTCTTCGGGGCTGGAGCTCCGGGGACAAGGCTTGGCATCTGGCCTAGCGATGGAAAGGATGTGGTGAAGGGAGAAGGTGCTGGTTTGAGCGGAGGAGGGTTGGGGGTGAGAATCACAGCAGTGGTGGAGTCTGCGACCCCCTGAGTTGGAATTGAGCGACCGTTTTCTTTGATATGGGTTGGGTAACGAGAAGGAGTGAGGTTGGACTGGTCCAGCTGGGGTAAAGAATTGGTGCTGGGAGACGACACTCTGCCTTGAGGAAATGTTCCTTCTGACGAGCTTCCATTTTTGGTTGTGCTGCTCACTCTTTCACTCAAGTCTCCACAGATTTGGCCATCAGCTTCCGAATGTCCCACTCCTTTAAAACGTTTCAAGTTAAGGTCATCCTCTCCTTCGGAGGCCGTTCGGCGCCTTCGTCCACTGTCGCCTTTCATTGTTTCACTGTCCTTCCTTGACTGACCATTGTTGGCAGGCTTATGAA
This sequence comes from Arothron firmamentum, assembly GCA_016586285.1. NCBI lineage: Eukaryota > Metazoa > Chordata > Actinopteri > Tetraodontiformes > Tetraodontidae > Arothron > Arothron firmamentum. The sequence continues at coordinate 72,103 of BJFM01001573.1, forward strand.
GAGAGGGCAATTAGGACATTAGTCAAATGATACATCTATAAGCACTTTTGCTTGTTTTGACAACTTTACCTCTTCTTCTGCAAGCATGACATGAATTACTCGAGGATCTACCATCTGGTTTTCTTCTCCCTAAAAAGGATACTTTTTTTTTTTAAACCAGAAAACTGCACATATCGTTTTCAGCCTTTGACTCAACAGTGCTAATAATAACAAATAACTTATTGATTCATGTTTCATCTACCTTATCTAAGGTGATCTCCATAAGGTGAGAGATGGGGTCATGCTGGGAGACCAGTCCCAACGCCCAGCACTCCTCAAACTCTGGCTGGAACACACGAACCCTGCGTCCTTGAATGGTGTATGAACCTGTGGAAGGAAACAGGTAACAGATTATTATTTCAGGGCTTGTGTTTTCCATTCTCAGTTCTGGTGGTATAGAGATTTTAGCAATAGGGCAGCACTTTTTTATGCTATAGTTCAGACATATATCACAGATAACTTCATTAAACACAATCTCAAATAAATTATATCCAAGATACCCATGTTAGATTAAGATGATTATTACACTAAATCTTCAGTATTTTTACATCAAAAAATAGTACTAAAATCCTGGAAAAACTCCTTAAACAGGGCTATATTAACAGAACATCAACTTAAATAACATTAGACTGGACATTCAAATAGCTTGACTATAATATTACATACTTTTAATGATCAATTTAGAAATGTACTGGAAACTGTAACGATAAAATCCAGGAAACAACAGTTTTACCTTTTCTGAAAATCTCTTGCAGCTCAAAGTCACTGTGCCAGCTGGAGATGGCAGCCTGCAGGGAGGGCTGCTCCAGCAACAAAGGGTGTCTTAAGTCTTTATCAACCTACACAAAAACACAAACCACACTGTACTGAGTTATGGCAACATGGTCAAAATGTCAAACATCACATTAGCACATTTGATGAAAGAAGAATTCGAATCAAATCATAATAATGGTGAATTATGGAAAAAAAAAGCAATTAAATCTAAAACGCTTCTTTACCAAATATGTAAGATGACAAAGACAATGGCAAAGCTATACAAACTGTAAGAACAGATGTTTAATATTAAAAAAATAAATAAATCACGCACCTCAAACCTCTGAAGAAGTTTTTTATCAGGCAGGAACTCATAGTTCTTGTTTCCAAAATACTCCACAGGAACCAGTGAACCTAACCCAATTTTGTCCACCAGAGAGCGGTACACCTGAGGAAGACAAGCCAGAACTCTTTGGCTCCATCAAAAGGTACAAACAGTAAATCTACTCTGTATGTGTACTATATAATTTACATTTTTATGACCCTTATTTTAAATTTTAAGATGTTAAATACAACATTTGCTGAGAGCAGCTGTCGTATTATGTTAAATAAACAGCTAAAAGAAGCCAAGTCTGGGTGTGGGCCTCGGTAGTGACAGTATCTGTAGTCCACATTAGTATCACAACATGTTTATAAAAGCATATATTTAATTGTATGTAGCTTAGAATGTTACTGAAAAGCCAGTTTTGCATAATGCACATATTTTGACCATATTGCACCCTTAAATGGGTCAGTGTTTATGACCACAGAAAAACTCTTATGCCTAGCATAATTTAACGAAAAGCACTGAACTACTAATGGTCACCACAGGCCATTAGTGATTATAACTGTCCAAACATGCTGTTAGCTGCAAAGTTAGATGATTTGCATCTTCTGAAAGGCAGGGGTTATTACATTATAATGTAACCTTTCCTAACAGGCATTTCAGCAGCCGGTTGTAAACATGAGCAAGCATGGCTGCTGGAGATTCCTCATCCTACTGTTTAAGGTGGAGTAAAGCTGCCAATTTAGCTCCCCAAAGATTAACAAGACAAAAAATGGTGTGCAAATACTGAAAGAAGACACCCATCTAAAAGCTTAACACTGAAAACAAACTGGTGGCACAGTGAGAAACTCCAGACAGTCCTGTGTTATCTCAGTCTGAGCACTCACCAGAGCAGGGCACGGTGTGCTCGTCCCAGGACTGTCGCTTCTACTGACCCAAACGATGGAGTCTTCCACCATTACAGATTTCACTCCTTCATCATACACCTGTACCCAGGAAGAACTATGGATGGCATTGTCAAACTCCACAAAGACCTGCAAAACAACATTGAGAATTGTGATTATTGCCACAGAAAGGATAAGGAAATATTACAAAACACTTTCACATATACTGCCAAGTAAGCTATCATTTTAAATTATGCGCTATGGTGCTACTACTGTTGAAGAAGGCGTTCAAGTGAAAGAACCAAAATTTGCATGGACATAGTGATGCAAATAATTTTAACCATGAGGGACACACATACACACATATATATACACACACACACACCACACACAATTCTCCTGAACATTATTTACATCATTAAACATTTTATGAACTGTGATATTTTTATCCATTAAATCAGTTAGAAGATCTAATGAAAGAAAAAATTTAACTAATTTTTGATGCTCCATGTTATAAAGACAGACGCGTTCATTTAACCGAGTACAACATCCCCCAGAAGCAGATTCATATGCAAAAATATTTGCTTTTATAAGAATCTAAATTGCTGCTGCTGCTTTACACTCAGAGCTGGAATACTGACAAAAAGACCACATCTATTAAAAATGTGTGTACTTAGAAGACTTGCCAAAGCCTGTTACCAAAACAAGTGTAGAACACTGAACTTTTACACCATTACCGAGAAACATTAGTTTATATCTTCTACTGCTCCCTAATCTGTACTGGAGTAACGGCATTGGGATCTGGTACCCTTTATCATGTATAATTTTGACATTATCCAAAGGTCTTACATTCATTAAAGAATCTCTGCTGTCTTTTCACCTTCTTTTTTTTTCTCCTGCTGTCATTTCATTGTTGCACTGTATCAGTAAAAAAATATGTACAGCGCTACAAATGGATTTTCAAATCATAGCTGAGTTTAAAAACCAGGCAGACAAATACACAGTTCAAACTGACCTCAATAATATAATTACCCACCTACCCACACTAAATCATTCGGCCATGACCGCGACATCATGCAGCTGCCGAGCAATACAAAATCTCATAGAAACTCAAATAATCAAAATTAATTTTAGGAAAAAATATAAAAGAAATAAATTATCCAATCATGGTAAAGATTTTCTAGAAACATCTCAGGGAATTTCTGAGCACTGTGGAAAGAATATAGACAGATTTGAACTGGGGATAGTGTAACTGTGAGGTAACAATGGTAAAAGCTGAGCTATCAAAACACTATCCTTAAAATTCACTTTAAAAAAACATAAAACGTTGTGATGATCAGAGATACGTCCTTGGTTACAAATGAAAAGTGGGAGAACATAGGTTAACATGTCTGGCAGCATTTTTCTGATGAAAAAGTGCAAGTTTAGGGTATATCGAAACGAGAGTTTAGAGCCTACGGCCAGTTATCCTATTTTAACTGCTGAAAACATTTGATTAAAAGTATATCTAGAGATAATAATAGCACATAATCGGCAAAACAACACAAGTACATTTCATTTATTGGTTTAAAAACAAAAGCCAACTCAGTAGGTGGCAAAAATGACATATTGTTGGACATATCATAGAAGCTTTGAGAGTTTAGTTTGTTGATCAACGTTGCAAATGATGATTTATGTAGGAGGGAAAAGAAACATTATGTCCTAGTAAATCAATAGTAGAAGTTAAAATAAAATGGAAAGGAGTATAAACTGCAGGAAAAAAGTAATACTAAAGGTTAAATTTAATCACCACCACAGTGTCATTAAACCTTTTGAATGACACAATATTACTTTGTTCATTAAAAATTAATATTGTAATATTTTTACTCCTGTCAGTCATTAGCAAAATGTAATTTGGGAATTTATGTTAAAGTTTACTGTTCTTTCACTTGTTTTACATAAATTGGAATGAAGCTACCCAAACTGTAGGGGGGAAACTAAAACAGTTTTTTAATTACATAATCACAACTTCTGACATTTTACAAACAAAACTATTTCATTAGCAGCTTTATGTAGGTATGTAGGTCAATCTCTACCGCCCCAGTTCTTAGTGTTCTTGGGTATATGAAATTTAGTAACCTTGTGTGGTGTAAACTAAACATAACTTGACAACAATGTTATTTAAAAAATATATTTGTAATACTGTAACCACTAAAACGTAAAGCACACTTTAATTGACGAGGCCTTTATTTAACAAGCGGAAGGTTAGCTAACGCTGGAAGCTCATGTTAATTGTTGCGGCAGCGCAACCTTATAGTAAAATTATAACTTATGATATTAATGAAAATTTACCATATGGAGATGTGAATAACTTTCATCGAAAAGTTATACATGTAATGGCATTGGTTTAAAAATAAATCGGCCCCTAAACAGCGAAACAAAGCAAAGGCCGGAAAATCCCCGGTCTCGAGTTTTGTTCTGCCCCACTACCTGCGTCTTGTAGCTTGTCTGCGAGTAAATGGCTTAACTGCGATTAACCGAAACGATGTTAATATTTATAATATCTTAAAGTAGATGGTACATCGTTGCACACATAGTATTTGATGTGTATTTAATAGGACATAACTTATATGTAAACACTGACCGTTAGCCCTGCAGTAGTGGATGTTGTTGTAGCCTCTCCTTCGCTAACCACCGGGGCTGTCAGGCCGAAGACGCTCACTGCCTGCACGGTGCCCCGTAGCCAGTCCTGCGCCCAGACAGCTTTGTCCGGCTCGGTCCCGTTGGCGGAACTTCCATCGTCGAGGAGCAAAAACAACCGTTTCCCTATCAGTTTTAGAGAGTCCCCCATGGTTTTGCTCGCAGGCTAGCTGCCTTCAGTTCTCCACCGTGAACAGTATTAACTTCTCTGCTCGGTATTGGGACACAAGTATGCCAGAAAATAGCAGAAAATCGCTGCCGCCGCGTCCTCTTGAATACTGGTTGTGCACAAGAGAGCCAGCTTCAGCTGTTGAACCCAGAGGTACGCAGCGGCGGACCTAGTCACGCCAGGAATTCACCCAGTCCAAGTGTTATTGTCCTCGGTGCTACAGCGACTATCCTGCTCTGTCCGCCATTGAGTCCTGCAACAATCAAACGCACTCCTCGTAGACCAGCGGCACTGCGGAGACGTTGCAAATTAATAGAAACAGCGACCTCTGGCGGCGCAACAGCCTGCACTGCAAAATGATTGGATTCTTAACGTTTTGCGCAGTGTGAGAGCAGGGCTGAAGAACCTCACCCTAAAATAATTAAATAAATGGGGAAAACTCACCACAATACACGACTTCATAGACTGGATTTTTAAAGATAAAGACACGGATATGATTTTAAATATAATTTTACACAGATTGGTCGAATGCAATTCAAAATATTAAATAAATTTACAGCTCTATTAAATACCTGCACATATAGTCTGTTTTACCTGCAGTAAAATCCAATACTTAAAAATTTGTTCTCATTATATCAACAATATTTGAAAATGTATAATATTTAACAATAGTGTTACGGTATAACGTGTCCTATAAACATGCAATGTGAGCTGCCTCCAAAATAGAAAAGACTGTTCGGTCTCACAGTGGCAATCTGTATTTACTGTTTATGTTATTTATTTACTGAGTTGTTAAATATTGTCGATATTTGTTGTGAGTAGTGTTGTAATCTTACCACATGAGGGCGCTGCACCGCCACAAACCTTTAATTAGCGCGCCTGCGTTTGTCTGTCAAGATCGTTGACATATTTGGTGCATATTAAGTATCAAAACCATGATATTTAGGGCTTTTTTATTTTTGCATCTGGCCCCAGAGTTCTTCGGGACATAAATAAAAAGTGCCAATCCTGGTTAAAATAGGTTCAAGTCTAAATAAGTCACTTTGCTTCAATGAGTATTTTTGGAAAAGCACAACTCATGGTTGTTCTGGGGCTCTGCTGGAGAGCTGAGCTTTTTGCAGACTGAAACTTTCCACTGCTCACAAAAACGGACAGAACACAGCAACATAATATTGCATTGTTGGAAAACTTACCTCGGAATTTATTTACTACTTATACAAGATGAAATATACCAAAAAATATATACAAAAATATATATCAAAAGACACACAAAGTCTCTGTCTAATAGACTATCTCTATCTAATAGACTATCTTACCTGTAGAGAAAAGGTCTAAACCTCAAGTAACCTTTACCAAGTATTGTGTAAGTGGTGTAACTTGTTCTATAAATCAGTGTGTGAGGTAATTTTTATAAGACCTTCATGTGCCAAACCTGTAAATGACTTCAGTGCACTGCCACAATGCTGACATCCACGGACAGATTACGCGCACAATCCATCACACGCTTCATACAGCTGCTCCAGGATACATATTTGTCATGCCTCCCCTGCGTTCCTCCTGTTATGTAACAGAACAATCTTCTGATCCAAACACATTCAAAGTGTATTAATAACTGTACAATGATCTGCTAGGCTTCAGGTGCTCTATCACACCATAAAAATCCACTCAGAGGACCCAGCACTAATACTTTGCGGCCTGCAGGTACTGCAGTGAGTCTTAAATTTGCACGGCGGGACTGCAGCAAACACACACAACGCAGCAACTTTCCTCAGTGTAATAGCACAAACGTGGAAGTCCCAGTGTTGAATACTGCAGCAGCTCTGCTCGTAGGTCACTGCCGCTTCATGCAGCTGTGGGGCACGCACTCAGCCTGCTCCTCCAGCTCAGGGCAGGGCGTGCCAGCGTTGGCTGGCCGCAGGAGGATGTAACGTGTGCGGTGACGGATGCCACCCCTGGAGCAGGGACCCAGACACAGACCCCAGGATGACCAGAGAGACACCTCACAGTCCAGCGGTGTCTCTGAAAGAGATGTGCAAAAGAAAAATGCCATGAGAAGAGGTGGCACACCGGCAGGCCACTCTTACGGTGGCAGCAGCTCACCAGAGATTCGCTGACTGATGACGTTTGGTAGGATGTGATTGGACACATGATTGGCCTGGCGGCCGGGAGATCTGCTCTGTCGAGTAACTCTGATGCTGGCAATGGGTGGGAGCTCCCTCAAGCGGGGGTAGTAGAAGGAGTTGGCTGGATGGTTTGGCATCTGAGACGTGATCTGCAGAACAGGCATAAATTATCAGAGGATCCTCTGAGCGAAAACCCAAACACACAAAGGTCCTCTTTGAAAAACACAGATGCTGAGACAGGATGGATGGCCCGTTGCATAAGAGGGGACACTTTGTCACACAAATCATTTCAGGTCAGGCATGACGGTCGCCAAGTCGTCATTTAAAGTGCAGACAGCTAAGACTGACGCTCTGCAGCCTGGAACTGGCTGTAAGAATGGGGTGAAGGCCATCTACTGTGACCGGAACGATGAGCTCATGCACGACCAACACATGGGTTTTATTCCCCGGGAAGCCCACCTTTGTGACTCTTTCCACGGGGCTTGTGGGGAAATTCGGAGAGGAGAAAGTGAAACCGCTGTCGGTGCCGGCATCGAAAGGCTGGAGGTCAAAGGTCACCTCCTCTTTCCACTGGTCGCCTTGGCACAAGTTAATGCTGTCCACCCCCACGAACCAGTCGGGACTGGGAATCACCTTCACCATCAGGGACAACTGTGGATCAGAGAGAGAGAGAGAGAATGCAGTACTGAACTTGTGTGGTCCCCATCTGTCCTCTGCTGCACATGCTGACACACACTGATGAGTCTTTTTTGGATTGCCTCTGTCAGACCAGGACTGCTGTCCAAACAACAGAGGCAGACTGATCTTTGTTTCTGTAAACTCAACTACACCCACGAGCCTGACTCATCTTCATCATCCAAATGTGTTATTCCTCCACTTGATGGTGCAACTGCAGTCCAGCAGTTGTTCTAAACAAATAACAAAGCTCGGAAACAGCTTCAGTTGTTCTTCATGAATGGTGACATTAAAAAGCGTAGACACAGAGGGAGCACGTGCGTGCACCCACGCAGTTTCCTGTGCACTGATGGATGTTCCTTCAGAGCTCAGTGACGACGTGCGGGAAGTGGCCTGAAGGTCAGCAAAGGATGAGAAATTTGACCATTTGAAAACATCTCTTGATATTCAGAGTCCGGGACCGTGGCTGGAGCTGGAGCTGGAGCTGGAGCTGGAGCTGGAGCTGGAGCTATCCAGGGTGGGTCCCGTGAGTGGGCTTGGGTGGATTTTGGATGGCTGATGCAGTCAGATGGTGAGCAGCTGGTTGGCAGCTTTGCTGGAACACAGCCAAGACAAGTCACCAGTCCATCTCAGGACACCACACACACACACACACACACACACACACACACACACACACACACACCAACACACATAGGCTTCTTCTTTATCCTCCGCTTTCATCGCTTATCCCCATCCTCTAACATCGCAGCAGTATCTTCCTCATCATCTTGCTTCTCTCCTTGCTAAATGTGACTCTGAGTGCTGCTGTTGTGCACACCCTCTTTCTCCACATCACTGTCCAAGTTCCCAGCAGCCCCGTCCCTCCACTGGCACCAGTATCTGGACGTCACGCTAGATCAATTTCCGCCACTCACGGCTGCAGCCCTCGATGACATAATCTTCTTCTGAAATCCAAAAGCTATTATAATAAATGTTGTATTTATGATCCTTCCTCCCTAAATGTTATCACGCTGGGAGCAGTGAGACATCTTACATCACAGTTTGACCTCTGTGTATTTTTTAATTTGAAGAACATCCTGATTGCAGGATGCTGCTTGATTGGTCTGTGCTGCTTCCTAATATCCAGCTGTTACTCAAAAATCCCATCACCCACCTGACTTTTTCTCCACCAAAGCAAATCTCCTGCAGCAGCCGGGAGAGAGAGAGTGTCGCTATTAAAAAAAAACCCGGGAAGAGAAGCGTGCAGCTCTGGTCCCCGAGCGCCGATCACAAGCACGCCATGTGCAGTTTTTCATTTTCTTTGGTGCCAACGGCTTCAGATCAATCTGCCTGGCTTCAGTCATCTGGTGTTTGGGATGTTTGGGCTTGGCATATGATTTGTTAGTTGGGAAGACACGCTTTTTTAATTTATTACGCTGTCAAAATATTGACATCATTCCGTCTGCTTTTGTTGTTTTCACCACACGATCCTCAAGTGAGCTTCTTTTAAACGCCCCCTGATCTAAAAACAGACGGAGGCCTTTAGAAGTCAGCTCAGACATCTTGTACCAGGATGACAAGTTGTTAAGCTGCCGTCCATGACAAGCACGTATGAAGGATGCCCTCAGACGGTACGAGAGGTGGAATAAGCAATAAACAAATGTAGGTCGCCAGACAGACACGTTCATTTCCAAAACTGCAGTAAAGGTCTGTCCTTCAACTCTCTCCTTCACCCATCGGCTGCACATTCTTTACACATGAAGGAGAACACATTTTCCACAGTGTTGAAAAAAAATTCCGTTTGAATGTGTTTAATCCCCACGTTCAAATTAAACCTGAACAAAAATGCGTATGACCCTTTGTTCTGCAGCAGCGGAGGTCTGAGGCAAACAGCTCCCTAGATGGAAAAGATGTCTGCAGTCCAATAACACCTCATAACATCAACATCGCTCCTTAAAGGTGGGATTTATTTGTTTTTGAGGAGAACCTGTAAAATTACACTATGCTGCAGTCAGACAGTCCTGGATGGACTGACACATAGCAACGACGCAAAACTGGAGGACATTCATTGAGATTTCTTGAATTTTACAGAAATTTAGGAATTGCTATTTTATCTAATGTTGACACACTGGGTATAGGTCAATTTATAAATATTTTATAATTCATTTCAGACACTGACTCAAAATCAACAAAAATCCACTTAATGTGCAGCACTGCAGCCAAAATGCTGCCTATCATGCACAGCTGGATGTGTCAGATCTGAATCTGAAATGTAAAAATTTTAAACTGTTTTAGAAAGATAAGAACATTGAAACTAGAAAAACCACAACCACTTGTAGACTGTGTCCGAAAGTAGCATCTGTAAAACAAATTAACCCTTCATATCGCATTTGCTGAATGTTTATAGATGAGTTTTTTTTTTGTTTTTTT
>BJFM01001573.1:99162-129394 GCA_016586285.1 Arothron firmamentum
ACACACACACACACACACACACACACACACACACACACACACACACACACACACACACACACACTGCACCAAGTGTGTGTTTATCTCAGAATGTCTGAGCTGAACCACCTCTCTGAGGTGGGGATTATTGATTATTGTCCACAGCCGGAGAGCGGAGCCAACCTGTGGAGTGGATGCGGAGCCACAGTTAGCCAGAGCTCTGACCAACCTCCTTCACTGGAACTTGACCTGACACTACCGAAGCCCAGCGTCCACTGGGGGCTGATGCTGGGGGGTGCCGAGGCTGGGGGTGGGGTGGAGAAGACTGCGGGGCCGCAGGGTCTCAGAGAAGAGCGTGGGGCTTCACGGCGAGGTCTGAGTCATGACCTAAATCCTCCTGCTTCTCTGACACACATCTGCACGCGTCCCGTCTGCGCTGGAAGGCACTCGCCTCGTGCACACGCCGTCTCGGCTTTGGTGTGTGACAGGTGTTTGTGTCCCAGGCTCGGGGAGTGTGTCCAGCTTGAAGCATTTAGCTGGTAGTGGATGGTGGTGGTAGTGGTGGTGTGTGTGTTTGGGGGGGGGGGGGTAATGGCACGACTTCAGAGCGGGGAAACCAGAAAGCAAATATTTGCCATCACTTCCTGTGATCGTTTCCAAATGAGCGAGGGAGCGGGGCGATTTTAAAGCACGCACGCTGCTCTGACGCGCTCTGGATCCGGCGGCGTGATTCATGCTGTGTGCAGACGGCCGCGGAGAGCCCGCAGGCCTGCTGCTACCGGCCGGACGCACGACGGGAGGGAGGAAAAGGAGGATCTCCCCTTTCCACCGAGGTGAAGCATGGAGAGAGCGACGCCTGCGTCCCAGCCCAGGCCAAGTATGAACCGCTGCCTCACACAATACAATTCATTCAGCAGTTCATTCATTCTTCCTTGCTCTCCCTTTCTTTCCTCTGGCTCCCTCCTCCTGCTCCCCCCCCCTCTGGCTGCCGTTGGAGGAGCGAGCAGCGAGGGGGGGAGGGGCGGCAAAAGATGATAATGCAGCAAGCGGCAGTACTCCACCCAGACGCTGCTAGACACACACACACACACACACGGCTATTCGGTTCCTTCTCAAGAGCTGCGACGGCAGCAGAACACACTGAACATGCGGGACCACATGCACACGCACGGCCACTCGACGCGCCGACGCCACAGCCCTCCAAACACAGCCACAACGAAACAGAAAGAGGAAAAAAAAACACATGCGCGCCAGGCCTAACCTTGCATTATGAAGTCTGGGAGCCTGTCTTCCTCTCTCTTACTCTCCCCTCTCTTGCTCTTTTTCTCCCTCTCTTGTCAGCCTGCTCTCGGCTGGCCGGATCCCAGCTGTCCTCCACGCCCAGACCCTCCCCCACAGCCGGCCTCCAATCACGGGCGGCTCCTTCAGGGGCCAGCCAACCAGCGCTAGGCTCATTAGCATAGCCTGGCTCGGCCCAGGGCCGTGGTGGGCTGTTGTCATCTTTTAAAGAGACAGCTGGCCCATTTCCCCGCAGTTTGCTGCCGCGACCCTTCACCTCGTCCTGCGCTCTCGCCGCGGTCTCCAGAGACCCTAGCAGACTCACCCCTCCCTTTAAAGCGCCATCTGAGCTTGAAAATAACCCCATCGCACTCTGCAAACTTGCACCAACATTGCATTTCTGCATTTTTTTATCGCGCACACGTAGAAAATCAAACTTCAACAACAACAGCCTTTCTATCATTTTCATCTCTCTTGATTAAAAAAAACAAATTACAACCATTAGATAAGGAAATGTCAAGTGTAGCTATTACAATATATGACTGTAAAATACTGTTTACATTTGTTTTCCAGGATGGTGTGCATGGTTTAAGTGTTGTAAATAAAATCTGCCCTGTGGGGTTAAACAAGTCTGAAGATAAAACTATTGATAAAACTACTTTTACTGTCAGGTCAGAGAGAGTTTATTTTAATGTGTCATAAGTAGTTGCATTAGCATTACGAGTACCAAGTTCCAAGTTGACGGGTTGTTGCTGGAAGCGAGCGTGGAGGTAAACTCACCCTCACAGATGCGGTCAAGCCTCTGCCGCTTGACCTGTTTGTGTTTGTCCATCAGAGCCATAGACCGAGCAGCCTGAACCTGGGACCGAGAATGAAGATCTGAGTGCTCTACAGCCCCGTCGATGTGCTACACCTGATTTCACCTGAACAGAAGCATAAAGAGAGTGAGAAAAACAAATATTCATATTCACGTGCTGTGACAGATCTCACCAGAGATCACACTCGCTGTGGAAACGATGACCAGCTAATGTGTAAAGTCAATTTCCACACACAAATATGCCTATATTTAAAATGTTCTAAGAATGTTGGAATAAGGCAAGTCCAAGAAAGTTTCATTTTTATCCAAAGGTCCGTAAACATAGACTCAAAAGTGACAGAACCTCGCATTAATGCTATCAAACATATTTAAAGTTGTAAATAGTAACTACTTTTATTTTTGTCCAATGTTGCTCGAACTTTCAACAACAAAGGAAGACAATTTCTCCAAAACTACATATGTGAGCCAGATAACGGTTGCTGAATGTATGAATGATTGGTAAATGTGGAAAATATTAATAGTTCGAGAGCTCCTCGGTAGCCAAGTTACCGTTATGTAGCTAATTAGCTTACGTGGTGCTAGCTAACGCTTCTCCTCGCTATCACGAAGAACCGGTTTCTAAATGACGTTGGGTGTTTCAAGTACATACATTATATTATATCATTTAAATAGCACACACTCATTCTATAATTAGCATATCCGTCCCAATATACTGCAACTTACAATAACTTCAGACTTGCCATCGGAGTTTACGCTAACTAGCATTGAAGCTAAATAGCTGATGTTGGCTAGCAAACCCAAACACAAACATTTTAAGTCATTAAATTGGACTATTTTTTAAATAAGACTCAAAATAAATGATACCTCAACAACTATATCTGCATCAGAGCTTCTCTAGCACCTCCTAACTTGTAAACCTGACCCAGAAAACTACTTCTAAAGCGACGTTTTCATTCGTATGCAACACCGCTAACGTTAGTTAGCTAGCGCCGTTAGCTAGTGTGCCAGTGAATGTGTGGGTGAGATGCAAGCGGAGGGGGAGCCCATTTCGTCCGATTTGTTATCAGCGAGTGGCGCTACAATGTGAAATATCTGACCCAGAACATTAAAAAAAAAAATACAAATTCTGACGGGATATATATTATTTACTCACAAAACGCATTCCAAGCACATCTACTTTACCGCCCCGTGGCCGAATCTTGCAAAAATGTTTAGTTATTTACCCCAAATAAACTCTTTCAAGAGTGCTGAGACAGTGAGCGTGCGTCGGTGCTGTTCCCTCTCTCCAGATCGCCATGAAATCAGACAAAAGAGGAAGTGGCTTGTTGGTGGGGGGTGGTGTCAGCCAGGCGGCGGCGGTGGACTGAAAGGAGCGCCCTCACCTTCCGCGGCGGAACGCTGATAAGGACTTTTTGGTATCGGGGTGAATCGAACTTTAAAAATATGGCTTCTAACTTCACCACAGCGGTCTGTCATCAGTGCCACTTCAAAGATAGAGAGGTTGATTACGATTAAACTAAAATTTAATCCAGATTTTAGTGAGAATGTTTGGCGCCGGTGATTTTATCTGCCTCTCCTACACTGTAGATGGAAGTAAATGTATATTTTAGAGCAAGCCTTCAGTACTAAACTGCGCCACCAGGGGACGCTCTCTGACAACTCATCGACCCAAATCCAGCGAAGAAAAGACAAAAAAGTGAAAAACAGTCATTCATCTTTATTGGTACAGAAATTGTGCAACGGGAACACTTCTGAAAATGCATGAAAAATCATTTGAAAGGCCACAAAACTGAATGCCTGGCTCATTATTCTCGCTCCTGAACATTGTGCCTTGTGGAGAGTCCAGCATCCCAGCTCTGAGGCCATCCTGTAAGAGTGCACGTGCCGGCTGCTCCCAAACATCTGGCTTAAGGCATCCAGCCGTGGAGGACCAGAGCTCCGGGAACAGGCTGAGCTTCAGGTGTGGAGGTGGGTGACGCCCAGCAGGTCCACAGGAGAGCAACGACAGATCGGTTCCTCCGTTATCTCGACATACACGGTATGTCCAACCCAAACCAGCCCTCCAAACCAGCCCGACTAAGACTACCGGCAGCCTGTGTGGATTCTAATTTCATGACAATGCTGAATGTAAAAGAAGACAGAGAGTATTGTGGACTTCATGCACGGTTGCCTAGGTGAAGGTTGGTCATCCTCTAAATGCTGTCAGATTTGGTGTGTGGAGGGGCAACATGAGCGGGGCAGCCTGCCTGAGGCGTGTGCAGGGCTGGCCCGTGTGCTTAACGTTTCCAAACCCTCACTGTCAGTTCTCTTCTATCAGGTTCAAGTCCAGTTCCGTGCAGTCCCGTTCAAAAACAAACTTTTGTCCCACCTCCGCAACGGCCGTGTCCCTTTTGTGGTCTTCGTCCTCCTCCTCGCTCTCGCTCAGCGGGCCGATGCTCGCCCGTCCCAGGAATTCAGTGGGGGAGAAGGCAGAGCCCAGCTCCGCCTGAGAGGACGGCTGGATGCCACCGTCGCCGCCTCTGCTCACGGGGCTCCCGTGATTACCAATCTACACATGACAAAGATTTCATTATTATATCACCATGACGACATTTCAGGAAAGCACTGCCGGGCTCTCACCTGGGTCATCTTGCTGAAGTCCAGACCCGGCCTTCGGCAGGGCAGGACGTCAGGGTCGTGGCGCCTCTTCAGGCGAGGTCTGCGCATGTCACAGGGCTGCGAGTGGCACCGTGGGAGCGCTGGGTGCAGGCCACGCCTACAGGAGGACGGAGTGCTGCACGCCGAAGTGGGCGAGGGCGACAGCGCCAGGTGTTCCGTCCCACCGCAACAGCCGTGCGCCGGAGCAGTGGTGGGAGAAGGCCGAGCTGACCGCAGGACGGCGGTGCACTCCTGAATGTGCACGGGGGAGAGGGAGAAGCGGCGCTGCAGCAGAGGGGCTGGTGAAGAGGAGCAGGAGGACGGAGTGGCCATGGAGGCGGAGCAGGCTCCCGTCAGCGCGTAACAGGGGTCCCACTGGAAGCTCCATGGCAACGGCGAGTCAGAGGTCAGCGCCAGGCTGAAAAAGGTGGGGCTGGAGGACGAGTGCAGGGAATAAGATGTGAAAGAAGATCCTGCACCGCAAACGGGCAGCGAGCTGGCAGCAGAGCTGGACGTGGACGCCCCGCCACTCCTGCAGTCGCGTTTGACTGGCGTCCAGATTTTGGAGGCGGTGGGACGCCACGTGGAGAGGTCCTCCGGCACGGACAGGGAGCGGCAGTGGCGCTTCGGGGGCGGGGGCGGCGGCGGCGAACTCTGGAAAGCTTGGTCTGCGAAAGAAAAGTCTGGTCTTTGGACAGGTCTCCCTGCACGAGACACGGGCCACAGCGAGTCCGGACTCCCAGAGGCATCCGGCAGGCTAGGTCTAAACGACGGGTGTGTGTTGGAGCCGGCGTCTGGAAACATAAAAGAAAACCCATGAGAACACGTTGGCCAGGAGTGTGTCAGGCTGCTACCGGTGCTGCAGCTGAACCTGCCTTGTGCTGGTCCGCAGGCGCTCCACGATACGGTGGGACTAGAACCCACTGCAGGCAGAGACTGAAACAAAGACCAGACTAAGCAAAGGAAAAAAACACATTCACCAAGAATCAAGCTTCGTCACAGCGCTGGACTCACCACGTTGACATTTAAAGCCTTTTCATAAGGCTCCTCTAAACTCTGCTTACGGAGCTGCTCTGTGATAAGAGTCACCATCACTGCGGTTACGATCCAGCGACAGCCATGGGGGTGAGGATGAGGAGATCTGCTGCAGGCAGAGGAACGTTCTGTAGTCCTGGTGTGGTGTGTGGCCTCTGCCAGACCGACCATCTTTCTCCCTATGCACTCATCTTTGTGACATCTGAAGGGACAGAGACACGAATCAAAGAACTGATACGAGTCCGTGTTCGTCAGCGTCGCAGAGACGATGCAGCCTTCAATATCAACTAGATTAGCAGAACCCTTGAAAAACCACATGAAATTTTTTTCCAAAACTGTAAGCACATATTACAATATTAGACTCCTTAATCCTTCATACCAGCTCATTCGAACAGAAGAGGCAGAGGTTAAATCACATTCACAAAAGGCTGCACACAGGAACAAAGGAATTGCATTCCATCAAGCATACAGTCATTTCTTTTTAGGACTATCTAAAGAATTTTGAAGCAATTTTCAATAGAATGACAACGGTTTCACTTGTGAAAGCTCGGTAAACGTCACAGGCAGTAATTGTGAGCTGGGTCAAATGACAGTTGAAAAAAGTTACAATGAATGGTAGGGGGAGGGACGAGAGGGAGAGGATGGGGGAAGTGTGCAAAAAAAAATGAATAGGGATAGGGGTCTGATGCGTGCCATTTTATCTTTGCAGCGGGACAAAGGACCAGTGAGCAGGTTTCAAGAGCTTATATTACCGAAAAGGGAGTCAAAATGGTGCAACATATCAGAGAACAGGACACTACAGTTCAGATCGGGCACTTTGTTCCTCTGACATTTCTGCTCTTCACACATAGAAAAGCTGCAATGATCAAACAGTTTTTTTTAGGATTGACTTGACATTTAAGTAGGCCACCTCTGTGAACTTCTGCCAGGTATACAACGTTCAGCTCCAACAGAAACTAAAACAGAAAGTCATTTATTGGACGTTGGGGTTAATAAAAGTCCCCTGGTTGTGAGTCAGGGGACTTTTATGAACCGGTTTAACTTCAAGAGGTGTCTACAGTTGTCCACAGTTTAAGACATTAGTTTCAGCATTTAAGACATTAATTTCAGCAGTTGACAGACGGATTTATCCCAGTGTCCTTTCCCCTCTGGCAAACATGGTGCTACATTGTTAGCCTAGTTCCACATGCTTGGAGGCGAGTTGGTGAACCCGTGTCTGGCTTTGGCCCCCATTTGCTCAGAACTGCACTAGCAGTTCACAAATGTGATTGTCAAGTATACTTGAAGCTTAATGCCATCTAATTTTGAAGTGGAACGCCGACGATCCGTCTATTTATTAGTAAGTTCGTTGCCTTAATTAGGAAAACATCGATTTGCATCAAAATCAATAACGACACTGGCTTCTAATCCACTGTTTAACTATTTGTTATTTACTGAATATCACCCATTAACGTGGCGCTGACTCAAAGACCAGTGACTAAAACGCACACTGACTAAAATAGGCTAATCCTGTAACAAGGGGAAGCCCGCAAAGCAAGTTATATTAACGTTAGCTACTAGCAGGTTAGCGTGGTTATATCGTCTTTATAATCACTTGCTACCAGTCAGTAGCCTGACATTATACCAGATTAGCGCCATCGTCTGCACGAGAGCAAAATATGAAGCCACGCGTTCATAAATGTATCCGCGAGGTAAACAGTGCATCTAATTTAGATGCAGCGTTAGCTTGATCACACAGTCTGTTTACGAGCTAACATGCTACATCGTCTCTGATGTATTACCTTCATTCAGCGTTTCCTTAGCAACCGAAACTGCACACAGTGCACCGGCTAGGCGGCGCAGTGATCCAGTCAAGTATTTATAGTCTCTGGACGATACCAACATTACGGAAATCGGTGTCCAATTTTAGGGGGAATAAACTCGAGAAACTCCATAATCTTGAAATTAATACCATATGCATATCCATATGCTCGGGTTTTTTAGTGTATCGCTTAACACTTTCAAAAATTCTTTCACAAATGTGAAAATGGTGATAGTGTATATAGTAAAATGAAACTACCAATTTCACTCCATTCAGGACGCATGCGCTTCAACAAAATAAAAAAACCTTTCCAGGAATAGAAATCAAGGAATCCGCATATTTTATTTGCAAAAAATACTTTATACCATGGCTCTAGAAAAGTTGACTAAGGAAGAAACTCTCGCAATGAGGAAGAGATTAATAGGGTAAGGAAAATTTCAATTTTAGTGAGATTTCAGTGGCTGTCTGCTGTCTGTGCCTCAGTGAAGTTGTTTTGCTGGGAAATCATTAACGTTTTTCTGTATTTACAGGCAATCATGTCGCCTCTTTTATTCAGACAATCCTGTGAAAATAGTAAGAGCGAGGGGACAGTACCTATTTGACGAAAAGGGAACGCGCTATCTCGATTGCATCAGTAATGTTCACCACGGTAAAACAAAATTCTTTCGCTCTGTGCAACTTTAAGTCTCTGGAAAACACATGTTTCCAATAACACGCAGTCTCAATCGATTAACATTTGCTACACAAAGAGTTCAGTAAAGTTACTGCAGAGATGCCTTCATTTTGAAGAGAATAAACCAATTTATGGCTTTGTTCTCTGTGATATGAAATGAGGGGGAAAGCCCATTGGGTGCTGCGCTATACTTATAGAACTGCATATATTTCAGCAGCACAACCTATAGTTGTGTGGATATTTTTGCTAAATGGTCAATAAAAATTATTGAAGTCCATTTTAAGGTCTGAAGTTGCACACCTAATTAACTCTTAAAATGTATATAACAATCCTTTTGGGTGTGTGGGGTTTTTTTGTTTTTTGTTTGGTGTAGATTTCTCAGTTGACATCTGGAGCTCCTCCATTTGTACAGCTGCATTGGTTGCAGACACGTAAGCACGATAGCATTAACACTGAGTGGAGAAGCACAAAAAACGATTGCTTATTTTGCACCAGTACAGGTTATTACATGCTTAGATGTATACAGGAATAATTTAACCCACTCGTGAATAAAGCTCAGGCATAACGGCACAAACTGACAGCATTGCAGTGTATTTTTTGTCAAAAAAAGTAAACAAAACCTTTTTTGTCACAGTGGGCCACTGTCACCCCAGTATCACAGAGGCCGCAGCAGCACAAATGGACCTCCTGAACACAAATTCTCGTTTCTTGCACGACAACATAGTCCTGTACGCAAACCGTCTGGCCTCCACCCTGCCCAGTCAACTCTGTGTCTTCTACTTTGTTAACTCGGGGTAAGTATTTATTTATACGCTCACAAGCCTCTGTTGAAATCGCTGATTTCAAACCAGTATTTGTTTTACTGACAGGTCAGAGGCCAACGATCTTGCTCTGCGCTTGGCTCAGCAGTACACTGGAAACGAGGACGTCATCGTGCTTGACCAGTGCGCATCCTGCTGTAAACCAACACATCAAACCTCCAATATTACTTTTACAATTACTATCAACTGCTTTTCTATACTAGTGCTTACCACGGGCACCTCAAGTCACTCATCGACATCAGTCCTTACAAGTTTCGAAAACTGACAGGACAGAAAGAGTGGGTTCATGTGGTGTGTAAATAAGAGATTTCTGTTTACGCCCTGTTTGATTATCGGTGGTCTTGAACCTATCTGAGAGGAGGTTGCGTGTCCTCTCAGGCCCCACTGCCAGACACCTACAGAGGCCTGTACAGAGAGGATCATCCAGACCCAGGCCAAGCGTATGCAGATACAGTCAGAGACCTGATAGAGGAGGTGCACGGAAAAGGACGAAAGGTTCGCTTTTCCACTGTGATGACTAGAATAATATGATAAATGTCCAACATTTGTGTTATTTATGATGCTTTCTCATAGATCTCTGCCTTCTTTGCTGAATCATTGCCGAGTGTCGGAGGGCAAATTATCCTGCCGCAAGGGTACTTTTCCAAAGTTGCAAAGTGAGTGATAATGATTGTTTCTGGTGTTTCCTGTTTTTATTCACACAAGAAAGAGATGTATATGCCCTTGTCACACAGATATGTGCGCTCAGCTGGTGGCATCTTTGTGGCTGATGAAGTGCAGACAGGCTTTGGGCGTTTGGGGAGTCACTTCTGGGCTTTCGAGCAGCAAGGGGAGGACTTCTGTCCTGATATAATGACCATGGGCAAACCGATGGGCAACGGACATCCCCTGGCATGTGTGGCAACCACGGAAGAGATAGCTAAGGCTTTCACAGACAATGGAGTCGAGTATTTTAACACGGTGACTACACTTTTGTGAACCATGAATTACCGTTAAGCTTGTCCGTATTTTATGCACTCCATGTATTTTGAGTCATTCTTCTAATCAGCCAGCAGATGGCAGTGAAGATAACGCCTCCTGGCAACGGGGCAGGATTCCACGTCAGGAATTTTGAGAATTTTTAATCAGATTTAAGACCAAATCTAAATCAATTTAAGATTTAGATTGATTGATATAATGCATTTGAAAGACGTCCCCTTGATGACATTTTATGGAAGAAGCAGCCATTTATAAAATATTTTACTTCAGCTTTAACCTTATTAACAAATGTTATGAACTGCAGAGATAAATATGGTGTAACAGAATGTGCACAACACCCTGGTTAAACAGTTTGAACCTCCTTCCTACAGTTTGGGGGGAATCCCGTGTCCTGTGCTATTGGTCTGGCTCTGCTTGACGTGATCGAGAAGGAGGACCTGAGAGGAAACGCCACAAGGGTGGGAACCCATTTAAAAAATTTGTTCGGGAAGCTGCAGTCACGACATCAAGTAATTGGCGACGTCAGGTTCGGATGCATTCAATTGTTGCTATTCATGGCTATTACATACATAACTATTGTGCAATTGGTCACAAATTTCAAGCAAGCGGTTTTAATAAAGCGAGTCAGAAATGTTTTTTCCACTGACATGGGCTAATGGGTAGCTTTAAGCCTGATTAAATGATTAGTGTAAAATGCAAATCAGTTCCTTTAACTTGTTCAGCAAATGTTACAGATTAACAGTACATGATCCTGAAAAACGTTTACTTGGTGATGCTTGTTTGAAGCTTTTTGAACTCATGCATTGACCTCACTGAGCTATTAAACGCCCCCCCCTGCAGACTGCTGTGGCATTAATATGTACCAATGCCTAAAAACCTGGATGATTTTTGTCCCTGAAGATCTTTGTTTTTAAAGAGGTGTCGGACTGTTTGTGGGAGTTGAGCTGGTAACAGACAGAGAGAAGAAGACTCCTGCCACAAAAACAGCAGCTTTGCTGGTCAAGAGGTATAGGTTTCAGACCACACCACACCACCCATTTCCTTCCTAACGCACAGATGGCTATTTCTAATTATTTGTTAGGTTGAAGGAAGACAGAATATGTGTCAGTACTGATGGTCCCTGGGAAAACGTCATCAAGTTCAAACCTCCGATGTGCTTCAGCATGGATGATGCAGAACTGGTGGTCAGCTGCATCGATCGCATCCTGACAGGTCAGTTTGTGGTCCTTCCATGGGAATACTCATCTAAAAGCTGAAATTTCTAATGTCTTACTCCCACAGACATGGAACAGAAATGTCCTGAGCTTGAAAAAGACAACATCTAAGGTTTTCAAGCCTGTAGAAATGTTTAATTGCATCAGCCATTGGTCAGCTGTCACATTCATTAAGTACAGAGGTAGAGATATAAATGTCAGGCAAATAAAGTCCATTTCACTCAGAACATGTTGCCTTTGTCCTCAAATGATCACGTCAACAAACCAGTATGGATGGCTTTTCTAAGGAAATCATAATCTAAATTTGACTGGAGTCAAATTTTTGTTTTTGCCTAAGTTCAATTCGACATTCCAGCAATTAAACTCCAACGCTTGTTCTGCCGATCCAACGTAGCGGTAGATGTTCATAATACTGGCCGAGTTTGTTTAAAATGGATTTCCAGTCAACACTTACCAGCTCACTTAACTGCAGTTACACATGGTATTATCATTTTCCCGCTGTGACCCATCTGTGAGAGTTAATACCGTCGGTTATCCTGCAGAAGATGACGCATCCTTCCACAACCTTCTCAAATAGGCCTCTTTAACCAGCTGACAAAGCAAGCCATTTACCTAGATCAAAACAATTAACATTAACTTTAAAGAAAATAACGAAAACATCCATGTATAATATAAACCAAAAGTTTATTTCTACCAATTTGCCCAAGACACTAGAGGAATGAGTTGAGAGACAGGGTACCCTCACACATTAACAGGCTTGCATTGAGTTGAATAACACTTGTAAAGCCACTTAAAATTGCGAACATGAGGAAAGAATCTCCTTAAAACCCCAAAAAAAAAAAAAAAAAAATGCTGGTTGTCTTTGTCTACTAGACTATTTGCTGACATTCAAAACTTGATTACTGTAAATCCCTTATTTAGCCTCAGCCCTCATCCGAGGCCAAGAAACTTGCATCTGACACTCAGCACAGGGGGAAAAAATTAACTTAAGAGCTAGAAACACAAAGGAAAAAAGCAAAAATTGTTTTATTTGTGAGCTTTGAAAGCTCTTGCTCATCTGTAAATCCAGTAGACATGTAAAAATACAACCATACAATACATTAGATTCAAAAAGGTACCAAAAAGTACAGTAAAAATAACACTTCCATCACTGGAAATGTAAATGGACACAAAACAATATAAAATAAAAAGTGGAAAAGTGACAATTGCTTCCCCAGTTCCTCACTTGATCTGTACAAATGGAGCATGAGTCCAAATTTCTGCCAACTCCAAAGGAAAAGCCAGAGCCCATGTTCGCTGTGGTCAGACCTTTCTTATTTACTTTAGACCTTAAGAGAAAAACATGTTGCTTAACGTTACTGAAAATAAAAAACGGCATGCAATTGCACAAAGACAGACACGTGCATGAATGAATTTGACAGGTCAGTGAATGAACAGACACTTGGGGGTTTGGGAGGCACAACCAGTAGTTATTACACACCAATGTGAAATGTTATACCGTCCGTTTTTCCTGTGTGAAACCACCACCTACTCATCCCTCATTAATCAAGTCGTGTTTTGTAGAAATGCATCTTTTTTAGGATGGCTGAAACGTGAAATGGATCCATCTGTAATGACCAGACCCCACACCACGGTGGACTAGAACCCACTATAATGCTTGAATGGATTAAAGTGGATGGACTTTTGGGTCAAAGGCACCAATGGTTACTACGTTGTCATACTACCACGGATGATGCAAAAATGCATACCTGCACTATGTGTGATCAGTATGGCTTGTAGCTATTCTGGTGGCCTCCACGTCTTGGAGTTTTCCCATAGCTTGTATTGCCCTGGTCTGGAGGACAAGAAAAAAAGGGACTGAGTTCTTCTGTACAACAAGGAGGACCATGAAAATAAAGCTTCTCTCATTCGTTTTCGTTCCCTGGGGGCACTTATCGCTTACTGTAATCTTGGCCACCCCCATAGCCGTAATAAGAGTAGTCATATTGTCCATAGCCACTTCCATATCCATAGCCTTGCTGTCCGTAGCCATAATTCTGGTTGTATCCCTGGTTCCAGTAGTTGTAACCTTGATTCCAGTTTTGGCCCTGGCCTAGAAAAGGTAGGTGGAGTTTCCATCACAACTCTTAAACATTCAATACACTGAGACACTACTTAAATACATGTTATCAGTGGCCTTGATATTCCCCTAAAAGGTGAGGTGCATACCTCCGCGTATCCTGTTGCGTCCTCCGTAGCCACGGTTACCATACTGCTGCTGCTGGTAGACCTCTTTAGGCTGGGCTATTTTAATTTCACACTAAAACATCACAGAAAAGAATAATTCACCAGTGCGTTGACTTTTTCTTAATATACTGCTGGGAACAGTGTCTGAATTAAAAGCCCAGATATATCTGTGTGCTCTAACCTTGCTTCCGCCAACTGTGTGAAATTTGTTCTCCAGAGCCTTCTTGACGCAAGCCTCTTCTTTATATGTGATGAATACAAATCCCCGTCTCTTTTCTGTCTTTGGATCTTGTGGAAGTTCAATGTTCTCGATCTGAACCACAATGAAAGACGTTTAGATCCAACATCATTTAATTCCATAAAAAGATAGAAATAATGAAGTATACCTCTCCAAATTCTTCAAAGTACTCCTGGATGATTTCTTTTGAGGTGTCTGGGTTGAGGCCGCCTACAAAGACTTTCTTGACTGGTTCTTTTTTCATTGCCAAGGCCCTCTTTGGATCGATCACTCTGCCATCGAGTTTGTGCTCTTTCTGCTCAAGAACCTTTGAAACAAATACAAAAGAAATAATAAATACACCCAACCTTGTATATAAAATAGAAACTGTTCATTTGAAAATGCCCACCTTTTCAACACTGGCTGGATCTTTAAATAAAATAAAGCCGAAGCCTCTTGACCTGCCAGTGCCCTGGTCCATTTTAATGGTGCAGTCAGTCACCTCCCCGAATTTATTGAAGTAATCCTTAAGGTCCTTTTTGCTTGTGTCCCAGCTGAGGCCACCAACAAACATTTTCCTGAGACAAGGGAAATCCGGCGTTACTCCGAGAAACGGCAGGCCAGATTTCAGACCTGGCCCAGGCATGAATGTACATATTGTTCCAGGGCATCTGTTGACCCACTGGCGCTGGAGGGCACGATGCAGTCGCAAACATTTTGTGACACTTGCAACACTAACCACATAATGTAATACGTCGAAAATCACTGTGACCAAATCAAGTCTCCATTTTCCCATTATTTCCTACGTTCTGAACTTGTAAGATTAGATCGGCTTAACTCGCCCATCCCCCACCGCTTTGCAAATGGCGCCAACAAAGACCGAATGAACAAAGAAACGCACCATCGCAGCGCGCCAATCCATGTTATGGTGCTAACGTTCTGGATTTTACACTCACCCGGCATCCTCTTCGTCTTTGCTGGCGTCGATCTGTCCGCCGTCGGTGCCACCGTCCGCGCCGGGGTCGTCGCTGTTATCAAAGGCGCTGTCGTCGATTCCCTCCACGGTGCTACCAGCTCCGTTCTGATCGTCTTCTTCTTCGTGGCCGTTCTCCGACGTTTCCATGTACTGCTGTTCTATCTCTGACATTTTGCACTATTGTACCTAATGCCGAGAGTAAAGGTTGGTGAATTAGATCGCGTCGGTTATGTAATCTTTCAGAATAACTTCGCCATTTACAATATGCGAACGTATTTATGCCCCCACCATTTTGGCCGGCACCGCAGCGTTCGATACAACTATACACCGCGCTTATTTGTTACCGATTACCAATAAGTTTCTGCAACTTAACCTTATAGAACTTCACAGTAGCAATATGTTTGTAACTATGTTTGCTGAATCTAAAGATCGGAAACGCGACCATCTGTGTCAAACTGATAACATTAGCACGAACAGAGCAACTCGCAGTTACGTAACGCAAATGGTGCTTCCAGCGTTTTCTTCCGTAATTAAATATTTAACGTACCTATGCGTACATCAAATAAGACAATAACCGAAACTTTACCGCTCGCGTAATATTTCAGTTTAAAATACACAAGATAAGGACGTTTTTGAAGAATAACTTACTGGTCACACAACCGGAGAGTACTCTTCAAGATGGATTCTCCCACACGACAAGAACTCGTGGTCGGCAGAAAAAAAATGAAGTTCAGCCGACGAGCCACCTGATTGGTCAGCCACTGCTGCCACTCAAACCGCTGACCACTCACGTCCATGTCGCCTTTTTTTTTTTTTTTTTTTAACAGAAGCCGTTCACTTATTTTTTTCCGCTCATAATGAAAAGGTTTATTTTCTGCACTATTTGTGGAAGTACGTCAAAATACGACGATTAAATAATGTTGGCGACAAACCCAATTAAAATAGATCAATAATAAAATAAGAAAAACAAATTGGAATAGTTTTTAGGACAGTTCCTCTGTATTTTTTTTTCTTACTACTTTAACTGATTTAATGATATTATAATGCAAAAGACAGCTAATGCCAGTTAATATGGAGAAAAGATTCAATATTTGTTTAACAGTGCTAAACTTAGCAACAGATCTGATACGCTGGACTAAATCCAGTCCGGAAAAGAGTATACAGTAGTGTATATCCTGAGGTTCAAGGTCTAAACAGATAACATTGGTACCTACCACATACATGCAGGTGTATGTTGTCTTGTTTGTAACAGAGTTTTACCCATCTATGAATTAAACTAAAATATTGCATGCTAATTCTTGGTTAACTTACTATGCTTTGGTATGATAAAGCATCATTCTTTATCTTGGTAAATTAAAAAAAAAAATTGAATGCAGGTTCCCGCAGCTTATCTCATCCAATAACAGTAATAATTATTAATATGTTGCTTTCCTGCAGACTCTATCTTCTCATCCATACAATAACATTTTTTGGACGAATCATTGCAAACAATGTTTTTTCCCATTTCTCTACATGATTTGAGCATGTATGTGTAGTTTAACTGTTAGCTGGTGTTTTTTTAGCAGTATATTTGTTCTGAATGTCCGTTTTCATGAGGCAGACCAAAAACTATGTTAAAATCACATAAAATCATTCCCCACTGGTAGATTTTCTGAAATGTAAAAAAAAAATAAGTTGTTTTAATGCGATACAACGCAGGGACTGCGTTAATGAATAGCTGAGTCAAAAAAAATTATGTCACATCATTGACAATATATTGATTAGAAAATTAGCATTGTCTGAAATTACACTCCATGACATTCTTCTAACTTCTTGTTTCTTCTTGTTTCTGTTCATTCTGTTTCTTTCACTTGTGGCTCATTTGGATTGTTTTTAATTAACCAGTCAGCAAGCCAAACCTATTAAAGAAGGACAGACAACAAAGTAAATAACTTTACACCCGTGACTATTATCCAAGGTTAGATTTTGTAGGCAACTGTTTCGCCTTCTCTCCAGAAGGTTTCTTCAGTTCTGAACTGAAGAAGCATTCTGGAGAGAAGGCGAAACGTCTTCAAGATCAACCTTTCTAAGTCCAGTTGCCTACAAAATCTAACCTTGGATAACTATGACCTGGATGAATGAGAACCTTCACAGACACCCGTGACTATTGTTTTGAAAATATGGCAAACTCACGCAGGGATTGAAGGGCTTGTGCTTGCACACCTCAGTAAGTCCACGTAGCAAAGTTGGGTTTACATTCTTATTCAGGTATTCTTTAACTTCCTCTTTTGAGGGAACAGGCTCAATTAAAGCTACAGAGAGAAAACCAGGTGTGTAAATATCAATCGTGGGTACAAACACATTTTTTTAAAATACAGAAATCATGGTATATGTGAGAGTCACTTACTATTTGGAAACATGAATTTGATCTCTCTCACAGATGCAGGCAAGGATTCACTACCATGGACTGCATTTTCTAGGTCAGATGTGCCATATTTTGCTCTAAGGCTGGAAAAAAAAACAAAACTATTATATAAATACAACATGCCTGCCTTCGACTGATATAACTGCATCAACTAAAATGTAAATATAAATTATACAACTGTAATATGCTGCATATAACTATTTGTAAATATGTAAAAATTGACCTGTCTGGATGTGTCTTCTTGGCTATGACACTGTCCCCAGGTCCGATGAGGTCCTTCCAGTAAGATATAGCGTCATCCCGGACAAGAACCATGGCAATAATTGGACCAGAGCTCATGAAGGCAGTTAATCTGGGAAAGTGTGCTGTTCCATACTGGTCTGCATAAAAATCACTGCAATGCTCTGGACTGAGCTGTAGTTTCCGCTTCTGCCAAAGGAATCAGATACTAGACGTTTAATTAAAAGGCTTTTAAGCCAGTATTTATTACTGGTGGACTTCATTGGGGGTTTCTTTATGTTTTTCAGATCTTTTAGAACAAAAGTAGTTGAGAACGCAAGAGCATATTTTACAAATTTGTACTTTGAGCCACACTATTTGAATAAATTAATCAAGGATAACATTGCATTATATCCGTATTTATACGTTTTCTCTCAAAATACCATCATAAAAACTATATCACACACTTTACATGTAACAGTGTCTCCAGGGTAACAAACTTGTATTTTATATTAACAATGATATTCCTGACATTAAACCCTAATTAGGATTTTGCCTCGACGGCGCCCTCTGCTGGATAAATATGGACCTTTAATGATTTTAATTTATTTTTATTATTTTTTTTTACCATTTGTTGAATATTTTTTGTACTTTTATGTGGTTGTGTAGATAAATAGGTGCTAAAAGGCCAAAATATTTATCTTAGCAGTAATCATCACATCTTTTAAGAATGCATGTTACTACTTCTAAAATTGAACCAACCTGTAGGATGAGGAAGCCCGATTTTAGGATCTCGCCTTCGATCTCGTCAGCGATGTGGATGACATCCGGTTTAATGAGCGCTAATGTTTGTTCCAAGTAAATACGAGAGGGTGGGGATTTATCCATATTTCCAGGGGTCTGCTACAATAAGCACAGGACCGACAGATCAAGAGCGAATCGAGTTGATTAGTCCCGCAAAGCCCAGAGAGTCTGGCCCGGAACAAACAAACCCGCGCACGCGAGAACATTCAAAATAAAATCCTGATGACGCTTTAGGAGTATTTACATTTAATTAACAATGTAATACGAAAATTATTGTTTTCTTAAATGTAGAACACATTTTAATGTAGTTTATTATTTATTGGCCGCAACATTAATGCTCTTTCACAAACTGTCAGAATGGGGTATGAACTGCAGATGCCCGCAAGAAACTTCAAAATAAACTTTCGTGATCCAGTGGAGGATTTCCATTTAATTAATAAAAAGATTTACGGGAAACAATTGTTTCTTTGTTTGTTTTTAAACGTACTTTAGGTCTATTTTACGTTGCATCTACTACAGCTGTAAGTCTGCCAGCAACATTTTTGCAATACAGGTACACCATGAGGTATAAACTGTAGAGCTGTAGACGATAGAAAAAGCCAAGACCATTCCACAGCGCCCTACACACAGCAGGGACCACGTATGTGGAACGTGTTTTCTCGTCTTAGTTTACATACAGAGATAGAGAATCAATTGTCTTTTGTTTGCAGTGTCTTACCTTATATTTTGTATTTCTTTCTACATTTGCTGACTGGTTGAAATCAATCAACCTAGTTGTACTTAAATTTAAGTCATGTCATCTTGCTTTGAATATATATCTTTTTTTTTTTTTTTTTTACCTTTGATTGTTATAAGATCAAAGATGCTCTCATCCTTTGATATTAAGAGTTGATGCTTATCTTAATTTTGCATTAGGTTATGAGTGGGGAGGATAATGGATAAACTGACCTTTTCCATTCATTTCTATGGGCTCAAAATAGCATATTTTACACTTAAAATTAATTTACCACTGTGACCTGGTAAGAATAAAAGTGGCTCATGCTAAATTTCATGACATTAAACTAGAACAGCACTCAGCAGACTTCCACCAAGCAGCTCATTTCCCTACATATTGTGGTTTGATCCTCAGAAAATCAAAGGTGAAAGTCCCTCCAGACCCAGATGATCACTATATTCTGTTCCTTGGCCAATTAATAGTTCCTAAAAAACTTTTATCACATTTCATTCATTATTTTGGTTATTTTGTTAATACGCTGGCCATCACATAACCTCCTTCTGTAACAGAAGTAATAAAACATCTGTGTTGATCGGACAATTTGAGTCTCGCTTGTGGTCAAACAACCAGTCAAATAAATCCATTTTAAAACCTATGTAAGACACTTAACCTGACATATTAGACAAAACCAGTTCAACACCTTTATAAATTACATACTTAAAAGTATAAGGTCTGCAGAAATCCAAATTTCACTAGATGCATTAATGGTATGACAGCAGATATGACATTGTATTTTCAAAATGGTTTTTATTTAAATGTTATTCAAGGACAACTTCTTATCGAGTTCCAATGGTAACCTGCCACACTCTGATCAGGTTGTCAGTGTAGCCAGCAAAGAGGGTCTAGAAAAGAAAAGGAACAAATGAGCACAAATGAAATATTATCTTCTAACTTAATTGAAACATTACATTTTGAATATCTAGGGCCCCTCATATTTGCAGGACTGTCACCAGTGGTCATCAGAGTTTAAAGTGAATGGGTATAATCACCGGGGTTGTTTTCAGAGTATAAACTATTGGGAAGGTCAAAAGGTGAGCTAGAGCGTACCTGTCCGTCAGCGGACCACGCCAGGCAGTTGCACTGGGGTGGTTCAGCCTTGCTGCTTGGGCTGATCACCTCTTGTCTCAGCTCATCCACAATGATCTTGCCCTCCAGATCCTACACGTTAACAGCAGCAGTCAGTAAGTGAACACTGGTAAAAGTCAATGACATATTTTCTATAACCTCGACGCTGATTAGGGCTGGAGCTCAGAAACAGCCTCTGTTATCATCAGATAATACAGTTAGCATTCAGAGTTTCATCACTGCCACCTTCAATGCTGCACTGTTTGATTGTATTCAAATGTCAGGAAATGATAAAGTTGAGCCTGTTTACCCAGATCTTGATGCTGGGACCAGTGGCAGCACACAACCAGTAACGGTTGGGGCTGAAGCAGAGGGCATTGATGGTGTCACCACTGTCCAGGGTGTAAAGGTGCTTGCCTTCATTCAGGTCCCACAGCATGGCCTGGCCATCCTGCAAAGCAATCATTGGAACACATCAAAGATGAAATTACAGTCACTGTTATTCATTGTCTTTTACATATACCAGACAAGACACTGCAAAGAGCAGCTGTAGGGTGACCCAAACAGGACCGGCTTAACGGTCCACAAACAAAGCAGAGCCTCAATGTGAAATTTACATGTCACAATTAGCTCCAATTTAAAAGAAAATAATTCGGACACCCAAAAATGATACTTACTAGCACGTGCACATGTTTACAATGACTAAAAATAAAGTACTGATTATAGCTCAACAGTAAGAACTGACCAACATGTCAGTTACAACTGATGAAACAACCTTCAAGAAGAAATAGTTCCCAAACCCATTATTACAGGGTTTTATACCCTTATACCCTCCCCTACAAGTGACACCGGACAAAATGCAGTTTAAAAAAATGCAGGCATCTCTCAGAAACAGCCTCTGGTTTTTCATCAATCTGATACAGATGCTTCAGATTCATCACTGATGAAACCTGCAAGCCCAAAAAACTGTCCCTGCTGTCATTTAAAACAAAGTCAATTTCATACCCTTCCACCAGATGCACACAGGGAGCCATCAGGAGACACAGTCACTGTGTTCAGGTAGCCACCGTGACCAATGTGGTTGGTCTTCAGCTTGCAGTTGGCCAGGTTCCACACCTACGGAGGAAAGCCAAACCTTAGCAAAATCAATGCAGTCCACAATTATTGTAATGCTGAGCTTTACCAGATGTGCCCTCATCAGCAAAAAACGCATCAGAGAAATGTCAGGTAATACATGCCATTATTTTTAAATCATTGGGCAAACAACTAAAGACTCTTAAAGCTGTTTGTGAAACAGAACCAGTGTACCTTCACAATCCTGTCCCAGCCACAGGAGACAATGATGGGGTTGCTGCTGTTGGGGGAGAAGCGCACACAAGAAACCCACTCAGAGTGGCTGTCATCCTGCGGAAAAAGGGCACATAAAGAATGCATTGTGACTATGCTTGCGTATTTCAGTAATCCATGTTAAAAGTTCAAAATTAGCCTATCAATAACAGCACTGATTGTTTCAATTAATGTGGGATTGCTCACAGCAGAACACAGCTTCACATTTACCTGGATGGTGTATTTGCAGACACCAAGAGTGTTCCAGAGCTTGATGGTCCTGTCACGAGAACCAGACACAATCTGGCGGTTGTCAGCAGAGAAGGCCACACTCAGAACATCCTTGGAGTGTCCGACAAATCTCCGAGTTGTATTGCCACTGGGGGTTACAAAAAGGATTAGGAATATTTAAATTTCATAGCAGAACTCACAACAGCATGCCTAAAAATTAAAATCTTCCACTAATGAAAGATATTTATTGATACAGCTAGGTAAATGATTCAAACTACAACAAGCCAACATTACAACTGAATTTGAATAAAGTCCTAGAAACTAGCAATACAGCGTTGACTAAAACAATCAGATTTTCATTGTTATTAGTTTTGTAAAACCCTTATACATTTTCAACATTTGGTTTGCCCCAACATTGTAGGGAGTCACAACCACCACAATATCCATGTGACCAGTGGCAACTTCACTTCCAACTCCCTGCACTTACCTGGTAAGGTCCCACAGGCGGAGGGTGCCATCCCAAGCTCCAGACAGAGCAAACTGTCCATCTGAAGAGATGACAACATCACTAACGAAGTGAGAGTGGCCTTTGAGGGAGCGCTGGGGGATGCCATAGTTGGTTTCATCCCTGGTCAGCTTCCACATGATGATAGACTTGTCTGGGGGGGGAAAAAATGTAAGTAAATACCATTCTTTGACAGGTGTAGTGTGGCATCTTATGGCCAACTATAGTTATGTACATGTAAAATCTGCAAATATAGAGCTATATATATTCACGTAAACACCGTCGTAAGACGTGTTAATCATTCAGTATGTATATACAGCATTATATGATAGCAGTGTTGGCTAGCTTAGCTAGCTGATACCTTAGCTAATTTAGATGACGTTCGAGCAACGGAAAAGCAATGTAAATATACATAGTCTGAGTGGCTAAGGCAAAAGTCATGCATTTAATTTAACGTCTCGCTTACCCCAGCAAATCGTTTTATGTAGAAAACTAACGCAACAAGCTGAGTGATCATAGCCATGTTGGCATAGCCGGTGGGGGAAACCTCACCTCGGGACGCTGACAGAATCATGTCGGGATATTGAGGCGTGGTGGCGATCTGGGTGACCCATCCACTATGGCCCTTCAGGGTCCCCCTCAATGTCATCTGCTCGGTCATTTTTACAAGGTTTGGTGGTGCCTTTTAGTAGGATGGATGCGGATTTTCTGAGATCCGGAAAATCCTAAACCCTCATCGCAGCTAGGCACAGAGGAAAAGGAAGCTGAGACCCGGATGCGAAAACTAAAAGGGGTTAGCGGCCTGCAAAGGATTCTGGGAAATGTGGACATTTTATTCCTCAACAGCTCTGCGGGGAAGTGTGGAAGAGATTATTATTATTATTATTATTATTATTATTATTATTATTATTATTATTATTATTATTATTATTATTATTATTATTATTATTATTATTATTATTATTATTATTGTTGTTGTTGTTGTTGTTGTTGCTGTTAAAATTTTGATTTTCTTTGTTGCTTTTAGTGTATAACCACAAACTCTTTTGGGCAGACAGCAGAAGAAAGTAGAACGAGCTCATATAGACTCATCTGGCATCAGATGAGTCTTACCTGCAATGGGGGTATGGCAGGTTTCTCACCTGCAATGGGGGCTACCACTATTTTTCAAAATGTAGTTTTCTGAAATATGTCAGAGCATATCTATTTGATGAAAAAGTTGCTGACTGACAAATCATTGATCATTTAATTCTCATAGTTCTTGCTCATTATTGATATATTTAAAAAGACTTAATGTGATTATAATGCATGAATTTTTCCAACTTATCAGAGAACTAAACTTAGCCAAACTTGGAAAAATGAATAAAATGTCAACTCAACTTTGGCAGAGTGAAGCACTTTAAGCACTTTATTTTTATATATAATTGTGTTTCAAATAAAGACATGCATTTCTCTGCACCTTATTTTTGTTTAAAGATTATTTACATTATATGAAAGTTATAAAGAGTGATGCAATGCAAAATTTGGTGAGTGAAAAATTTGGTTGCAACTTTATTTTGTTCTGGTGCGCCTACATGAAAAAGTTGGCACACCAGTGCAATTACTGCAAAAAGTTAGCATGGAGCCCTGGCTGATGTCTCATTTTAGACAGACGTCACACAGCATGTTATCAAATATTAAAGATTATGGTTTAATGGAAATAAGGAAAAACACACCAAACCACAGAGTTTACGTTTAGTTGACCAGATATTATAAATTTCAGACATTCAATTACAAAAATAGCTTAATTCTTTTACAACCATATAAACAACTTAAACAGTCTCACGAAGCCAGCTAATACTGTCGTACATGATTTGCTAAAATTCTTCAATCAGACTTTTTAAACATCCATTAAGCTTTAAAGTGAAAACTGATAGAATCTGCAAAAGAAATAAATGTAGTTTAGAAACAGACAACCATCAGCTTCCAGTCAAATAATGCTAAGAAATGTGCGTTGAAACAGTGGAAACATTGTATTATTTATATGTCATCTTTTATTGACGTACAAGCTGTTTAATTTGTCTTCAATGTCTCTCTGCTTATGTGAAGGCTCTCGTTTAGCACATTCCTCTAAAGTCAGGACATCTGTGCATCTCAAGAAGCAGAACTTTTCAACACTGTCAAACCATCCTCACACAAAGAGAGCAGAGTGAAGGGTCAGACTCAGGACTGTTGCAAGTGTGCAGCTCGGCCGCACTAGTTCTTTCTCAAATAACTGTTTGAATTATGTGTGATCCAACGGTCAGGTTTCTTGTCCATGCTTCACCTCCTCTGAAAATGTAACTAAATTTCATGTGTCTTTGTCCAAGAACAAAAATGATAAATCCTGAACATTTGCAGTGAAAAATATATTTAAAAAAAAAAATCAAATTTATGTTTATGTTCATGATTAAACGATAGTGCTGAAGACACAGGAGCATTATTTGGAGAGTATGTAAATGCAGAATTATCATCGGTGTGTGTGTGTGTGCGTGCGCGCGCGTGTGTGTGTGTGCTGGTTTATAACTCATGTATGTACAGTTAAGAGTTTTAAGCTGTTACATAGATGTATTTAACAGGTTTTAAATTCCCCTGACAAAAAAATTACATGTACTGAGCAACACACCGTACATCTTTATGATAACTGAAGGATGGCACACACTCAAGAATGTTAAAATAACTGACAACTATAAGTCAATGTTATGATGCTTATCTGAATAAAAACTAGTACTGTCCCACCAAAAAGCATGGCTGCGTATTCTTTACATTCTGTTCAAACATCAGATCCAAGTCTGTTAGTTCTTCAGTAAAAATGACTAGTGATTTCTTTAAAAAGAAAAAAAAAAAATCATTAAACGAACACACATTTAAGTCAGCAGCAAAATCTTCAACTGTTGTCCAGTCACTGGCAACATCAATTCAACATGTCTTCATCAGTGATTTAAGGATCGCGATTAATAAAAATCAGTTACACTCAAAATAAAAAGGGGATTCCTCTGACCGCCATTTAGCTGTTAACACTGGTTTTTATCAATACTGGAAATGGTTCCTTCAGAGTCGGCCTCAGAATGTCTTTCTATCCTACCAACAAGGCAATGCACAGGAATGCAAGATGTAACCGAACAAAAAAAAAAAGAAAACAAGAATATAGCAAATTACAACATCACTGCTGCCATAAGAGTTAGCCACAAAAAGGTTCTGACTTTTCTTAGTGGTTCATTCAAAAGGAAGACTAATAAAAGCTATTTATTGCAAATGAAAATCAACAATCTGTAGGTTGAATGAAGCCACAAGTCATGAAAGGTTGTCACGACGCTGAGCAGCACTGAGGCTTGATGAATCATTAACTCGTTTTGTAAAGAGGCATGGACATGTTCACTGTGTCTGTGCAGTAAATCCTTCCATATGTGCCAATGACGTCAGCGATTCCCAGACGACTCAGGCTTCTGATGGAGCTCCTGCACCTCCGTCCTCAGCCGCGGGGTCAACGTGAAGATTGGTGGTTGCAGTTTGCAATGTCGCCCCCTCCCGGGCTGTTTCCAGGACAGAAGCTGTGTGTATGAAGTGTGTATGAACACGGCTCACTCCGCTGTCCTCTGTCCGCGTTGCACTCTCCAGCTCCCTCTCATGCTTTCAGGGCTGAGACAGACGCTTGCGCTGGAGCTTCCGCCTCGTCATTTCCTCCTTTTAGAAAACAGACACCAGAAGAGAAGACTGATCCACACAGATCTGCCCACCCGTCCGTCCACACATCCATCCGAGACTGGGTGAGTGGCCACGCCATTGTTCCCAGTTTTCAGCCAGGCACTGAGTCGAATGTTAGTAAGGCAGCAAGTCCATCAAAGCATTCCAACATCAGGGCTATCCTTCAGAGTAGTCCGCAGCTCAGTCTCTTCTTTTAAAAATTAAAGCCACACTAGAACTTTACAGTCTTACAGTTTTCATGCTGGTGATTCAAAGACATCCTTAAAAAAAAAACAACTCATAAAAATATTCTATGAAAAATAGTGAGTAAGCTGTCGGTATTGCATTTGAATCCAATATGTACCATATAAGTTTGTACAGATTCCATGCTGCTGGTTAATCATCACTACAAAAAAAGAAGAGCAGAGGTTCAACGATTAGTGGGACATCAACCGCAATCACACAAGCGTTTAAAATGAGCAAATAAAGACAAATCTAAAAAGCAATTTCCAGTTCACACGCTGCAGTATACTCACAAAGTGCCCCTGTTACAAATCAGAATCAGTGAGCATCAACGTGAGTGTGAGGGGATGATTTCCTGCTCTTCTACTTTCTTTTAGTAACCATGTAACTAGTAGTAACAGAAGAATGATGTTAAAGAGACTCACCTTGTGCCAGCAGCCTGGTATGGGCAGCCCATCATGACCCTGCAGAGGAAATGTCAGTGGAGGATTATCAGGCAAGCAAACACATACACACACACACACACACACACACACACACACACACACACACACACACACACACACACACACACACACACACACACACACACACACACACACACAGCTGCATTTTTAATTGCATATCCACACCTCTATTTCTTGCAGCGTGCTATTTTTTTGTCACAAGCTTTTCACTTGCATGACTATAAAATCATCTATACCTCAAATAAGGTCACAAAAACTTAAATATATTTGTGAATGACTGCATGTACTGGAACTATTTTAATGGCACTTGTTTGTTTGTATTCCTGCATAATGAATTCATACTAAAGGACAACAGATGACACCACACTGTTAGCAGAGTGTGACAGATGGAAATAAAGTTGAGAAAAAGAAGGTGAATTAGTGCACCAGAGGCGACAGAAGGAGAAAGGATGAGAGATACTGTACCATAGGACAGGGGGCCTCAGGGCCGGAAGGATAAGGTGGAGGGGACGAAAGGCCTGCCTCCTCAGACGGAACTTTGGTTTCAGCACATCCCTGCCAGCAAGAGCCAGTCAGGAAGAAAAGCCAGGAAAATGTGAGAAATGACAGTTTAGAGAGGAGAAGAGCAGGCGGACACCACTGACTCTGTGTGTGTGTGTGTGTGTGTGTGTGTGTGTGTGTGTGTGTGTGTGTGTGTGTGTGTGTGTGTGTGTGTGTGTGTGTGTGTGTGTGTGTGTGTGTGTCTGTGTGTCTGTGTGTGTCTGTGTGTCTGTGTGTGTCATACCACAGGACAAGGCTGGTCCAGGCCTGGAGGACCCTGCTCTCCCTTCTGGCCCTTTAGCCCTCTTTTTCCCACGGCCCCTCTGTCGCCCTGAACACACCCCATCCAAATATACCAACATTTAATTTTCCTGAAAGATTTTTTTGTAACGTTTTAGTCTAGGTTTACAAACCTTATCTCCCTTTTCCCCTCTGTCACCTCTATCTCCCATCAGTCCAGGAAAACCCTGGACAAAAGCACACGAAAGAACAGGTTCTGTTAGAGTCTCAATCATCATTTTGAGCCTAAATTGTTGGTGATAAACTCACATCTAGTCCAGGTTCTCCTGGTCTGCCCTGGAAACACAGAGTGGAACAAATATAAGATATTTTATCAGCCACTTTGAGAGGTTCGCTCTGAGGCCTTTCTCATGCTACCTTCTCTCCTTTTGCTCCAGGAAGACCCACAAGCCCCGGAGAGCCCGGTGAGCCTTGGAAGCCTTGTGCTCCCTGCAGTTTGAGGAGATCAGCATCAATGTGACATGCAGGAAAGTCCTGTTTTATTTATTATGACTCAGCATCACTTACGTGTGGTCCTGGAGCCCCAGTGTCTCCCTTGTCTCCCTTTACTCCATATCCAGGTTCACCCTGCGTGAGAACACAAAACCACTGAGTTGCAAACACCTCAGATCCTCCGTTTGTATCAGTCCCAGGTCTGACAGTCTCACCTTAGGGCCGGGGATTCCCTGCAACCCCTGAAATACATTGTGCACTGTCAGTACTGAAGCTACAACTTGACTCGATGCTAGCAGCGGCTGAGTCATGAGTAACCGTACTCACCATGGACCCAGGTGACCCAGGATGGCCCGGTGGACCAGGTGGGCCGGGCAGGCCTGGCTGGGAAATCATCTGAACCTAGCATCAAAATAAGAGTAGCATCAAAATAAGAGTCAGACGGAAGGTGGGAGGTGTTTTATCAGTTCCCTCTTTCAATGCATCATCATTTTACAGGAAATTGGTAAATGGGAGTGAAGAACACTAACCAGGTTGTCATCGATTCTGCATTCTCCTTTCTCTCCCTTCTGTCCATCCACACCCTGATCAACAGACAACAACATGAAACAGCTGCTCATTATACTCTTAATTCTTTGCATTGACAGACGTGTCACAGTTAAGGACTTACAGAGGGCCCAGAGAGCCCCATCTCTCCCTTCTCTCCTCTCTCACCAGGGTGACCTCTTTCACCCATATCGCCCTTCGGCCCCTGCACACAGACAATTCAATTTTTTTTAATACATATGGCAGGTGTAAAATCAGCCTGTGTGTCATTTGTTCAGATTCTATACCTTTTGCCCATCTAGTCCTGCCGGCCCTGGTAAACCAAGTTCACCCTGCATGACAAATGTAGCAAAGGTTCAGTCAAGATAATGTTCCATCGAAATAGTCTTTTGGGGCCAAATGTAGCACACTGACCTTTTCTCCTGGGTAGCCTACAGGCCCTGGGAGTCCAGGTGGTCCAGGTGGACCCTGGAGAGAGGGAGTTTGTGAAATGCAACTGGGTGCGATGGTAGACATACTAATCAGAAAAAGCAGCCTGCCCAGAGTGTGTGAATTCTACATAAAACAGTGCATACTTGGTGGGAGCAAATATAGAATACAGTTAAAGAAAGATAGATGAATAAATAAATAACATAAATAAGAAATGATTATTTTTTAGACAGCCACACAATCACTTGCAGTTTCCAGCCACGTGGGGTCAGTGTTAAGCTTCAAACGACATGACGTTTTCAAAAGAATGAGTGTACAATTTAGGATTATTTTTGGTTTTCAGAAGTCAACACGTGATGCGCATGACGAAACACCAAATGTTATGTTCACTAAGTAATTCAATAAATAATTAAATCTTAATTAAAACTAATAAAAAATCATTTAATTGTGTGAAAATACCAAAAAGAATACCTAAATGTCAGAATACCAATATTAAAAAAGGGTATCTGTCATTAACTGTTACGTTTGCAGTGGCAGGTTGCATATTGGTAACTCACAGACCATTTTGAAAAACAGGGATCTCACAGAATCTGACCATGAAGTTTTAACATGGGCCGACAGAACAATACAGTGCTGACATTTCACAATCAGAGCCTGACAGTAAACAGAGCTGATTGCCTCTTTTATTCACTCCCGTCCAGCTTGAAATAGTTTCATCTTATGGAGATTGTGCTGAATGTGGTCTGTGCAACACAATGTTGTAGAATTCTTTTCCATCGGGCAGATTGTTTTGGTGCAGGAGAAAGAAAAACAGTCCTGTGAATTTTTAGGTGAACCCTGCAATCCTGCAAAGAATTGCCTATTATTTCCGACCCATGTGGTCTTCTGTGCTGGTTTATGAGTCACAGCCCCTTAAATCAAGTTTCTTTCTCT
This sequence comes from Arothron firmamentum, assembly GCA_016586285.1. Classification (NCBI taxonomy): domain Eukaryota; kingdom Metazoa; phylum Chordata; class Actinopteri; order Tetraodontiformes; family Tetraodontidae; genus Arothron; species Arothron firmamentum. Next base: position 128,736 of record BJFM01001573.1, read on the forward strand.
CTACAATGTCACACTTGTTGCTTCTTCCTCTGAAGTCTTTGCCATCTTGAAGTCATAAAAAAATGGAACGTTATAGTCCACCACTGCTCTCATTTATTTGTGAAATCTAACCATTCATTGCCCTTCCAATGAAGAAAAAAAAAAACATTTTCAAACATCTATTAGATACCATCTTTGGTAAATGAAGGCTACTCAAAAGTCAAATAATTGCTGTAGAATAATTACATGACAAAACAAATGATTCAGGTTGTTTTAAAATTCATTATTAGATAAACTGAGACCACAACTGAAAATAATCCAGATTTCCGCTGTTAAGGCAAGGTTGGTGGTCCATGAGCACCCCTCTCTGTGGATAAACTCTAGATCAAACCTTGCAAAGGATTTGGTACCAGCTAATTCAGACTGACAGGACATTTTTGATAAAGTTCAGCTTTTTCGCTGTTGAAACTGCTGATCGTGTCCTGGGGGGCTTGCACATGTGGCTTTTTAATCAAATACACAACCTGCTGTCAGGAAGGACATCTGATAGTAGCATGTAGCATGAGAGAATCAAAGGGTCCTGTGCACCAAGTGAGAGATGTGAAACTGAAACCGTGCCGACTGTGGGGCAGTGTGTGTGTGTGTGTGTGTGTGTGTGTGTGTGTGTGGGGGGGGGGGGG
>BJFM01001573.1:129414-143297 GCA_016586285.1 Arothron firmamentum
GACTGCATTCCTACAGTGTTCTCCCTGTGAGATGTGGAACCACACAAACAAATATACAACAAACCTCCACACACGCCTGTGGCAGAGTGCGGCCATCTAAGAGCCCGGCAGACAAGTTAAACAAGGATATTCAGCCAGAATCTTCGGATCTGGACTCTTTAGCGACATCCAAGAGTTCTTAAATCTGGAGCTGTGAATCGCTCTGAGGCAGGTGGGACAAACTCAGGTGATGCTTTAAATGCATCAGCGTGGGTGTTAGTATTAAACCACTCCACTAAGACCATGCAGAGACCACAGATTACCGAAATAGTGACGGTGTTGATGGCCTGTCAAGAAGAAATGTGGATCAGTTAAGTGAAAAACAAGTATCCAAGTTTATTTTTCAGCTCCTATACTTTTTTGCCTCTGCGCCTGAACGATCTGACACCGTGATGAACGGCTGACGGTGCGCGGCGCACAATGAAGCCGTAAGTCTGACTTCAATGGCTGACGCTTTAATCCCACTCACCCGGAGAGCATCTCGAAGTTCCCCATTGAAGTCAATGATGTCTGAGGAGCCTTTCTCACCAGGATAACCCTGAAACCGAGACGGCAACATGAGCGAGACTGAGCAGGAACTACAGAGGGATAATACAACTGCTGTCCTGATGGATACCATTGGTCCTTGTGGTCCTTGCTCTCCTCTTTCCCCACTTTCTCCCTGCGTTAGCAATAGATATTTGACATTGTTAGAGCATACAAATACTTACTAAAATATAGAATAATTACTGGTTTATGTACCTTTATTCCGGGCAGTCCATCCAGGCCTCTCTCTCCCTTTTGTCCCATGCCTGGCTCACCCTGGTTAAGTGCAGTCCAAATTTCAATGTTAATGTATGAAACATAAAAAATTATGTCATTATTGGAAAGATAACTAACCTTTGCTCCTGGTGGACCTTGTGGTCCTGGATAGCCAGGCTCGCCATCTTCTCCCTGTCAGTTTATATCAGTCACAAAGTGAGAGTTAAAAGTGGTCTTATTTGATATAAAGATGACATGTTTTTGATATAAAAGATGATATAAAGATGACATGTTTTTGATATAAAAACATGTGTTTCAGCACAACTCAATAAAGTATTCAGAACCTTACCGGCTTCCCAGGCAATCCTTGTGACCCCTAAAAGAGAAATATATGTGATTACTGTAAGTCTATACATTTAAAAGAAGTATTACCTCAGAAATACACAGATTCATTAACAATATTCTGAAGTACAAAAACTGTAAACTAGTTTTGAATGGCACTCACCTCAATCCCATCTCGTCCTGGAAACCCCTGAGAAGAAAAGAAAAAAAATATACCATCACAACTGCAGCTTCGAGGCGCATCCTTTGAGCCACTAGGTGGCAGTGATCGGCAAAGATGAATCCCACAGGTAACAACGCTGAAACCCATTTAATCATCTGTGGATGATTGTGGAGCATCAGATTAAATTATTTGTCACACAAAAAGTAAAATTCACGTAATATCAACTGATTAATTGCAACAGAGGTGCCTGTAAGAGCCCATGGGAAGCTTTGGGAGTTGTAATTAAAGTAAAAAAGAAAGAATGAATAAAAATCCAGCTGTGTTTTTTCTCTTTTGCAAATGACTGGGGATGATTGGAAAACACAAACAACAACAATAACCTACATCCTGTTTTTAGTGTTTGTCGGTCAATGGTTTGACTTATTTATGTAAGCGGATGCCTTGTTCCTGTTCGGTGGGGGGGCCAGCTCGATGAATTGCTGTTCCGGTCAAGCATCTTCATCTGTTATGATGTCATCGAAGGCAAAGATTGCTGCGGTCTTAAGAGGAGACTCTCAGTTTCTCAAGCGCACACTTCTGTCAAGTAGTCTTGTTTTCTGGATTGCTCAGTGCACAGCAATAAATGCAGGGAATAAATTGGGGGTTATTAACCTTCCATGCTGTCATCATATTTTAAATAATTGTGTTGAAGAGCTACTTAGATGTTTCTCAGCTGTTCTCAGCCAGCACATCCAGCCTGTCATCTGGATCTTCTCCACTGCTTTATGTTCCTCTGTAATTTCCACCCTCGGTTGCTCGAGCAGCCTTTTAACCTCTTTCACCATCCCTCTTTTATCCCCTCTCAACTGCAGCAGCGGGAAGCAAATGAGCGTTGAAAATACTTTTTTAGCACTTCTCTCATCCATGACTTGCAGTGAAGAATGGATGAAACCCGGTTCAGATGTCAGCAGCGTTTTCGGTTGTGCACCATCATGAATGTGCTCAGGAACATCTCCGTAGCATAGGAAGTGCAAGACGGATTCACAGCAGTGTAGTCCACACAACAGGCCACACCAGATTTGTTCACTTTCTCTCGTTCTGTCCCTCTGTACATCATTAGCACCACTCTTCCTTCTTTGGTTGCTTTTCTCAATCACCTTGCACAAAATAAGTTAGATGGACTTACTTCCAGTCTCTTCTCAACACTGCTGTTCTATGTCCCGCCATTCTCGTAAAGGCTCGCAGGTCTCACAGTCGATCTAAAGCATCCGTGTCCTCCGATAACTAAAAATGACCTTCATGACCCCCCTCTTCCATTATATCCATTATATAACCGCAGCTTTGAGAAAGCGCCGCATAAAAGCAGAGCCCCATTGTCTGGCGAGTCAGTGAAATGCCCACGGGGTGGCCGCAGTGCCATACTTATTTCAGCGGCGACATCGTAGGAGGGTGGGAGAATGGGGGCGTGCTGGAGAAATTCTGCGGCCAGCGTCTTACACAAACCAGATGAAGCCAGGATTAGAGCTGGTATTCTGGGTGCCGCTAGGTTAGAGCTAAATCACAGCTCCAGAGCAAACCCAGAAGAGAAATGCGGGCTCACTGTAATTTACTGCATAAATCCTTCCCACCTTCAGTGTAAATAGAAACGCAGGGTTTGGAATGCATCCCACCCTGCTGCTGAACTCTGTCAGGTAAACACAGAAGCTGAAGGCAAGAGCGGAAATTAAGAGCAGAGATTAAGCTGCACTAATGAATGGAAAATGCATGTCAGTGCAACGTTAGCTAGCAAAGATATCTGCTCGAACCTGCGTGTTCATTTGTTTTTATATGCATGTGGGGGCCCGGCTTGGGGCTCTCACCTCAAGAACAGGTTGGTTACGGGGACAAATGAATAAAACATGTAAGGGCATCACAAAGACAAAACCCTTACTGGTTCTCCAACGGGGCCACGGGGTCCATCTTTTCCTGTGTTTCCAGGGGGGCCGCGTGGACCAGGGGGACCTGGTGGGCCGGGAGGACCAGCAGGTCCAGCTTGGCCTTGGTCACCCTGAGCAGAAAAAAAACAAAAACAACGATAAAACACGAAGGCAGGGGAAGAAGACAGAAGACACACATTCCACCAAAGTAAGGAAAACTTCTGTGCATGAGCACAGTCCGCAAGATAAACTCCCCAAATGGAGGAAAAAATAATAATCTGAGCCGTGTGCACCTTAGAAAATTTACAGATTTCTGCAGTTGTTACTGTTAAGTGTGGATTACAGGCAACTCAATGATGTCATCTCACCCTTCTCTCTATCCAAGATAAAAAAAACCTAGGAACACAAGAACTTCCAAACATTCTTTACGTTATAGGAAAAACCTGGTGATGGACCATAGAATGAACCCTAACCTAAAACTGATCCCAGAACAGTCAGAGATGACCTGAGGACAACAACCAACAGTCCACTGTGTTTTTAAAACCTACTGATAATATCAAGTATATTTTCCTTGAAAGAAAACTTTTATAACTTCCCTATTTCAACTTATTATTGGAGAATTTAACAGGGTCTTTCATGATTCTACCAGATAAAAAAATAAAAAAATAAATAAAAACATCCGCATAGATAAAAACACTATCACACATGAGCTCACTAAATTTAGAAAGAGAAATGATCAATTTCCGTTTTGTGTTTCTGTTTGTTTGTCACTCCAAAACTGAACAGGACATCTGCTTAGAACCATGCTTTTCTACCAAACTGAACCAATTAAAAGTCTCACTATTGATGATCTAATGCCATCTCTTCAATCAAATGGTGCCTCCGCAAGCTCTCATCACTCTCCGGACATGTGGTGCTTTCTGGTTTGCTTTGTTGTGGAAACAAGTGGGAACGGGAAGCAATTTTAACAAAATGACGTTTCCAAAGCCTCTAAATACAAGCTAGAACCCTCTTTCTTGCTAATTATTATGTCTATTATGTTGAGGTCTGTGCTAAATTGTTGCCACCAAAAACTTTTCATTGTACTTGGACTTTAAAAAAAAGTGCACAATTCTCAGAAAAGACTTGTTTTTCTACATTTTTTTAATTAGAAATGATGTCATCAAACCTGAAAGTCATCAAATCATGAGAAAAAAGGGCATTTATTAGTCAGGCGTCAATGAGAAGAGCTGGTTAGCAGGGCGAAGGTGCACACATGCATGCATTAAAGGTCTACCTTCAGAAAGCGTCTCTGAAAGGTGTTGGACTGCTCTCCAGAGAGAAAGCCATGGTCGTATCGGGGGAAGACCATCTGGGATGCAACAGAACAGAAGCAGAAAAATGGCAGAAAAGAGGGAAGATGAAAAGTGATAGAGGACAGTTTCGGATCAAGGATGGAGAGGAGTAAAAGCAAGAGAGTCTACAAACAGGGAAAGAAAAAGTGGGAAAGAACAGAGGTTAGCAGCGTCTAAATCTGTAGGCCAGAGAGTTTCCGACAGGGAGAGAGGGAGGTCGAGGAGAACCGAGAGTCTGCTTGCTGGGACAAACCTTGACTGTGAGAATCTGATTACTGTGCAGACCTGCGTATGTGCTGTAGTTAGGAGGTCCCTGAAGAGAGGAAGTGATAAATGGACAGAGGTGAGAAACAAATGGTCCAGCGCCAATTATCAGAAGCTCAGGATCTGTGAGGAACACAACCACATCATCTGCAAACAGTAGGACAAACGCTTCCATAAGACTGATCAGTCAGATTTGAAGTTAGGGTAATTGTAGATCGGCGGGTGCAGCATTTGGCCTTTTTGCAACCAAACCAAATTGAGGTGGCGGCTTCCCGCAGATGGGCTTCCTACCAGGGGTTTCAGTATTCGTCTCCAAGAAGATGTTCCAAGGATGGAGGAGAGCAGCAGCGGGACAGCATGTAGAGAAAGACGGAGCGATGGCAGCCTGACCATGAGGTTTGTGTTAACAGGCTGTGGTGAGAGGCGCTCAGCTGAGGTTTATCCGCCACCACAGATCCCTGCTCTTCCTGCCTTTACCAAAATACTCCTCTATCACCACTGTCACATTCATCTACTTGCATTCTCCTCCCACAGAGCCTGCTAATATATACATATATATTTGTGAAATATGTGTAAATTGATCAGGCTTTTCACAGTAGAGTTTCCTCTTTATGTCTCAAAAGACCTGAAGCTGGTCTGAGGAAAAACAGTCCACCAGCAGAGAAGCATATTTGTGTTGTAGGGGAAGAAAAGTTGGCCGGGGATGAACATCCCACCTTTTTTTTTTTTTTTTTTTTTTAACTATAAAGTTTTAAAGCTTTTAAATAAAGTTGCTTTGGAGAAAGATGCACCGTGACCTTTGGTCACATGCTTTACGTTCTCCATGTTTGGGTCATGTTCTGGCGCTGGACTCAGCCTGACAAACACCCTTAATCTGATGGATTGACAGGAAGTCACAGGTTAACGGAGATTTATGGCAACGTCCTGTATTTCCTTCTCCTCTGGTAGAGATCAGAGGTGAATCTGCGCGTAATGCTTTAATACATTCAGCAGGTGATGGATCAGCTAATGTAGATTACTCACAATGTAAATGACCTTAGAGCTTCAGCGTTAATAAAAAACACCAGTGCCAAACCTCACTCGCAAATACTGGATCGTTAAGAGCACCAGGGTTTGGTTTGAAGCAGAACCGTGTCTCTGGGGGGTTTTAAGCTGCAGATTTATGCTAGAACATCCAATTTCTAGTAGCCCGGTCCAAGTACAATATTTACCATTTGGAAAATGCAATACAGAAGGCCAAGAAGATCTGCTGTTTGCACAAACTGTTGCCCCAAAAACCCTGACAGGCCAGGCCGGGAAGTGAAATGGTGCATGCCTCAATAGGAATCAGGAATTCTTCGTGTTTCTGAACCACATCATAAATACTGTTCGGCTGTGCGGCGCTGTCAAATTTACACCTCGTTTGTGTTTTGCTATAAAACTATTGGTATTCAAACTCTTTCCAATATTGTACACATTCTGGGGCATATAGTGTAAGCTCCAGCCGTTAGTTTAACGGCCAACGATTAATTCTTCATTATAATTGTTAACATTTCATGTGTTGAGCTTTTGGTTATGATTCGTAGAAGAATAATAACGACTGAAAAAGTCAGATTTATTGTTGAAGTTCTCACGAGGCTACTGCCAGGCGAGAGCTGGCTGGAGTTTTCTGAGACACAGACCAGGACTGTTCCTTGTGGAGAATAAATAAGAGGGAATCCTGGTTGTCAGGGTTTCGCTTAGTGGGCAGACATCGTCAGGTTTCCAGCACAAACAAGAACTTTAATGGGCTTCAACGGTTTTTCTCTCTGTTGTATCCATATAACCACATAAAGTATGATTTAGACTCTGTAGATGCTCAATTATCTGCAGCATGAATTACATTAATGGCTACTTCTGCATGCACGTAGGCTGGCAGCCACCGGAAGCCCGAGCCTGATGTGCGGTGCATGTCCACTAGGTAGCTGGTAATATTCAAATGGAATTGCTGCTGAGTGACTAATTGAGTCAAGTCCAACAAGAAGAACTTAGAAAAGAAAAGTCATGGCTGTAAATTATTAATAACCTATGAAGAAAGAACCTGATCATCTTTGGAAGTGTTCCAGTCTGCGATGATGGTGGGTTTCTACTGTCGTCCACAATGGACAAATCAGTCCCTTTTTTGTGTGTTTGAGCAACAGCTGGTGAAATGTGCAAACACAGACCAGATGCCACTAAATCCCACAGTGGACCTTTTAATGACAGGTCCGTGTTTGGGGTTTCAAACCTGAAACGAATCAAAAATTAACTCAGTCTTTAAGGCACAAAATGTCCACGGACTCTAAAAAACTGTTTTAAATGGGGTTATTTCCAAACCACAGCGAATATAAAAGGAGGTAATTATAGATGGATGAATATAGATCCCACTGTGGTGGGTGATATAATAGCACATGAAAGGACAACATGGACCAAAAGCAACCGTGAGGTCAAAAACTGGTGTGTTGGAGAAGGCAGCTTCGCATGCTGCCCGCTGAGGTTTGACGGTGAGGTTTATGTCTGTCCACAAGCTCTTTAATATCTTTTCTTTCATTCAGACTTTCCAGCATGTTGACAGTGAGTTTGGCCGCTTTGATAAAATGCGTTTTCATTGTTGTCTGTGCATGCACACGGTCCACTCTGACACCACTGCAAAGAAGAATACAGCTCAGTTGGCGTTAAAGCTTTCAAAGTTACAGGAGCTGGGACACGGTCGTCTTATCCTAGTGAGGAAAACTGCACCCCATCACCTCAGCAAACACGACTTACCCTTGGCCCTTGGTCTCCTTGGTCACCCTGCAAGACAAGCAGGAAAACAGCAGTCGTCAGCGGTTACTCTTCCTGCATGTGCACTTGGGAAAAGGTAGGAAGGTATAAGCAACTCTAAGCTCATCTGTCCATGGAAAAGATCAGGAGTGTCAACCACCATTGTCTAAAATAGACACGAGATGGGACGTGGGAAGTGATGAAGGTGGCGTCTGACTGATATTGTTCTTATTTTTGCAGGTATGTAAAGAGAAAACAGAAAACTCAGAGTGAGGCATCCGCACGGTGTGGCCCCCCTGCGCGGACTCCCACAGTCTCAGGTTGGGCTGAGGCCCACGCAGGGGGAAAACATCTGGAAGCTCTCTAAACCTGCCTTGATGTATGGATTTGCTGAGACGTGTAAGAGTCGCCACAAATACATGTAATCTATTACTCATTTGATTGATGCTTAGAGAAGAAAGAGAAGAAGCGAGGGCCTGTGTTCCTCTGTTTACTTGCTTTAATATTACGAGCCTTTGAACCAACGCCTCTCTGCTGCTTCAGTCTAGTCTGACAGTGATGACGATATCGATGCTGGAACATACCTTTTCTCCCTTGGGTCCGGATGGTCCCTGTAGGAAAAATAGAGACCCGTCAGCCATTATATAACTAGCATGCATCAGGGTAAACATCGGTGGGGCTGGAGCAGGGAGCATCAAAACAAAAGCTTAAGCAAGGCTGGGACGGCAGCGTCCAGAGAGTGAGACAGCTTCATCACCCGTCGCAGATCCAAACTAAGAGCAGATAATGCGAGCTTACAGGCAGAATCCCTCCTAAGATGAGGGCAGCGTGTTCCTTTGTTCCTCGTCCAGTGCTCCTCTCAGAGGGGAACTCTGAACACGCCCTCGGAGCTGCCTGAAGACGCTAACTCCAAACACGAGCAAACCCACTCTTGTTTAGCGGGTGAGACGTTGACCGTGTTGGGCAGTTGTTCTGAACATCAGGTCCACAGATGAGACACACCCGCCCCGCCCATCTCTGAGGTGCACAGACCCCAGTTTGAGGTGCAGAGATCTGCCAGGAGAGCTGCTGGTGTCCTCAGCAGTGCCCACGCTGAGGAAACATGAGCTCGCTCAGCTGAAATCGTCTGTGTCTCTATTATCTGTTCTTTTCACTCACCCTGAACGTTATTACACACACTCTCCCCATCCTGCTTTTATTAAGTGCCCCCGTCAAAGCTGATGTACAATCATCCCTCCATAATTTCTTCCTGCTCTCCTGTCTTCAGGGCTGGCAGACATTTTCCTGCAGACCCTGAATGCACTAAGGAGAACATCAGCTTTTTCCTGTTAAGACTGATTGTTTATTATTGTCTGTCACCATCGTGGGCACAAGATCGGAATAAAAATGCCAAAAAAGTAATTCATATTAATCAGAACAGCTCTGATTAAATAAAGATGAGGTTATGTGTCAGCAGTCTGCTGGTCAGACCACAGAAGAAGGAGAAAGAACGGAAATGGAGGAATCCAATTATAATGACTTTTTAAAGACTCTCTGTGGGGGTCAGGACTTCTCTCAGGCTTTGTTGTGTCTGGCCTTCTGAGGGGGGTTTCTGGGGGAGGTGATGGATGAGACTCTGGGGTATAAGGTGGTTTCCCTGGTTTCTGTGGGTGCTGGGACGACTCAGGATACAGAATCAATAGAAGCTGCTAAACCACTGCTGGTGTCCTTCTGGGAACAACATATCTATAGTCAAAGTTTGGCAAACTAGCCGTTTACATGTCTGTTCAGTAAGCACATGTTTGTTATTGAAGAGCAAAATATATTATATTATATATTAACAGCTGTGTCGTACCTGGCTGCCTTTGGGACCTGGTAAACCCTGAGAAGAGAGAAGAGTGTTAGAATCAAACAAGAACGGTCCCACCGCTCACTTGAACCTGAAACTTATGCTGATACTCACTGGCTTCCCATCCAATCCAAGTGGACCCTGGAGAAGAAAGCAGATCCAAATGTTACATTAAACATAACAAATATGAACGCTGCCAAAAGCTTAATAAAAAATGATTCTGAAGATGATAAAGTACACATGTTTCTTTTTTTTATAGCTGTCCACAGTTTATTAGTTTTAGCTTTACTGGCTTTTGGGGTGCTAGTTTCCAAGTTTAGCTACAATTCTTGTCTCTAATTTTAGAGTAATGACAGTTGTGTCGGTTTTATCTGTTTATGCAAAAAAAAGGGAAAAAAGTGAGGAAAAAGCTTTGAAGGAAACTGTAAAGTTAATCTGACAAGACAAACACATATGACAAACTAGAATGAGATGAAGCAGCTGTAGTTTAAGATAAAAGTCAGGAAAAAACAAAGCTCAAAGTGTAAATATCCTGCCCCGCTAAACTCTAAGTGGATGCACTTGATTGTAACTTGTCAAATTAATATTTAAAATGGATGTTGGATCCCCACAACAGTGCAACCAGGAGAGCAGAAATCCAGTCCAGCCTCTTTCAAGTACAGAAAGAGCAGATGACGTGTGCTCTGTTTAGCACACACACAAAAAAAAAAACCCAACAGTCCAGCAGTCATTGAACCCCTCCACAAAACGACACTCAGTTTAAAGCCGCAAACCTTTAGATCCCCACTTAAACAAGAAAAAAACCTGTTGTCTTTTGGACCCAACTTTCCAGAAACAGTTCAAGGTGATGTATGTGCTGAAGTGTAGTGTTGACCTTCTTCCTAACGACCGTAGTCGATGTTAAGCTAACAGTTTTTACAGGGTCTCTTGAGTCATGGGTTGCTCCTTCCTTCGCTGCAGGACTTCCAGACTGGAAACCATCATCGACAATCATCCTGTCAGGGTTTGAACGGCACAGTAAACTGGGCTTTTCTCTGATCCTACTGCTTTAACAGCCACATGGCTCCAGTCAGAGGTCCCATCGTGACAGACTACTGTCCTGCCTGTTTTAACAGGACAGTGGTTGCATGGCTAGAGGCTCTCTAGAAGGCGACTAGCCTGTCTTAGAAAGACCCACTCTCCTCCGTGTTTGTTGTGAAATCAGGAAGATGAATCGATAATTTCAGATACACGGAGATGCTTGTTATTGCTGCCCATGAATGCGACGTCAGACACAGCGCAGGCCAGCTTGTGCTTTAACTGCACTTTTAAAGCCGGTGTGCTGCTTTTATCCTGTCATGTGTGGAACTGTGAGCACTTCAACATGTCTACAAAATGTCAGCGAGTTTTCACAGTAATCTGTGCTCACATCGCCAAATTACTGCAGTGGTCTATACCATCCGCGTGTGTGCGTGTGTGCGTGTGTGCGTGTGTGTGTGTGTGTGTGTGTGTGTGTGTGTGTGTGTGTGTGTGTGAGTTGAGTGATATTTCACCATCTGGTAGCATTTATCAGAGTCTGGCTCCTACAAGAGTCACCGTGATCGAAGTGGATGGTGAGGTCAATCAGCTGCTGCCTGGACTGAAGCTCCATCTGATTTATGGACGCTAACGAGCAGCACGCTGGTCTGTGAAATGCACCCACGCTTACTGTGTAAAAGAGAGGCTTTATCATCACTCATAAACTCTCTGTATCTCTGATCTGCTATTTGACAGTTTAAACAGTGAGGCTACGGTCACCTCGATGACCTTACACCGTAAGACTGTAATTCACCACCGCAGAAGCTGCAGGAAGTCACTTAATATCTGATACGTTGAATAGGAGCCATGCTTAAGACATAAAGTCCAGAGGCAGTTTGCCACTAAATCCTCAGAGAAGCACGCCACATCTTCAGAGATCTACTGTATGAACCAAAAGCTGCCTGCAAGGTTGGAGAAAAGTACAATCTAAATAAAAATGCCTTCATGCTGTAAACTGGTTTGAATTTTCTGCAGAAAAATTTCAGCTATCTCATGTTACCGCTGGAGGAAAATGAGGAGTAGGGAGCACCAACAGTGAGCAGAAACGAAAAAATGGGCCTGGGATCGCGACCAAAATGTCAAGTGAACACGCGGGGAGAAATGAAACATTGCTCCTTTTTTAATATAAACGCTTTTTCGTGTGTGCGCCTGTATGATGTTCTTGTCTGCGTTGCTCGGCAACATCCTCTGGAGGTTCGACTCAGCATTCCCAACAATTAGATGGCTTTTCAACACATCGGTGGAAAATAGTCTGGCCTGCAGGAGGGCATCTGTGTCTGCGTGTGCACGTTCACATCATGCGCACGCACAAGTTGCATGTGTCTGAGTTAAGCGGTGAAAAGGTGTCTTGGCTGAATTTACTGTTCTCCCTGTGGTGCAGATGGGCAATTAAAGTTATCTAGTTGGCTGTAATTGTTGGGGATGCGGTGCGGAAAGCCGTGCGTTTGCAGAATTACATGTTGCCTCATTATGTGGTGTGGACATGGAAAGAAACACTTCCTCTCTGATGGTGATTCAGTAGCTTTCTCGTTGCCATGGGGACAGAAGTCTTCATCGAGGCTGCGAGTGTGTGATGCTCTTTATTCATCTGAGTCCAGAGCTTGTGTGTGTGTGTGTGTGTGTGTGTGTGTGTGTGTGTGTGTGTGTGTGTGTGTGTGTGTGTGTGTCATGTTGGTGGGTGACAGTCTGGCTCTAATCTGGGCTCGGAGGCCTGGAAGCCTGAACAATAGATCCCTGGACTGTTTATGCTGAGCAAGGTCAGCAGTCTGTCACACACTGGCACGCTTGTGTAAACACACTCGTAACCGGGCACACCGGTGACCGTGCACATGAATAATCAACGTCTGTGTGTGTGTGTGTGTGTGTGTACACCTCCAACAGTCTGCACTTCTCTGCCTGGTTTGATTGTTTGACAGTGTGAAGGCTTGTTCCTGAAACTCAAACCCACCGACTGTGATGTATGAGAGGAAGAAGTGATAGAAGCTACACACACACACACACACACACACACACACACACACACACACACACACACACACACACACACACACACACACACACACACACACACACACACACACAGGCATGCAGCCACACACAAGCTTTGCATGAGATGCACACACAGCTCACGTCATTAGCACTGTTTATCGTTTTAGTGATGCTTCGATGGAAGCTGACTGTTGCCAGTTTCAGACTGATGAACCTGACACACGTGTAAACCACCTGAAGGAAGCGCAACACATGCACGTACATGCTAAAAACACACAACTTCTGACACTTCTTTAAGGATGGAAGACCTGTTGATTATGATCGTTACCAGCAGGGGGAGGCAGATTTTCCATACTGCAGAAGCATAGGCAACAAAAATCATCAAAGTAAAAAAAAAAAGTCTTTGTCTGCACTTTTTCCAGTGTTATTTCAATGTGTAACAGCAGCTATATGACTCTCTGGATTGACCTTACTGAATAAGAGCTACAGGGGCTTAAAATCAAAGAGCGGGAACTTAGGTTGGGCTTAGCAACAATCTACTTAGATAAAAGTGGCTCTATAAGTTAAACATTACTCACACACTTCACTCTGTGAGCATGTGAAATAACACGTATGAAACAGACCCGATGTTTCTAAATTAGATGAATATTGTAAAACATAAAAATCTAGAGTACTGATGGTGGGGCCTCAGTGGGCAGTTCCAACAAACACCAAAATGAAACACACACATACACAAACACACACACACTCTCAATATCAGTGACCCTGTCTCTTACACTAACGCACACGTGCACACTCACATGCACGCACATCTTCTGACCACATCCACAGCTCTGGCCTTTGTTACCGAACTGTCCATAAACAATGGTGCTTGGATGGACTTCACACATGTGCACATATGCACGCAAACAGAAAAGGAATGACCCTTTTTCAGCTCTACTGTTTGATCATCTCTGGTGCTGGATGAAATAATCAGATGTCTAAGCCTGGATTATTCATCTACAATTCCCCCTCTGTAACTTAATACCCACAATTATAGTGGTCATCATACCTGCATGAATGCATCACATGGGACGTCAGCCTGATGTTGTCGAAAAGAGCATCACCAGTTTTTTTTTTATATGTGTGCGGTTTAAGAGCTCTACAGCTTTTAGGAAAGGCTAAACAGGATTACCATCAGTTTACGCAGCTTTAAAGAGAACCATCATTCGCAGATGTTTTACATTTAAAGACACTCCAGTGTGCCACAACCTTCTAATGATCAGAGTGACAAAGATGAATAGAGTCACGGGCAAACAAACACAACCGTGCACACACTTCGGCGAGCAACTGAACCACCTGTGTGCAATTAACAGCAGCAGGCATTTCCCGTCAGAAAGGCCGTGCAGTGCCAGGCAGGCTGGGAATATGACTTAGACTGAAGCCCCATGGGTAATGAACTCCACCAAAAAACAGACCGGGGGGGGGGGGGG
>BJFM01001573.1:143306-155701 GCA_016586285.1 Arothron firmamentum
GGGGGCATGTTTACTCTCACATGCATCTTGCACAGACTGATGCTTCACCACTCAAATGTCTGGAATACTGCTAAAAGCGTTAGTTCCTGAAAAGCCACAAGAGGCCGCTATATCACAAGAACTGACATCAACACTGACGTAGGAGTTGCCTTTTCATTCATCAGCTCTATGTATTTAAAACAATAGTGATGCTTGAAAGAATATTCCACCTTCTAAATGCATCATTTAGTTTTTCATTGTCTGGTTTTAACCCCTGTGGTTTTAGTCAATCTTTCTATAAAAAAAAAACAAAACTGAAATGATGTCATCTTACCACCCTAGTTTATGAATGCCTGTGCTGCATGTGTGTCCCTTCTGTCACAGGGCAGGATGCTAACCACAAGAAAGAAGTAAATCTAGAGGTTTCTATGATGAGGCAATGAAACGTTTGAGAATTAGAGCAGAAAAGGAAACACAGTTTGGGGAAAAACAGAGCAAAGTGATTCATTGGACTGAAGAGAGGATAAATAACAAATCAATATTAGCCTACCGGGTATCCATCCCGTCCAGATTTGCCCTGGTGAGGGTTAGAGATTTAAGTATGAAGCACTTAGACAGGTTAGAACAGACACAACAGGTACGTGTATCACAGCATATACTAACATCTCAGAAGGAACATGTGATCTTTACTCTATGGAAGACAAATACGGAGCAATGCAGAGGATTATGAAGCAGCTTTTATTCACCCACACAGAGTGTGCTAAATTTCTGCGCGACAGCTGACAGACTCCACTCTTGCTGCAGGTGCTGTGAACAGCAGCAGGTGAGTTTGCAACGTTACTGGCTGTAGTATCACTTTGGCTTCATGCATTCTTGGTCAGTCAGAGGATTTACCCCTCTGCAAAACTGATTTGCACGTTCAAAACATTTGAAATCAAAGGACCAAGCAGGGTTATAAAACAACCTGGAGGCTGTGATGGTCCAGTTCGTACATGTGCGATCTATCTGCTGTTTGTGTGAGGCAGCAGGAGCAAAAATGTTTTCAGACCCTTTCGCTTTTATTCACATCTTGATCGTGATGTCACAGCCTTGTGCTAAAATAAAGAACTCTCAGCAAACTACAGATAGGGTTGTATCACGGCACAGATCTGCCTCCAGCATTCAGAGCTGGAAGAACAGCCAGGGCTCTTCCAAGACCCGGCTGTGGGGAAAAGGGTCTTAACAGATGTGAGCAAGCACCCAAACGCCACACGAGAGAGTTCTCGAGGTTTCAGCGGCCAAGGTTCTGAGGGGATCTGCAGAAATGGTAGAACGTTCCTCCAATCCAAGTGTGAAAAATGGCTAAAACATGAAAAGGTCTGAAACTTTCCACACGTTCACATGCACACCCCTTACAATTCCAAGGGTGATCATTTTATCACTGCCTTCAAAATGAATATGTGTGAATGAGCGCTGTGTGAAATTATGAGCAAATGTGATTTTAAAAGCAATAGGACAAGATTACGTAAGATTGCATGAGGTGGTTCAACACTACCTGGAGATGATCTCATACTTACAGGAGGTCCTGCAACAGAAAAAAAACAGAGATCAGTTAGAAACAACTGTAAACATCTGTATTAGCAGTGAAGCTCAGGGAGTGTGACTAACTGTAAGGTCTGGTTTGTCCAGCCATCAGCTCAAAAAGTGGGTAAAGAAAACACACACGCAAAGGAGTTTATTGGATGATGGCTGTAATTAAGTCCCAAAATAGCTGCTATGAGTTCTTTGGATGGTGTTATGACGACTGTGGGTAATCGTGCATGATTTGCATTAAGATATGAAAATCCTCTAAGGTCTCAGTCTTCAGAAAATAAGGACGTGTGCAATGGAGGGAAATGTGCAAAGAAGAGACCGGAGTGTGCAAATTCAATGAAATGTTCATTCAGATGGAAAAAAAATGTGTGTTTCTCCAAGGCAAAATTTTACTGACTGAAATGTTCAGATCTTGAGGGAAAGGAAAGTAGAAAAAATATGCTTCATATTTCATCCTCATATTTGAACAAAAACAACATTGATGATCAAAAGGTTTTCAGTCTCTCTTGTCTTGTTTTGACTGAGTTTTTTTTTTTTAAGTACTAACAAGCCATGCTTTTATTTGACTGATTGCTTAAATGTGTCTGATATGGATTTAAACCCGTTCCTGATGCTAATATGAGGTTGTTAACACAGTAAAAAAAAGTCCATGGCGCGCTCCAGAGCTGTGCCTTCATGGCAGCTCTGGAACCAGAGCTCATCAACATGGATGCAGCGCTAAACATCCACATGCGACTCTAGATTGGAAACAGACTCCCTCTGGGGGAAAGCGGGATATTTGTGGTGTTTTGTTACTATTTAAACACACAAAATGTCCTGCTAATGTTGCCAGGTTTTATGTGAGCATTTGTTTAAAGGGAAAGGGCATTTTTGGGAGACAAGCAGTTTGAAGAGGGATAAAAACTAAGGCGTTTGGGGGGTAATAAGGCTCCGGGAATAGATGGAAAAAAGGGGGCGTTGGGGTTTATGAGGCATGAAAACCAAATCAGTCAGCGAAGGTGTGTCTAGACATCAGGACAAAGAGCTCCAGCACCAGACAGTCGAGTAAACAACTGCACATTGGTCAGAGAGCCATTGAACTTGAAACAGGTGTGTTGAAGTTTGGAGAAGAATGAGAACGAAACAGAGAGAGCTGCAAGTAAACAAGAGAAAGAAAGAGAGAGCGACAGGAGAGAAAGTAAAAGAACAAACTGAGAAAACAAAGGGGATCAGACCACAGTTGCTCAACCACTCTGCGCTTTTTCTCATGATCAGAGTCTCATCTGATAACCCTGATCTTGCTGTAAGGGAGGATGGTGCAACAGATTCTCTGTGGCACCTACATCACAGCACAGTCCAGGCTTACACATGAGGACACCAGAGTAAACAAGAGGAGAGGCAACATAAACAGGACCCCATCACCCCTCTCAGATGCACGCTGTCCTGCAGAAAGCAGCGAGGGAGCATCTTATCTCACTAAAAACAAACCTGAGAGCAACCCTTCCTGTAACACTGATATGAAAAGATCTACCTTCATGAGCAACACCAATTAGTGCTGTTTTTGTACTAAAGATGGAGAGAATGTGTGATCAAAAGGTAGGGCAATTTAGAAATAAAAAAAACACAATCTTAACTGTGTTGTACTTTTGACAAAACCCATGAGAAGACCCAAAACCCAGCCACCAGCATGTAGACTTTGCCTGGCTGATAAACTAAATATATATATATATATATTCGTGAAAAACAATATAGAAAGTAAGATCAAGTCATAAATCCTCATATTTTATAGCAAGTCTCTGTTATAATCTCATCATTCTACATAACCACATGGAAAGTCTGAGGTGGAAAATTGGGCATTAGCAGAAGCAGCTAAATCATTGTCATCCACCGGGGTCATATTTTGAGATGAGCAGATTTAGCTGTGATTAAAGCTGACCCTGGCTTCTGCCAGCAGTTCAACATTTTTTTCGTTAGTTCTTCATCTCAGAGACAGAGAGAGAAAGTAAAGATTTTAGGAAAAGATACATTTTCAGGCTTTGTCTGCACTGGAAGAGAGAAATCCATGTCAACAAAACCATTTTCAGCTCTCAGCCAAATTAAACTTTCACTCCACCATCTCAGTGCTTCATGGTTGTGAAGCACTGTTGTTCATACAACGGTGGTCTGCTCATGGAAACAAGTGTTCTGAGTAGCTTCTGATGAATCACACGTAGTTTGGAGGTTATTCAACATGACACATATCCTGCAGACCAACCCAAATACTGCAGGTCCAGTAGTGCTGAGTAAAAACATAAAACCATTGAAAACAAGACTCACACGTTTAGAACACATGCTTCTATGTGTCATGGAAATGTTTAACAATAGCTGCATCCCGCCACCGTCCTGGAATGCTTTCAGTGGTCTGCATTGGGAGAAAAGCAGCCTCATGATAATGGAGGGCAGCACGGTTGTGGAGGACGAGTCTGGGCTACCACAGATGCTACTGCTCAGCGAGAGCGAAAACCATCTGGGCAAAGTTAGCAAACACATGGCCAAGGTTAGCGCTGTGCCTGCGCAGGGACAGAGGGGAGACCAACTGTGACACATCCACCCGGCTGACTCACAGGTTTTTACCAGCCTTTCAGCTTTATTCGTGCATAAATAGGACAAGGAGAAAGAAAGTAAGAGCCTTACAGGAAAGAGAGGACAAACAAACAAACGAAGCAGGTGGTTGGCGTCACTTACCGGGTTCCCCTCGTCTTCCCATCCTTCCACGCTTCCCCGGGGGCCCTGCAAAAGACAAAGAGAGAATGATCAATCCCTCAGAACGGCAGGGTCGGGAGGAGAAGAGAAGCTTGCTGTTTATCGTGTTGTGATTGGCGTACAGGTTGTGTGAGCTGGCTGAAGTGACATCTGAGATGGCAGCTACAGAAACAGAGTATTGGTTTAGACTAAAGGACAGGGAACATCTGGCATGTTCCAAAATTCATCATCCAACAGTACCAAGACTCTATCCTGGCTGTGTGCGTGCGTGTGCACACAATAGCCTTCCAACCTCCCTCCACCAAAATGATTTCAGCTGCTGATGGAGAAGTTTGGCAAAATGATGAAAAACAGCAGCAGGAACAAGAAGGGTGACCTAATCTGAGACCTCGTGACCATAAATCACACTCACTGAAGTCCTGCCAGGCAGTCTCTGCAGGGCTGTTTAATTAAAAGATTAATTCCTGATTTAGATTAGCCATTTTTCCCCTGGAATTAGGAATCCATGGGAACAGGATCTGCAATCAATGATGAGAAACTGTGGGTAAAAACGAGGTGATCCTTTTCTTTTCTTTTTTTTTGTTTTGTTTTGATCATGGTTGTGCACAGATATTTTAACTTCGTAGTGAACCTGTCTCTTAAGATCACAGGCTGCCAGTTAGGATGAATCTCTCCCTCGTGCGTTCCTGAAACATTCTTTTCTGATTCAAAGTGGTGCATCAAACACACCTCTCTGAAATGTTGCTGTAAATGAATCCCACGTGTCACAGATGTAGGTGCCACACGGATCCAGGTGTTTCAGTTCTGCTCTAATTTGAAAAAGTAAAGCAGAGGTTTTATTTTAAGCTGTCTCCAGCTGCCACATACTGGCTGATGTCCCCCCTCCATTCACTCACTGGGATCTTCTGCATGCATGCATGTATGTATTGGCAGACAGAATGCAACTGAACTGAATTTAAAAGGACCTATATGAAGTTTTTGGGTTGATGTAATTTCCTCTTTCTCTTGTGAAAAGTGACAAGAAAGGTTCAGAGGAGCTGAGGTGGACAGAATACACAGCTGCATAAAACACATTTTCAACGTGAATCTCGGCTTGAATGTCTTTGACAAACAGGTCACAAATGTGAGAACAAAACCCAAGTGGTCGCGCACAGACACACGGGTGTCAGCCTATGTGGAATCAAGTTAAAGCTAATCCTAAATTCTAATCTTTGTCCTTGCTTTTTTCCTCCTCCTGAAACCCTCCTGCAGGTAACACCCTTCCACTTTAGTCCTGCGTTTGTTGTGAAACAGGAAGCAGACTGAGGGCCGTTCCCGACGCTAAGTGGATGTGGCTGCAGACATGTTTTCATTATTGGGGTTATTGTACAGTCTAATCACTTCCTTATTCTTAAACCTTTTCAAAGCGAGCTTTTTCAATTTTTTTTAATTTTTTTTTTTAAATTTTACAGTAGCTGCCACCAAATAACAGTCCTGCAGCGCTGCACCTACTGACTCATTTAAACTGCAAGTTTGAGCCTACATATTTAACACCTCTATACCTGAAAAAGCCTCAGACATGGATGCCAAGTCAAGCACGTTTATCACCAGCTGCAGCATTAAATGTGGACACGCAACAATCTACAGTGGGCTGCTTCCCCTGCTTCAGCCCCCGCTGCCATAAACACCTCTGTGGAACCGCTCTGTGGGGGGCCAGGGCCTTCGCAATTAGATCTGCATCAGTTACCCATGACTGGGAGAGAGAATAGAACTGAAATGGAATGAATGGGAAGGAAAATATCCCAGTTACTAATGTCAGGAGGATGAGTGATAGCAGACGCCCAAAAAAAAAGCACGAGCATGTCAGCGAGGATGGATGAGCAGCTCCTAAAATCCTTGTAGAACATAGTCATCAGCCATTTAAAGTGGCTCCCCGTGCAGGGATTACAGTGCGTAGGATACGGATAACCGAGACCCCCGCCAGCTCCACCATTATTAGAGACATGAAAATACAGCCGCTGGCACGCTGACGGGCCCAACGCTGGAGGAGCAGGCGTCAGAGCGACTGTGCGAGTGGTCCTGGAGTGGCAGAGTTAAGAGAGAGTGAAGGCGGGTGATGACAAGCCAAAGGGGGGTTAATGTGAAAAACAGCAGTCATGGGGCGCAGACTATGTGTCTGTTTGAAAACGGAGCGAGCTGTGACGGGATGCAGGCAAACAGGACAATGTAAGTCTTTGTGTAATCTGTATAACACTAAAGCATCGTCATTTTCTCAGGACCAAATGGAGGAAACGTGGAAAGAAGGTCAGGGAACGCAAAGAGCGTGCAGCACAGTTGGCTGTAGGTTCTCCAGTGTTGACAAATAACAGAAAGATGAACCTCGACGCCCTAGCTGTAGATCACCCTGGGACGCAAACAACATCCCCAAGAACATCTGCTGTCGTAAATTTGGAAACGAGCATGCAAGGACCTCCTTAAAAAAGCGCCTGATCGTAAATGTGCACGTTCACACACTCAGTGAACAGCACTTTAGATGAGATAGCAGCGTGCTTATGGTCCCCTCAAACGCTCAGTGTTGCTTCATCCAAGTCTCATAACTCATTCTCATTGTGTTTCCCAGAGCCAACATGACTGATCTGGATTCAGAATTCACATCCAGTCTTGCTGAACTTGTTAATTTACGTAAATCCTTTAAAGTAGCAGTAGTATTGCAGTAGTAGTATTGTTTTGACAGTTTTCCTATTGAACTGTTTTTTTTTTTTATTGGAAAGTCAGATATGACCTTTGCTACCTAAAGAAGAGCAAAGCTGTCCTGTCCTTACAGGAGGCTGCCGAGCCTGGATAAATGGAGTCTTCATGAGCTCCGGTTTTCCCCTGAGGGTCAGTAAAGTATTTCTGCCTTTCATTGTGAGGCTGACATTTGATCCCACCATTATCGTAATCACCAATTCCATTCAAACCCACACCAGTTTACCAGTTAAAGTTGTCTTTATGGATATAGAAGCTGAACTTCGAGTCAACCAGAAAGAATGCGAGGTAAGGATCAGTTTTCTCTGGAATCTTGGCTTCCATTGGAGTCACATGCTGATAGGACTGCTGCCATAGTTACGCAAGTGTCTGAATCCAGAGCTGTTTCTGTAGCTCTGGTGGCCTGCAGGAACATTCAGGCTGTTCATCCTGTAGTCAAACACACAACCAACATGCTGAAAGCTTCAACAGTTTCCTGGAATCACACATGACATCAAAATGTATTCCGTGGGAGGCCGACAGCTGATTTCTCAACATCTTTGCGATGAAAGCTCGATGAGCTCCCACCTTGAGCTGAACACGCACGTCTGTGAGCCTGGCCGCTCTACCTCTGTGGTGTCTGGTTCTCTTAGCTGCACCCAGGCTGGATTTAGCTACTGTGACGTTTCTTGCAAACAAAGTGCTTCCAGGGAAACCAGAGCAGGGATGGAGGATTGATGGCGGTGTTCTTAAATCCAACAACTGGTGGCTATGGAGGTTATCTCTGTCTGCACACATACCATGCATCCACCCATACATCTTCCCTCATCTAGTCTCTTTTTCCTTTTAATTTCTCTGAGTTCTGCTCTATCAATGAGGGCAAATTTAATTCAGCATAAGCGGAAGGTTGGAATGGGCAGGCAGGTTGCAGGAAGTCACGGTCAGCTGCACACTTCCGTGTTTGCTGGAGGGGAGAGCATACTCCTCCGTCACTTATTTTCCTCCACATCCATTTAAATGACAGATATTGAGGTAGATCAGGTTTGGCTGAATCTACATTTAAGCTGAGAGTTGAAAATTGTGTAACTGATTAGAAAACGATGGGCTAAATCTCCCTCTTTCACTCAGCTCCTCTCTGCACAAACAGGAACAGATGTTCCGCCTCCTCGCCCCAGACAAAGTCACTGCTTACTGTCTCTGGATCTGTCAGCATCTCTTAAGTGTTTGTCCATCTTTTGTTGCAATGAGATGGTCGCGATGTAAACAGCAACAAAGGGGGAGCAAGGGCAGCAGGGTGGATGAGCTCACGGTTGTGAGTTCGTCCCCCATGCCTGAAGCATCAAACCTGCTCTGGTTCAACGCAGCTTCAATGGCTCAAATGGGCTTTATATCAGTGATGTGAATCAGTGAATGATTGGTGTGACAGCGAATGACAGCGAATCTACAGAAATATTCTAAATATTTACCTGGCCTTTTCTTTTTAAATGTCTAACCCCTGAATAAACCATTAACACATGCTGGATGTAGATGTTTGAGCAGAACTTCCAGCTGCTTCTGGCTGATGGTTTGGAGTATTCAGATGTTATTTGTAAGAGCGGAGTCATCAGGCAGGGATTGGCATAATGTCTGCCTTCAGTTAGAGATTTAATCACCTCCAGCTTGATAGAGCCGACAAAAATATAATTACTTCTGCACTATGGTTTTATTTACCATGCATTTAAGCCCCACCCTCAGGATTATAAGCCCTATAATGCACAACAGATAAAGGAAAGGATGCCTGGTTTAAACCCATGACAGATTTGGGTGGGGTCATCACTTATCCCCACCATCATCACTACTGTGGGCCCTTGAGCAAGGCCCTGAACCCCTGAAGTCTCCTCAGTGCACTGCACCATGGCTGCCAAAACATGTTGACCCATGTTGTTTTTTCATGCTACAAATCTGCTTCTCTTTTCCGTCTGAAGCAGAAATCGTCGGTGACTGTGAAACCCAGCGACAGAAATAGAGTCAACAGGGCAGCGGTGCGCTATAAGCAGCGGTGCCATCAACCACAGATACGCACATGAAAAATCTAATTTATTTAAACATGATTCAATAAGGTCCCAGAGCAGGGTTTCATTTTCTTCTTCTGGAAAATATCATCGCAGCAGAATCAAAAATGAGAAATTCAAGAATTATTTTTGGAGCTTCCCAACGAGGCTTGAAAATCTCAAGACTTTCACAACCTGAAAAACAAAACAAAACAAAAAAACGCTACCAAAATGCAAGCTCAGCAAACATTCTCATGGCTCCAGGGTTAATAAAAAAACGTGCGTTGAAATAAAAGTGCCGTCATTGTTTCAGGTGAAATGCATCTGTTTATGTTGTAAATCCTAGTGGAACCAGTCCAAACACTCCAGCACCAAACCTACCTCTCTCTTCTTAGCAACACGTGTGGTGCGACCGGGGCGGATTTCTCAGAGCTGAGCCTGAGCTTGTTTGTGCGAGTTTAGAGACGCTTATCAAATGTATAGATTCGAAAACACGGTCTGTCATGAGTGAGCAGAGCTGCTGTAAACCTGCATATGTGTGTTTGTAATGCATGCACACCCCCTATAGAGATAGAAGGTGTGTGAGTCATAGTGATAGTTTTTGTATTTATCTTAGGACTTAACCAAACTACGTAAAGTAGACTGCATCATTTATTTGGCTTTCTGTGATACTATTTGGATATGTGATGAGTTTCCCGTCGGGCAGAGTGAGACTGTTGCTGAAAAGCTGCCTGGCCCATTGTGTGTTGCAGCTAATGGGAGCTGAAGGCTCAGACGGGCCCACCCAGCAAACAGAGACAGATGCCATTAAAAGCCAGGAGAGCGGCTCCGGGGAACACGACGCACCACAGGCAGGAGATGCCTTCAGCTCCAGTCCTGCCAGGGGGGCCAAGGCACAGAACTGTGGAGATGGAGGCTCCTTTTGCATCAACTGGTCACCAAAATAAGTTAGGAAGCAAATTACCATGAGCCTGGTAGGACAAAGGTGAAGGGACAAAGCTTATTTTTTCCCCCCAACATTTGCATTAGTTTGTGTTCAGGTTGGGTTAAATGCTCTCTCACCATGGACCAGTATCAGTGTACCTGCAATCACAAAGAAGCACTGGAAATCAAACCAGCAACACGTACCAGTGTTAACACCATCCGCCAGTCTTGCGTGACTCCACTCCAAGTAAACAAACTATCCTCGAGTGTGTGAGTGAATCGATTAGACATTCACACACATGTGTGTTTGTTGATGCTGAGAGGAGTTCACACAGATCCCTGGGTGGTTCTCCCACTAATAGGACCAGAGCCGCACATGTTTGAAATTGGGTCCAAACACAAACACTAACCGTAATTCAATGGCTTCGGCACGATTCAGACAGGATGAAAATCCTGTAATTTCACAGGCTTTTTGTGAAGGACGGTGTTTTGCCCAGCGCCAGAGCATGAAGGATGCTGGGGGGGTGGCGGTCTGTAAAAGGAGATGGAGAAATGGGCCTATCTTTGGTTCCAGTATTCATTCATAAAATGTGGTTCTAGTTTAATCTTCTGGAACATGTTAGAGCAAAGGGAGGGGAGAGCAGGGGATGTGTCGAGGGGTCAGCGGCTGCAAAGGAACAAAAAGAGAAGTACATCCATGGCTTCACCTGAAAATTGCAGTATGTGTGTGTGTGTGTGTGTGTGTGTGTGTGTGTGTGTGTGTCTGTGACTGTGAGTCTGTGTGTATATGGGGGTGTTAATGTTCAAAGAGGAGTTTTATTGCAGTTAATGCTGACTGAGTGCCGAGAAAGAGTTACACTGCCTTCTACATTCTTCAAACCCAGGTCCACCATTGCTCCTTTGTGTAATTTCAGCCAATTGAGAGTAAATTGAATTCTCCTGAAGTATTTCAGGTTCTTGGCTTTTCCACACACGTCTGACCCTGTCATCGGTCCCCTGCTGTATACTCTCTCCCTGTTCTGGCTTCTGTCTCTTCTTCTCTCACACCTGAACGTGACAGCAGCCTAACAGACTGCAGGCTAATTACAGCCTCTGTAGAAGCCATGATGACAGCATGTAATCTCAACCACACACTCACGCAGCGGTTTTTAATGGGCGGCTTGATGCGGGTGGTGTGGTGGCTGATCACAAATGTGGAGGAAAGGAGAGACAAATGTAACTAGGATGTAACCAACAGCAACAGCAAGCTAATGCTCTTCGTTAAAATAAAAGAAATAAAAGCCAGATCAAATGCAGCTTTTTCTAAAACGGAAAAACTGCTTAGCTGTAGCGATTGCTCCCACGTGTGGCTGTAGTGCAGACTCTCTGGCTCTCTGTTAGTCTGCCAGCTCCTGTATCAGGTTTGCTCTGTGTACCAGAACACTACGAAGACGTGTCACTGCCTCATCACGGCGCACATTACCAGGCGCAATTTAAACCGCCGTCAACAGAGTGTCGCTTACGTCAGAGCTGCTGCCACTAAACAGAGTTTTCATGACCAGGGTAAAGGTCGTGAAGATGATTGTTTATTTCACACACGGGGAGGACAAAGAATGTCTCCACAACAGTTTCTGCATGTTGCTTCCCTGTCCCAGTGCAACCAATCGCCCACATTCCCTTCCAATAGTGCACGCTGCCAAAGACCGTGCAGCGTCTCCTTGTTTCGAAGCTCCACGGCAGGTGTAGACTCGCCCCGGCGTGAACTTCACGAAGAGGTCGCGCCTCACTTTAGCCGCTCAGTGGCGTCCATATTTGGTCCAATCAGCTGTTCGCGTTCCTGCGCTCAGAACATGGCTGAGATGGCTGTCGGGCCATTAACACAGTTGGTGAAAGACTGGGATGAGTCTGATGTTACAGCCTGATGTGAGTTTACGCTGCAGCACCCGCGATACACAATAAATACTGCATCCAAACACTCTCTGGAGAGTCTTGTATTTCTCAACCTGCAAGATCTTCGCTGTGTCAAAGCGTAAGCGAGGCTATTTCTGTGAGTGTGTGACAGCAGCTGTGAGCGCAAGAGATGACTGACGCAGCTGATACAGGACGCTGCGATACGGGCCGCTTGTGCACTAATGAAAACTAAACACAACTGCGCGTACACAACGGAGGCATTTGAAATCCACTGCCGCAAACCGATCGGATTTCTACACCGGCGCTCGCAATGCGGTGACCTTGCACAAGAGCAGAGGCGGAGCATGTTGTGTCACAGTCGTGCCGTCTCAGCTTCTGCACGGCTAGAACCGTCCAAACTCACTTAAATGTGGATGAGACCTGAAGGAGACAGCAGGAGGATGGGTAGAACACATGCTTGCAGTTGCCATTATTTGTCAACTTCAGGGCAGCTTCATGTCAGAGAGAGAGAGAGAGAGAGAGAGAGAGAGAGAGAGAGAGAGAGAGAGAGAGAGAGAGAGAGAGAGAGAGAGA
>BJFM01001573.1:155758-181129 GCA_016586285.1 Arothron firmamentum
GAGAGAGAGAGAGAGAGAGAGAAAGGGATAGAGAGAGAGAGAGAGAGAGAGAAAGAGAGAGAGAGAGAGAGAGAGAGAGGAACACCTGTGGTGGTTGGCGCCCATCTGACCTACAGGTTCTTGGACTGAGCAAGGCACAAACCTGTGGGTGCTGTGGGAAAACTGATACGCCAGAGCAAGAACACATTTAGCAGCCACTTCAAATATGATCTAAGGATGCTTCTACTGAAGTGGCAGCAATAGAAAATGCAACGGCTGAGGGGGATTCGGAACAATGGAAACTTTGTCCGGACACACCTGATCCAACTGCTGTTCAAGCCATTTCACGAAGCTAACGGAGCCGACGGCGCTGTAAAACAGTAAGGCGCAGCCGGAAACCAAATCTTTCGGATGACAAAATTCAAAGCCGCCCTGTTTGCTTTAATAAAAATGAGATCAGGCTTCTGGCTGGGAGCACGAACAGAACCCAATTATCTCCTGCAGATTTCAGAGGAGGAGCAACAGGTCAAACTTGAAGCACCTGCTAACAAAGACAGATGAAGCCCAGACACACTCTCATAAAACTGTGACTACAGTCAGAATAGAACACAGAGACATTGTGAGAAGCTCTGTTTGAGTCTCAAGGTTAATGACACAGTGGGTGCACTGGGAAATGTCCTTGAATAATAGTTCTAATTCTCACTGAATTTAACCATCATCGAATCTTCAGTGGCCGTTTCTTTAAGTGCGTGAAGGCTGCTGCTGATCTACTGTAGCTTCAGGTGTCGTCCAGATTTACATCCCACAGGTATCGAAAGCCATTAAAACCCGATTTCTTCTGGTGCCTGGAGACTTTTCCACTCCTTATTTCCAACCACCAAGGTGCTGACAGCATGTTTAGGAACTAAAGACTGGAGGCTCTGGACAGACGGGGCGCAGCAGCACACTTGGCTGCAGGACCAGAGGAGGAAGTACATGCACGGCAGCACGCTGCCCTACTAAAGGCAAAGCATGCACGTGAAGGCGTGGAAGTCCAGACTTGGCATCCAGTCTCTTGAAAACAAGGATTGGGAGCTTCGTTGTTAACTGTACCTGACGTGACCTGTCTGTTCAGCCTGCTTTACTATTAACACACAGCTGGCACTTCTCACGTGCATGCGTACGTGGAGCCTATAGCGTCTAACAAAGCCAGCATGCTCACCTCTGACCCTCACACAAGCCCAGTCCCATTTATGGATACACCCCCACTCTCACAACATATTTAGCCAATAACGGACTGTTGGGGGGACTTCAACATCCTTCTCCCACGTCACATGTCTCGATCCACATGTCATAGTCACGTCCTCCCACCTGGATCCCGAGCGTCAGCCTCCTCTCACACACGTGCGTGCATCCTTGGCTCTGTCAGTTTCCTCTTCTCTCTCACCTTTGAGCTTCTCCGGCCGCATGAACATCACTTTCCAGGGCGATCATCTTTCACACACTTCATCTTCGACAGCCACCACTCATGTACTGTCATAAATAATCCTGAAGGGTTTTATGGACTGAAGGGGACTGAAACCTTTTTCTTGCCCATTTTAAAGCGGTCCTGTCAAATATTTGCTTGGTCCAAGATGAGCACTGCTGCACCACAGTCTGGACAAAGGAGATCTATGAAAGATGTCCAAGCATGAAATCGCATCTATATTAATTTGTGTCCAAAGTCTGGATCATATTGTTGGACGCGTTGATGCCAGGTCCATTGAGATCCAAGTCAAGGACTTAAAATGTCAGAACACTCACTGAAATAATTACCGGGCAAGAAACCGGAGCGCTCAGAAGATTTTATGAAGAAAAATAAAGTCAAAGTTGTAATAAACTCAGACTTAAAAAGCAACTAACTCCAGCGGACAGAGACCACGGCGAAGAGAAACAAGCATGCAAGCAAAGAAAAACGACATTCTCTGCTTGTGTCCTGTCCGTTAAGACTAAACAAATCCTCGAGGTGCTTTGGTGTCCATCTGATGCTGCAGGACAGTGAAAACAATGTACTCTACAACTCAAACTCTTGTCCTCCCCCTCTGGGTCCGATTTAACAGCACTAGATGAAAGATATGAAAATATTATTCTGTACTTTAATGACTCTTTGGGTGGGACACGTATAGAGAAATCCTGGGGGGGACGTTAAAGAGTTGAGCTGCGATGCATTCTCACATGCAACAGTGGCTCTTCTAATACTGCCACTTCTACGCTTGTCAGATTGGTGGCATGGACGCTTCACCATGCAGCCAGCCATCAGCGTAGGAATAAACAGAGTAAAACACCGATGCAGAAATACTGTGAATGCAATCATTTCCAGGTGTCGCTGCAGATTCCATCAGCCTTCAGCTGCCTGGCTGCTAACTGTGCCTGACCGACACTTCAGGAAACCTTGAGACTCTAACGATGAGTTTGTCCACAAACCCACACTGGTACAAAGTCTGCCTGTTTCATATGCAACATTCCACGAACCCATCGAGAGTGAAAAGCAGTGCTGCTTACGATCGATGACTGACAGCGTGTGTGAGGGACATGGGTGAAATCTAACAGCAGGATGTTTCATGGAGGAAAACAGCATTATTAGCCAACGCAGCTCTTTGCATTGCAGTTATCCTGCCAAACCATACACACGGCCTTTGCAGGGATGCCCAAATGCTCCCAGTCCTCACACTGCACACACGTGGACCCCATGCCCTTTAGAATTCAGTGCAAAAGTGTCTCATTTGCTTTCCCATTCTTATCGCGTTTCAGTTGTTTTTCTTGCTCCCTGCGGTCGGAAATGTCTTGTTTCCTTAATGGCTTCCAGTAAAGATCCCAGCATATATCCAGTCGTGCTCCAGGCCAGGGGAGCCTCCTTTGTGCGTCCAGTCAGACTCTCCGTAGAATCCGAATGGACCAGTCAAGACGTACATGCTGTAAAGTTTAATTTCTATGGTAAAATTCAGTATTGATGAGAAAAAAGAAAGAAAAAAAAAAGGAAAAGTGATTTGGAGGAGAGGAGGATGAACTCTGTTACTGCATGAGACAAGTATGTGACCTAAAAGTAATTCATAAAATCTATTTTAAAGGAGATCCTCAAGTAACTTTAAAGTTAATCTGGGGTTTCCAGCGGCACCCCAACGCCTCATTAACCAGATGTTTTCTGACGTTCTGGGCTTCACCCCGGAGGAACCCTCTGTAATCACCAAGCATCATCACCTCCAGGCATCAGCACGTCCGCTGAGACCCAGCCATCGCCTCAAATTGGGTCCAACCTCTGGGACAGAGCAGCACAATGTTGGTATTATAATGAATGAGGGTTTAATGGCACCGAGCAAAAAGGCATTTGGTAATGTGGGGATTATTAGGGTGGGTTATTAGCAGCCATCCATGATGCTGTGGTTCAGTGGGACTTGTTCAGCTGTTAGCAAACAGGCACACGTGCACACGTACACGCACACCCACACGCACACACTTATGGAATCTCGTCAGCTGAACAAAAGTGCCCTTCCTAATCCTCCACATTTATTGCTGTCATACTTAAAAAAAAAAAAAAAAGGGAAAAAAAAGCTGAAAAAATCTGCCTGAAAATTACGGAAATGATTTTGAGTTTGTGCCGGGGGTCTTCCTATTCATCATGCTGCCTCTTAATTTGTCAACGAACAATTTTCACCGGAATATTTGCCTCTAAGAACACATTTAAGTTGCTGTAATGACCCATTATGTATTTTCCAGAACAATCTTTCTGTCTTGCCAAGTACACAGTTGCACCTGCTTGTTGCTGTGCTGACTCTGTCCTTGTTGATGGATCCCCCCCAATACAACTCTGTAGGCCTCTCTCTCTCTCTCACACACACACACACACACACACACACACACACACACACACAGTGCAGCTGCACAGTCCATTCTGCACGTCCGTGTTGCCGAGTAGACACTTTGTTACACACGTTAGGACAAACATGTATACTGCGCTGCCACTGTATTTACTGCTGTAAATATGCTTCAAAAATCTGTTTCCTGTTGCTGCAACAAATTCTACAGTTTGGCGCGGCTTCTTGCAGTGGCCCCCAGTCCCAGCACACACACACTGCCTCTTTCATCTGCCGAGTCCAGATCCTCTCAGCCCATTTCGCTGGCGCGCAACAAACTCACTTTGAAGAGCTTCCAGCATCCCTCCAGAGTCCTCACGGTATGACGCACCGCAGCGACACAGGTACCTGCTCCGAGTCTGGGAGCTGTGCGGCTTTTCACGCACACGGCTTTTTCACATGGGATACACATGGAGAAAGTCCACATGTTCTGTATCACACAGGAAGGGGAGGGGGGGGGGGCAGTCTGTAAGAATGCACAGGCTCTCTACAGCATGCAGGCTAATCCCAGGGAGCTGCGTGCGCTGCAGTGTATCAGCAGGGGGGGACAGACGGGGACCTGTGTGTCCCAGGATAACAGGCAACTGCACACAGGCGGCCACGTTGTCTAAACCTCGTGTCGCTTTGATCTTTGTTTGACCGAGGTTGCCGATCGGGCCACTGTGCAGCGGCCCCCGAAAGCAGATCGGGAACCATGTGTGTTGTGACGTGTTTTCTGTATGCTTCAGTAATCTGTCTGACACGGAAACATTCCCACAACAGGACTGAAGCTGACTTCATTTGAGTCAATCGTGTTCTGAAGTTACTGATTCCATAAACACAGATTTGATTCCACACATGACATGTGGACATCTGAGAGGACTTTAGATTTCAGATTACAGGAAAGTAGCATTGATGTCAAAAGAAACATCACTTTTTTCCTGTTTACATCCAAGAATCTCCATGACAGTAAGATTTTACTCCAATTAGCCGGAGGAAAAACTTTCCCCCTCCTCCCATTCAGACTTGAAAAAAAGTATGGGAAGGACTATTCAGATTCAGAAGGATGGGGGGTGACATATGTCATCAGTAAATAAAGTCCTGGTAATAAAAGTTCCGATAGTGGGAACGGGGCTTGAATACAGTAGATATCAAAGATAGTGTATTTCTACCTACTATTTTTTCAAGTTCTTTCTTTGTCAAACGGTGCTGTTGAGGTCTGAACTGTGCAAAGTTATTAGGGAGGACATGATAGTACAGCAAATGACGACGCAGTAAAGAAAACACAGTTGAACGCTGCCGGTGCCATAACTTGTCTCGTCTTCCTCAACACCTGGACGATGGTCATAACAGATGAACAGCTGCCTCTTCTGTTTTTCCTTATTCCATTACTTTTTAAGGACTTAATTTATGAGAGAGGAAAAAAGACTCCGGCAGCATTTCTTCCCCTAATATCAACAAGGGAGAACATTTTATTTGGAGCAGAGGAAAAACTTTGCATGTCTTTCAGAAGACAAGTAGTCAAAAGTTGAATGCAAACAATAATGCGCACATTGTAAAATTTGTAAAGCTGGAACGCCGTTTAGGCTTGTAAAGAGACCAGTATCATTAAAAAATGCACATATCTACAATAAGCAGACGCATGTGAACCTCCAGGACAACGGGTCTGTGGTTATCGTCACAGAGGGTTTGCAGAAAGGATCTCGGATGTTTCACAGACTGGGCTTTGCTACACTGACTTCATTTAGCCTCCAGCTCACTGATTTCAATCTTGTTGAGACAAAGGTGATGGATGTTCACAGCGTCTCTGTTTGTGCGTGAGTTTCCCAGTCTTGGGCGCATGCCAGATCTGGAGTGAAGAAGAGCAGGAGTAGATAATGGAGCTGCCAAATGGCCTCTGTCATGTAGAAGAGAGACATGGCGAAAGCCGCTGCGGGGCATGAAAATCCCTCCACCTCCCACCCTCCTCTCTCCCTCCCTCCCTCCCTCCTCCCTCTCTCCTTTCTCCCTGATGCAGGCTGGTCAGGTTGTGGAGCGTGAGAGTGCTGACAGAAGAAGATATAGCCAGACCCAAAATTCATGGACACAACTTGACACCATGTGCACGGTTCAAGGGATGGGTGCCAGGTTCTCATAAATTAGGCCTAGCTTGCTCCTGTTAGCCTTCAGCGGGTCAAGGACGTGTGAGGAGGATCACGGGTATCTGTGAACCTGTCTAAAACCAGTTTCTTTACTACTCCCCGAGGGTCGTGCACTGAGACGGAGGTCGCCTCGTGTCAAGCTGGGCCTGCTGTGAAAAACGGATTGATGCTAATTTGAAGTCTGAGATTTATTTGTTTGTGCTTTTTAAGGGGGGGTGACAGAGGAGAAGTTATGATTGTCATGGTTTGTGGAGGATGGTCTACCCACAAACACCATGAAGGGCTGCCGAGTTTAATCAAGCAACTTCTGGAGCTGTTGCATAGCAACGGTCATTAGGCCGAGCAAAACACAGCAACGACTGGGGAGAATCTAAAATATGTTACCTTATAAAGGCACATTTAAAACAGCCAAACCAATTACCTTCATAAGAAAAACAGACAACAATCACGACAAAGGAGACGCAGTTTGTTTTTTAAAAGACTTTATGTGGTCTCTGTTAAAATACCAAACGAGTCAATGATTTTATCAGTTTTCATTGAAAACATTTCCTGTTTTCTTCATTGTATGCAGACGGGAACATTTCTGAACACATAATTGTCTGGAAAGCAGCAGCTCAAAAGGACAAACATTCGTGACATTTGAAGTGAATAACAGAAAGAGCTTCTACTGGGAAACTTTGGGTCCTTGTATTTGTGTGTTATTTGACCCACGTACCACTCAAACATTGTTTCAGACAAAATAAACGCCCTCCGTGGTAGCGCTGCCCGATGGCGGCGGACCCCAGCGGAGTGATGAGCCCTGCCAAACCACCCAAACTACTGTAGCGAGCAACAGCGTAACATGATGAAGAACTCAAAACCCAGCTCAGGCGAGCCAAAGCAAACGCAGCCCATAAAGGCCCGAAACGGTTGTAACCAAAGGACAAACATCAACCCCCAACAACCCTCACAGGCGCATTTTCATCAGTTTCTAAAGAAAAGTGAAGAAAAGCAAATAGATTCATGTTGTCTGCAACCAAACAAAGTGGCAATGAAGCTACCTGCTGGGCGGTCAACACGGATATGGGAGGATTCATTCTGTAGACGTAACGGTGATCAAGTCTGTGGTGGTTTGCAGATCATGTGTTGACATTGGTGAGGTTTGCTTCCAGAGTCGATTTTATTGTTCTGGAAGCATCTCCATTAAATGTCTGGAAAACCACGCTGATGGCTTCACCAGGTACAGCCTACAAACAAATGTAACTGATCGGGCAGCCGGCCTCTCATCTGGGATGTTAGTTTCCTGTTTGCAGCCACATTTCAAAGAAAACTGGAAACACTCCAAATTTAAGCTCCCAGTTTGAATTTAGTAAGCTGCAACAATCCAGCGTATGGTTATTTAATTTACAACTGTCACACTTTAAATTGTTTTATGAAATAAAGGAGCACATTAAACGAGGTTGCAGACACCCAGAGGCAGGCATCAGGGTGAGGTGCAATTAGTGTGAGACCATGAAGTACCACTGAAATCAGATCAATAAATAGATTTGGAAAACTCTGTTCCAGCCAATTAACCAACCTGTAAAAAGGTGCAACTTTAAATCATTGAAAAAACGTTATCAAGACAACCTATGTTTCCCAATGAGCACATTGGGACACACACACACACACACACACACACACACACACACACACACACACACACACACACACACACACACACACACACACACACACACACACACACACACACACAGTATTTCCTTGCTGTGGCTGTAACGCCTCTGCACACGGTCAGACCTCCAGCTGACTGAACAGAGCATGAAATGGGTCGCAGCGCTGGTTCT
Source organism: Arothron firmamentum (assembly GCA_016586285.1). Lineage (NCBI taxonomy): Eukaryota > Metazoa > Chordata > Actinopteri > Tetraodontiformes > Tetraodontidae > Arothron > Arothron firmamentum. The sequence continues at coordinate 163,553 of BJFM01001573.1, forward strand.
GATTAGATTGTTTGCTTTCTATAATCTGGGAAGGAGGAAGTTCCCCGGCCTGTTCTCTCTGTCAACAGGCGACCGCTCGTTACCCTGGTCACAGCAGTCACATGCACAGTCACGGGGGTGCATGTGCATGACTGCAGAGTGCAGAGGTGAGGCTGTAGAAGGGGACACGTGTCAATGCCAAAAAGGTTCCAAGAGAAACAGAGAGCAAAGACATACAGCAAGTGCATGATGGGACAGAGGACAATAAATGTCCTTTCGAATCTGCGGAGAACAAAAGCAGGGAGGCCGCAGCAGCGGCGCACCAGCCAGACTCAGCATCAACCTCTCCTTCAATCTGCTGGGTAAAAAGCCGGTAATGGAATCTGGAATCTGGTGAAACACACAACACTGCAGCCACAAATACCTCCAAACAGAACCTCCCATTATTCGTGCCACTGGAATGTGCGGCTAATGCACGTAGACCGAAACCAGGCCCAGTTAACATACCTGTGGTGGCGGCCTGGTTAAGAGCTGTGGGGAGTGTCTGCATCTGTTTACTGTTGCAATTAGCAGAAGACGAGAGTGAAGGAGGCTTTAAAAGACACGAGAGACCAACTAAAACTGACTTCAACTGCAGTAATACTGTAAACCAGGTTAACTTCAGCTACCCCAAAGCTAGTCCCATTATTCTGTTTGGACCTGCAGAACGCAGCAGGTGCAACATACACACTTGAAAGCTTATTTGACAGGTGCTGCTGGGAATGAGGCGCACGTGTAAAACCCAGGTAGGTTTTTAAAACTAGGCCTTGGGTGGAAGAAGTGACGAGTGAACCCAACCTGGACCAGGATCCACGGTTAGATTTGTAGGCAACTGGACTTACAAAGGTTGCCTACAAATCTAACCGTGGATAACTATGACCTGGATGAATGAGAACCTTCACAGACATCTGGACCAGGATGTGAATTTTACTGGTGAAAGACTGCAGAAACAAAAAGAAACGTCACCAGTTCGACAAGAAGCGCTGACTCACATGACTGGAGGAGGACTGCAGAGATTGTTGGTTGTAGTAATTTGGCCTGATCGGTTCTGATGGCTCTAATGCACAACCACATGTACGGCGGCAGCGAGGCCTTTAAAAGAGCAGGAGCCAACCTGAGATTGTGCTTAATTTGTGTCATATGTGTTGATGCACAAATGACCCAGTGAGATCTTCTTTTGTGTTGGTTTTGAAACAAAGACCTTCAAAACAGTTTGGTGGGAACGGAGCATGCAGACATTACACCGATGTGTCATCCCATTACCGACCCCAAACCAGTCACGTGGTTGTACTCTCCTGTAGATCACAAAATGTCTTCTCGAAAAAATGCACAATTTAAGGCCCAACAATCAATTCAGATATGTTTGTACTTTTCAGAAAAAATGTTTCCACAGTCCATACAGCCACGAGAATACAGAACATCACTCCCAAAAAACCAAAAACGCACACACGTCATGCAGACCCAATTTACTTTTTCATGAAAATAAATCGGACCTACAGCTCCAAGGAAACATGTCAGCAATTAAAGAGCCAAAACATGAGCAGAATTTTTTCATTACAAGCTAAGTATTAGCTGAAACTCTAGCCTGAAAAAGCAAAATAAACCGGCTGACGGAGGAAAGCAAAAACAAAAGCGGAGGTAAAGAGGGACTGACTGGACATGCTCTTTATCAGGCGGGCCATGTGCTGAAAGTTCTGCTGCTCTAATCTGCACTTCTGCACTTCCCAGTGATGTAAACTGGTCTGATGCACAAAAGTACCCAAGTCCACAGTGTTCAGTCAACTATCCAACTGTTATTCAAGTGTTCTTCCAGTGGTGGGGTGTAGAGTTACAGTCTATTTGTCACAGGGCAGTGCTTTGTCACAGGTTAATTATGACCTGCAGAACAGTCTGAGCGGCGGAGAGAAAAAGCCGCAAAGCAGCAGCCGCAGTCTGGACACGGTTAGCTCCAGTCCAAGATCGCACGAACGTACGATACTCGGCTGAGATAATATTATTCTACAGGAGACGAGAGGCAGGAATGTGTGTCTGACAGTGCAAAGCGGAGACAGTGCAGAGCCGAGAAAGGAGTGGAGGGAAAAGGAGAGGGAAACTGAGCCGATTACACTTGAAGAGAGACGTACAGATCTGTTACAGTGAGGGAGGTCTGAGGGTGAGATCTGTTCGAGTAAAGAAAAGGACTCCATTCAGAGGAGTCCCGAGGAGGAACTCCAGCACCGATGGTGACGTCAGGGATGCTCCCGCCCGAAAGCGTCTTTCTGCTGGTGGAAAACTGAAAGATTTTTGTTGTAAATGATGAATAAAAGGATTCTACACCTAAAGAGTCTTGCAGCATATGCAAGAGGCAGTCAGACGAGGGAGAACATTAAACACAGGTTTGGAAAAATAAATAAAAGGAGCATTTGTTCTAATATTTATTGTTGCAGCACATTCTTTCAGCGGCAGGACGACATCTGGACACACTAGCCCCCGTCGCTGTGATCACTCCGGACTGCTGTCGGTAACGTTTACCTTTCATCCCTCTGCTGGTTGTGTTTTGCAGTGGGGAAAAAAGTGTTTGATGGCTTTAATTTTTGTTCCATCACAGTCTTCCACGTGGTGCATATACCCTCACTTTCATCTAAGACATCTGGCAACTGTCTCTTTGGGTCTTTAGCAGCCATTTTTGTTGGTAAATGTGAGACATTTGTGTCACACTAGGGATGGATCTAGTCATGGGAAAGAGCTGGAACATTCTTCAATCACGACCACGAGCCGGGAAGCCGCTCTGGTGAGGAGTTTGGCGCCGGTGACTGTTGTGATTGATGAGGCTGGCCTCACAACCAGGTCATGCTGAATTCGCAGGTTTTGGTTGAGATTGTTGAGATGTGAACTTCAAGCGTGAATTATTAGCAGCGGCGTGGTGAAGAGCCTGACCTGCGAATCAGCGAGTTTTTAGAGGATGCTACGTCCAAGACAATAACACGCAGCTCCGTGGGACGTGGACCGTAAAAGAGGAGCTGATGGTAATGGGTCACAGACGAGACCCAGCTGCCAGTGTTTGTTGATGTTATTATCATCTCCTCTTTTGTTTGCATCCTTCCATCGTCTCATCCTTAAGCCACCGAACTTTGGCTTTTTGCTAATTGTACTCCATTGTGATTTCCATAGCTCCCGCTGTCGGTCTGGCGGTGGGCAGCTAACGTGCATGGGGGCGGACTGCAGTGCCCCACACTGGTATGCGAGGCGCTAAGTATGGCCTTCTTTAGTTCAAATACTCAACCTATATAACAGTTTACACAAAGTGCTTTAGGCAGGAAGGGAAGCAGGCTTTTGGTACCCATTACCAACCGACCACGCTGCACGAGCCTTTCTATTCAATTCAGCCACACAAGAGTCATTTAAGTCTTAAGAAGCAAAGAAAATATCGGAATATTCCATCATCCAAGACTGTCCTACTAAATCTGAAATGGCAACAATGTCCCGGGATTACTCGGCACATTGATGAATGTCAGGAACTTTTAAACCGCTTTAAGAGTTAAATGTGAGAGAACTGGTCTCGTGGGATCAGACCGACAGAGAGCAGAGGAAGACGGAGGTGGGTTCCTGAGGAGGACACCTATGTGGACGAAGACAAATGATCCCAGTGTTTAAAAAAACAGATACTTGGTATGAATGTGTGTTTGGAAAACACAGGTCTGAAATCAGACGGTAAGATCACGCTAAATCTTCTGCCCCTGCAACAATTGTTGTGGGTGAAGGAGCTCCTTTCCATGTTTCTTCCGGAAACTCCACATTGAAATAAACATTTTAAAAAAAAAATGTCAGAGACACAATGATCCTGTCATAAATCTATCCTTGGGAGGTGAATTTGACTTTATAGTCGATATAGTGGGTTTTAGTACACCTGGTTTCTCTTCTGCTTTCACATTAGGCACATGGAAAAAATGGATAATTGCTTTCGCTTGATTTTTGGACCTGAGATCATCACCAGCAAAGAGGTGAGCGTTGTTGCACCCCAAAGTCCGGAAAGACATAAGCACACCAACATTTTTGATGGAATTATGCGGATGAATTGCACAAGCACGTTTATCATCATCAAAATCCTGGAACACATTTAAACAATCAGTTGTTCAGAGATTATCTTAAAAGTGGAACAAATGCTGCTGCAGGACGAGCGAGTCGCGGACAATTACTTCTGTTTTGGGAGATTTACCAACATTCCAACGTCTCCAACATTTGAAAAATGTTGTTCCTTGATTATCCTGCACGGTGGACATTTTTGTTTTATTGACGTCCTCAGAAAGTATCAGGTTATTCGCTGGGTTATGAGAACTGGGAATATTAAACTACATCAGTGGTTGGCCGGTGGCTAAATGTCAGCTTCCAGGAAACTCTGCAAGGAGAAGCCAAACCTCAGTTTAAGAGATCCTGTTTCTTCGCCTGTCACACTAACACTGTCTCTCTTCTTCACTTGTCGTTGTGCAGCTTCTGTACCATCAATCCTACCAGACATCTTGGACTCAGCTAAAGTTGTGGCCATGTAGAGCCTTGAAAACCTCCTTTGATGGAGAAGATCGGCGTTTATTCTCTCCAGTGAACAGAACTAAGATCTGAGCGGCTGCAAAACGCTGCTGGGAAAACTCAAAAGTCCAGTCCAGACATCTCAGTGATGTTAGAGTAGTCTGAAGGAAAACCTGCTGCCAAACCCGCAGACATACGTTTAATGCAACCTCTGAGTCTGATTCTGTGGTGTGCTGTCCTCAAAGACCTTTATATTTGTCCAAATTTCAGAAAAACGGTATGTAAGGAGAGGAACATTTGCCCTGAATGCAATTTTCTTGATTTTTCCCAGTCAGTTTTTCTGATAGCTGTGTTAAAGTATCAGAAGGTTTCTTCACGTTTGCACCATGTGGCCAGTTCGCTCGGCCTCAGGAAAGCGGGATGCCTCATCTTTCGTAGAGAGCTTTGACGAGGACCGAGGCTGATGTGATCAAGAACAAGGGTCACAGATGCCTAACGTAACGAGTCTCATCAGCCTGGTTCCCCCTAAAACGCAGCCAGAGCCTCCAGTTCTTTCTGAGGACGTTGATCCTTTACTGAGGTGCTGCTTGGCCCATCAGAAATGCAGACAGATGGTGGAACAGCCGCATCAGAGCTGAGTGCATCACCTTTAGCCACATCGCTCCTGTTAGCTTCTGTCCTGTTTTGCCGAACTCACCCCTGGACACGCTGCACGAACACCTGAAGGCCGCCAGATCTCAGTCCAGTCGCTTGAGACGGGGAAAAAAGTCCCTTTGGCAGGAATAATTGCATTTTCCACTTATAGTTTTCCACTTATGGTCTACAACACTGAGAAAAATATCCTGATAAATAAAAAGGTGTAAATTTACTGAAGTTGATCACCTGACTGATAGCAAACATCATCGGATCTGATCTCAGCATGCAATGCTTTCTTCTTTTAAGATCATTCTTGGGTTTGACTTTGGTCAAAGTCTTCAGACTCACTCTCAACTCAGTTGAGAGTGAAGCCAACTGAGGCTCGAAACAGCAAAGCAGACGACACAAATTTTTTGTAAACACGATGTTTACGGATGACCGTCAAACAGCGGCAGAAAGACAGTTGAGGCAAAACAAACACGGCAAACTTGACGGCCCCTCCAAATATCTGTGGTGGCTGGACACGATGACACCATCTAAACACTGCAAACTAACAACTGTTCTTATTTCACCACAACATCAGCAAAGCAACAGAAGTTCTGCCAGCAATAAAGAGTTTGGCTTTGCGTTTACGACGCCGCGGCTCCCCCGTTGAGCAGTTTGGCTGCTTCCACCGTCCTGCGGTGGCGAATTGAGGGAAGTGGCCTCACAACATAAGAGCGCTATAAAAATAAAAATGCAATGCATCCAAAATGTCTAAAAATCTAACTGCACTTGCATTTAACATGGTTTTCTACTAGCGCCTTCAGGCGTCTCCTCAATCAACACCAGAGATGGACGGTACCATCAGCAGCACCGTCTTCGTCGACATCGGCCGCCGAGAACCGAGCTAACGACAAACAGCGAGGACCCAGGCGTCTCTTTGATGAGCTCTCCGTCACTGATTGCCCGTCTTCACGGCCGGATCGTCTTTCCCCGCCTGCAGCCACGGTGTAATTCAGTTAGAGGGAATGTAGCCAACGGAGAGGTCCGCCGAGCAGAGCCGAGAGGAAGGATGAGTAACGAGAGGTTCATCCGGCTGGGTCAGAGGTGTGGGAACGGTCTGGGAATGGCCAGTCAGGGTCAAAACGTCAGAACGGATAGACAACCGCCGTATCCGGTTAGCAGCCCAGAGGAGACACAGCTGGTACCAAGAGGGTCAGGGGTCACGGTGAGATCACCTGCCCTCCTCTTCAGTTTCAGCCAGCGGAACAAAAAGGTTCCAATGCCTGAGGACGGACACAAGCGAAACAGGCTGTGCAGGGCAAGAAAACAGTGATGGAATCAGAGCGCACACGCGAATGGCGGACTTTAAACGTACTTTTAGTGTGTGTGTGTGTGTGTGTGTGTGTGTGTGTGTGTGTGTGTGTGTGTGTGCGTGTGTGTGTGTGTGTGTGTGTGTGTGTGTGTTACGGCAGCAATATGAAGATGTCAGGGCATTGGTCCAGACCGAAACATCTCCACTAACACACTTCTAGGATTGGCATGAAATCTCCTACAGACGATGACTCGCTCCTTTGGAGTCTGCACCGCTTTGACGTTTGGGATCCAGGGTGAAATATCTATATTTACTGCCATGACATCGGCTACAGATATTCAATAAATTCTAATGACATTGGAAATTCTGGTTTCCCTTTGGGGACCACCAACATGCCAAACTTTAACGATTATCTGACTTCAGCCGATAAGGTTATTTTGAGGCATTTCTTTGATTTTTCTCGCCCCTCATTTTCCCTGACTATCAGCATCTTCAGAGGGTGATTCAGTCACACACCTGAAACACAAAGCTGGAAAAACACATTTCTGGATTAAGAGCTGATGTGTTTTCTGGAGTAAACATGTCTTCATCTGTGTTTTCTACATGGCATATATTGTATGTCGGTTTGATGAGTCCACACAGTCCAGATGTGCCTCATTCAACAACTCTGAAGAAATCAATCTTTGATGTGAAACACGGCGCACAGCTCTCACATCTGCCCAGCCAGCTCGGGTCGCTCTCAGAGGCCCGCTGATGCTGCACGTCACTGAGGCTGTGTCAGTTCAGGGCGCCAGAGATAAATAAAAAAATAAACGGCTGGCCAGCTGTCAGCCAGATAATCAGACTGTGGCCAGCGAGAGATCTATGAGAATGTACGAGCTGGGGAAGGCAGCCAGAAAGAAAATTCATGTAAATTAATGAATCTACCGTACTTACATTTAAAAACACATCCCATTCTGACCAGCAGGGGGCATGATTTCCTGTGACAGGCTTCATCACAAGTTTACTTTTTTTATAGGCAGATGTTGACTTTAAGATGGACATGTTGAGAATGGCCTTTTAATAGGATTGCTTCAAAAGGTTCTGGCTAAGCAGCCTCGCGGAATGTCTGAAAATTTCCAACATTAGCACATTTCACTCTAACTAATCAAACATTTATATTTATGAGACATTCTAATACTTGACTCCCCTAGATAGGCTGCATTATACTGACACTGCATCTGCACGCATTATTATTTATTCCTAATCTATTTTGCTTATATAATCTGACAACCAATTAAAAAAAAAAAAGACTTTCAAACACAACCAAACAAACAAACCTAAATGTGACTCATTGCCTAGTTAAATCAGCAGCACTAAAGATGGAAGAGACAAGAGTTTTCTTCTGAGATGGAGGTCATAAACAAATAATTAAACTATTTGTTAGAAATATTTGTGGGAAAACACAGCACTGATACATCACAGGGCAGGATTACTGAATGTAAACTCTAAAACCACAAGTTTCCAGCTCTCCTCGCGGTCTCTTGGATTGCTGTGTATTAACAGAAAAGCTTCAGACTGGAATAAATACATAAATACGTCTGCATTATTGGATCAGGTCTGGCTGCAGTTCTTCAGAAATTAGACAAGTCTTAAGTGGATTAAAGTCATGTTTTCATCACAGAAAATAACACACATGATGTCATTTGGGACCCAAAAAAAGGCCGAAGTAGCAGCTCACAACAACAAGTGACCTGTTAAACGATGAGCGAGGTCATCGTTCACAGTTTACAGTACAAATGCGTTTGTGGCATCAGTTATGGCCACCATCCACTGCTGTGTTTGTTTGTGCACCGTCTTTAATTCCCACACAGAAGAATACCTTTTTTTTTTTGACGAGTGCGCATTCCGTCTGCTCTGTTCCAGCCCCTCGGGTGTGGAATGAGTTAACCGTCCTTGACAGGAGTTCAGATCAGGTGTCCCACTCTCTCTGCAGGATGAAGGTGACCTGTAGCCTGAACGGGAGTCTCCTGACACAGGGATCAAACTGTGGCACATGCTCCCCGCTCCGCAGGGAGGACAACACACGTTGACCCCTGACACCCGGGACCTCAGCAAAGCCTGTCTCAGAGGATCACACTGCTGCTTTATCAGCTCCAGTCCACCACAATTAGTTGAGACACATGTACGGTTTATCTAAAGTGTCAACTATTTTGCAAACCAGTCGGCGAATTCGCTCACAGAGGCGTGACGTTACCCTTCTGCTCGTCATGATGAGCGTCTCTGTGTGTTTTAAAAACCACATGCAGGATTTGACTTGGCTGTCCCGTTTTCTCTGCTCAGCCTCCACATGGACATCTTCACTCGATTAAACTTGTATCTGTCCCGATGCACCAGGGCGCGCATCTGTGATGTGAACTTTGGGCACATTGAGTGGCCTTTAATCTGTTGCCAAACAGATGTAGAAGAACACTAATTAATTAATATTGGGAAGAGTCAAACTTTTCCAACAGAGCAGCTGAACAGGAAGGTTTCCCTTCCTCCACCGTGCTGCTGCAGCAGTGATTGACACGTTCATGTGGCCTGCTGCAGCTTTTCAATCCTCCCATCAGGCATTCCTGCATTCTTCCCCCCTGAAAGTCCCGTTTTTCTTCGGTCACCTGCTCTTCTCATCCTCTGTCTGTTGCCCTTCCTTTGTCCCGTTTCACACCTCAATCTACTCCAGGTTGTTTTCATGAAGATATTTCCCAGCATCCCTTTTTCCCAGGTCTTCCTCTCGTACACCGGCGAGTCATTAATCGTACAGCTGCTGTACGTGTCAGCAACCGTGGACGCACATTTTTGCATTTCAAACTGAAAAGTTACTAAATTAGATGCCAGCATTTAACATGTCCAACGTACATGTCCTCACAGCTTCAACAGAAAGAAGGGGCCCCTTTTATGGTTATTCCAGGAGGCCCGTCCAGTATAGCATGGGTGTATGTGTGCACATGAAAGAGTGTGTGTGTGTGAGTGTGTGTGTGTGTGTGTGTGTGTGTGTGTGTGTGTGTGTGTGTGTGTTTAGCTTAAGGCCGAGTTATCGCACAAATAATTGGAAACAAATTATGTTGCAAGTAAAGGAACAGCCTGTAATAAGCAGTAATGGTCCATCTGCAGCTCCTAAATAAAGGCGATACATCACTGCTGGGCTCTCTTTCAAGCAGCTTCTCTGCTCTCTTTGTAGTTCCTGGAAGCAATACGTCATCAAGAGGACCTTTAGTGTTGCACAAATGAGGGCCAAGCACTCTCAATCAGGGATGAATTACTGCCCGACTGCACATCTGACTGTTTGTTGGAGGACACTTTAGGACACAGCTGAGTTTAATGCAATCAGTTAAGAAGAAACCATTAAATTCTGTTATATTTGGCATGGATGAAGTGTTAATGTGAGACCTTCATGTTGAGACAAGCACACAGTGTAAATATGGATCCCGCTCTGGTTTTTATATCAAACCTCCAGCATAAGCACACAGACACACTATTGTCTCCATTTCCTCTCAGGATGGTGATTGATTTCCATCTGGCTGGAGGAGCCAGATCTGTGTTCCATCTGATATGTGCTTGTTGACTTTCTCCTCACATGCTGTTGACGAACAGCGTTTTGAGTTGTCTTTGACTTTCCTCGACACTCTAATATATGAAGATTTAATACAGCGGAGAGGAAATCAGGAAAGGACACTGGATGAAAACAGATGATAATAACGGGCCTGATGACAGGCAGAGGAATGGGTTTGAAGGATTCTGTGGCCCGCAGCGAGACCCACAGCACCTCACTTTGAATAGTGGGCTGAAAACTACAGAACCCAGGAGTATGAAGGAGATTTCAGGCTCCATATAACAAGTCAATCTGCCAGGTGTCTGCCGGGCAGATGCAGAGTGTGTTACACCGTATCCATCAGCGATTAGGCTTGAGAGCCAGGAGACTGCTGGCACGCAGCAAAGACTGTCACAACTGAGCTCAACAGCAACTGAAGGCTGCAATCACAACCAGTCCAACAGTTTCAAACAATTGCTACGAACAGCTGCATACTTTGTCAGTGTCCTGTGAGCATCACACACCAGCGCAAACACCTCTGCTGCAAAAGTCACCCAGAGCAACACAAACATGACAGCGCAGGCAAATATCACCGATTTACCTGATTTCTGGAGGAATCAGGTTATTCAAGAGATCATGTGCTCATGTGATCTGTTTTTAATCTCCTAATCAGATCAGCGGTTCCTCCCCAACACTCTGATGTCTGTGTGTGTGTCATCCCCCTTCTCTTACACTTGGGTGATTTATCTTGAGGTAATCTTTACAATAATTGCACTTTCGCTAAGTGTCATACCTTTTATCTCTTCTCTTCTGCTTTCTTTTACATTCCCTCCCTTTTAGGTGTGGAATAATGAGTGGGAGTTCAGATCCCGTTTAACCTTTTCACTCAACATCTCACCAGGGAGCCAAACGTTTCTAACACGACACCAAGAACGGAGGGGGGGAAAAAAGCCAAACAAGGAAATTTTCCTGAGTGGATTCCTCCCTTTCTGTGGTAGAAAAAAACATGATCATCAGCATCAGCGAGTCACCGAGGTTAATTGTCCCTTCCGATGCTTTTCTTTGCATGTACACTGCATAAACACATGCGCAATTACGCTTTATGGGCGTATTTTGTTTCACAGTCGCGGCGTCTCCTGGCTTTATTAATCAGGACCAGTTTCAACGAAGTCGCCTACATGCAGAGGGAGAAAGCCCGAGCGGGTGTGAGGATGGGAACAAGACAAAGTTTGTGAAAACATAAAGCTAGATTACACCATGCCTTCACATAATTACAGGGTTTCTTAAGTTATAAAGCAGAGGGCAGCTTACAAATGTTTATGGAATCACGACATAGTTCATACAAGCTGCAGGAGATCAATGTGAATTTCACATAAACACGTCGGGAGAAGCTAAGAGGACCATGGTCTGCTCTCCCAGCTGCAGGCTTTCACAGTCTGAAGCTGCACTGGCTCAGGAACCTTCAGTCAGCACATGCATATTAAAGTACTGATGCTAATTACTCTGACATACATGGATGCTAAAAGCTAGGAGTTGTGTTTTATGGGGCGCCGGCGGAACGAGTCAGTTGCAAACAGATGGTGCGTGTTGAACATCTGCCAACATGGCATGAAATGCTTGTAATGTAAAAAATAATGAAAAAAAACTCTTGGTGTGTGTGTGTGTGTGTGTGTGTGTGTGTGTGTGTGTGTGTGTGTGTGTGTGTGTGTGTGTGTGTGTGTGTGTGTGTGTGTGTGTGTGTGTGTGTGTGAGTGCAATTTGTTGTCTGCTTTCAACATCCCTCCAATGAAAATTCACATCAGTGACTTTGTTAAAATGTCTTCCTTACAACACAAACGGCTGTTCTGTCTCGTTCCTGCAGGCCATGAAAGTCTGAAAAAAGTGAGACAAATCAGGCAGAGTAGATAATATCCACAGACGATCGATGATAGTTGCCGATATAACTGAAGTGAAACTTCTACTTTCTGTAGAAATTCGGGTTTTAAAACTGGCTTTATAACTTTAGCAGCGTTAACAGGGTCTTTTGTGTGTACATGTGTCAACAGTTCAAAAGCATGTTACGGTGTGTTAGACAGTTTTCGGACATCTGGACATGTGAAAGTTTAAGGTTCTGACCATTAACCTCAGAGCAAAACTTAAATGTAAAAACAGTTAATGAACAAGGACACGTCGTCTGCAAAAGGTAAAACTGTTTAACAGATTAAATCTGTACTAATCTGCATCTGCTCTTCTGTCAGGCTCATAAAGTCTCACATGTACATGACATTGTCAATATTTTGAGACTTCTAAGTATTAACAACTGTTAATCACTCAAAAGTAATCTGCTGTACGGTTTTGGCGCTTCGCGGTTACTTAAGCAGCCGTGCTGTGATTGAAAGTAAACCACAGCGTCGGTGTTCACTCTAATGAACGTGGAGTAAGTGGGTGTTTCTGGACAAAAGTGGAGCTCCGTCAGACAGAAGAATAACTTATACCAGGCTCTAATTACACAGAGTAGATCAGTTTTGGTCTTTCTGAAGGAGTTGTTAATAAAACGAAAGATAAAGAACCCCTGGAGATGTTTTAAAATAGTCTAAAACTCCATTTAGCCTCATGAATTTAGCTTCATTTAGAGGTTAAACCTGACGGAAAAGGCTAAGAGAGAAAAGGGTTCTCCTTCCCCCCACGAGTTGTGTTTACCTCCCCGGGTTCATTAAACCATCAGACTGCTTTATTTAAAGCTTATAAGAGAAACAAAGGCACTGATACAGGACAGACTGTTAATTAGAAACATTTTTCAGACTTTCATTCCTCACAGACGTTCTTTCCCCTCTGTGGGTTTCAGTATTTGGCAGGAATTATGAAGACCCCGCCATCCATATGGCACACACGCAACATGCATAACATAACACATGCACATTTGCGAATTGGGAGTTTTTCCTATTGTTCAAGTCAAATTTATAAATGTGCTTTTATTTCTCTAAAAAAATCCCTTTAAATGCAGTTTTATTAAGGAAGAGATGATGGATTTAAATAGCACTGTCACTTTATCTCCTCCTATCTGATATCAAACATCTTTATCCTACAGGTCGTTCTGACTAGTTCAGAGGTGGGTTTGGACTGGGACAGGATGCTTATTTCTGCACTGAATGCCTGGAACACAAACTCTGTGGCCATTTCCATGAGTGTCTAAAGGATGCGAGTCAGACAGACTATTCAGGTCCACGAGGGACATGTGACCAAGAAGAACGAGACAACATCCCAGCAGCAAACGGACGAGACTCAATGAGAATGATGCAATCGGGTCTCCTGAGTGCTGCGATGGAAGCCACATGTGGCGCTGGTGAAGCACAAGCTTAACGAGTTCAGGCTCAAGAATCTGTGCAAATCTAATTTGTGTTCGGTAACAATGACGTCATTTAAGGGACTACTGGAAAAAGCCAGGAAAGCCAGGGTCAAACTTCACCGTTGAGAACTGCTGCTGCTGCTGCCGCGTTTTCACTGATGGCAAAATGTGGGATTGAGGTCAATACAGAGGCAATCTGAACCTGCAGCATATTCATCGGAAAACACACCCACGCACGCACGCACGCACGCACACACACACACACACACACTCACCAGCCACCGCTTGTACTTCTCCTCCTGCCCATGCGTACTCCCCCCAACCCTGGCCATCATCGTACATGAGCCGAGGCTTGTTTGTGCAGGGCATTCCAGTGTGACGCTTGCCCAGCACATTAAAGAACTTCCCCCCCTCCGGCAGACCGAGCTGTGCCCCCCAGCATGCATCCGCAGGGCCGGGAGACGGGCCTTTGTTTGCTTTATCGGGTTTGTTTGGATTCTGCAGTCGGTATCCAACGGTGGTCGCAAGTGCTGAGCCCTGGGTTTGTTGTTGTACTGCATGCTCGTCCGTTTGAAGCCAGGCTAACGTCCACTGAGACGCGGCCATCTCGCTCTGCACTGCTGCAGCACAGCCGCAGTTGGAAAGTGGGCAATTAGCTCTCTGCTCTGCCCTGGCGAGCCAATCACAGGACAACAAGCCATCTGTGAAGTGCCATCAGGGGCTGCTGGAGTCTGGACGAGAGGCAGGACCCTGCTCTGGAACAATCTGCAACATTGTGATCGGAGTCCTGGCGGCGTGAACACGACTGAGAGGCAACAACGCGATCGTAGGCAGCAGCACCCTCGGATCTCCCGTCGGCAGCTGAGACAGAACAGATCTCATCGGGACTTCATCGGGTCAACAGGCCAAGGCAAAACACCGACATGACATTTAGATGCTGAATGGTGTTTATCTGCACCTCAAACAAATTCAGACGTTTGTATTTGTCAGAAACATCCACATGAAAGTGCTGGGAGGATGTCGACAACAACAACAACAACGCTGCTGCGACTGTTCGGCCCCAACAGGGATGAGTCAGACAGAAGACGGCGCCCTCCCTCCAGCCTGGCGTTCCCCCTCCCCGACCTCACCCGGCAGACACTATGAAGCCCTGGCGGCACCAGGCTGACCACAGGAGCCTTCCCCGGCCAGGCAGCCCGAGGGGCGGTTGTCCTGGTGGGGGTCCATTCAAACCTTGTGTCAGCATGTTGGGAGGAACAAGCTAAACGCATCAGGAAATGCTTACGGATGAATCAGCGCTCCCAGATTCACACTCGCACATGTCATTCATTAAAGCAACAAAGCAGCTCCTTCTTTTAATCTAAAGTTTATTTCAGTTCCTTCTTTAGCTTCTCAATGTCTCTATTTTTAGGCTTTAGACTTCTCTTACCTCATAGCATTTTATTGGCGTTTGTAGACCAACAACTAACCAACTGAAAACTATGATTAAAAATCACAAATTAATAAATTTTTTTTTTATGTATTTAAAGACTTTCAAGGCTTTGGCATTAACCTGTGCATCATATAATTTATTACTGAGCACATTTCCTCCAAGGAAAAGGGGAGACAAGAGTCTCATCCAGTTATTCTTCCATTTGTTTGATGTCATGGAAATTATTTAGCCGCTCCAGATCCAGCCGGAGGCACGCTTCATACTTACGATTCAGCTCTCAGCTATATTTGATGTTGACAAACAGAGTGAGACGAGCCCTGGGGCGGAAACCGCTTCCACGTGTCGGGTCAAGGGAGCCAAGTGCACGTGTGCCAGTTGTGATATAAACTGGCACGACGTCAGTGTGCGCAGAGATATGCAACCGCAAACCTATATGCTGCGGTCTGCGGCATCACCGCACAGAGGCCACTGTGTGTGTGTGTGTGTGTGTGTGTGTTAAATGAACAACGAGGCAGAGAGACACACACGGAGAGACTAAAGCAGCACATACCTGACAAAGAGAAGGTTGGACAATCAGGAGAAGACATCATCAGCACATGAGGGAGAGAAGAGGAAAAAAGTTAGCGTTATAGACACATGAAGGATCCATGATTGGACTGGTTGTTGTCAGTCCCTGACGCATCAAATGATAACGTATGTGGTATCATTTATAAATGCCGGCTGTCCATTTGGAGATCAGCCTCACACGTGCGCGCACATCTGTACTCTTAGATTCCTCCTCCTGTGATGCATTCTTGGGCCACCTGCTACATGCCTCCACCAGTACCTCACGCCTGGAGTCTGCACAGCACCTTGAAGAAGCGGCCTCACTTAGCAAATATGTTCTTAAACTTTTGGCAGGAAGTCAGAAATAAAAGGCAATTACGCACAAAAACCGCACACATGGATTCCACAATCCTCTCTGCTATTATAAGAATCCTCATAAGCATCATCTGACTGAAACTTTTCACTACATAATTACACGCTTCAAACCAGAGCAGATAAAAAAAGTGAATCCAAGAGCAGTCGGGGGGATTACACGCACGACATAAATAAGCTTTATTGATAAACATAAAGGTCTTGGATGCAACTTACTGCAGGAGTGACGACAGATTTTGAAACCGTATGAAGTTTATGGGATCTGGCACCTCAGCGTCTTCCAGTTTCAGAAATGCAGCCCATACGCCAGTGGGAAATTTCACAGGGTTTATAGCCTAAGTGAGCACCAGAGGGAGCCCCGTCAGCCTGCGGTATATCCGTTTTCCTGCTGTAATGGCTGACAGGGAGAGGAGGAGGCATATCACTTCTGCTGGATTAGAAGAACGTCGCCCAGCATCAACATTTAACCCAACCGTTTACTCGTTAGTCAGGAACATCGGCGCCTGATGATTCACAGGCAGCAGCAGAAGATGATTAGTGTGGAGCAGCTTTCTCAGTGACAATGAAGGCTGGGGTGGAATTTCCTGACAAAGACAACGGCAAAGTGGTCTCAACGTCTCCACCTGCAACCGATAATGTGACGGCTGTAAACATCCTCTTTATATTTCTAAACTGCCTGAGAGGAGGAGCCCTTTCTCCTCCGTGCAGCGCTGCATCACAGGGTCCAGCTCTCTTTCATCCCTCACTTTCACTTTGACTCATTGCAGGAACTGTCCACCTTCATCGCTCCACCATCGGCTTCTTCCGACGTGCCCAACTGTCTCCGCCAGAGTCATTAAAGATAGATTACAGCGGGGATCGGATTACGTTAGTCCCATTCCTCAAAGAATGTTTGCATCCATTTATAATGGAGGATCTGGATGATCAATTTGGATCATCGCTTTAAACTGAAAAGCAATTTTAGAGGCTCAAAATCTGGAGCAGCCACTTGACAACAGGCACATGGGATCAAGAAACAGGGATTGAGTGAGGTTAAATACTTCCTGAGGGTGCGGGGATACAATAATCTGGGATCTAACAGGATTGGACAAGAGCTTTTGTATTGTTATGCCACACCTGTGCTGCAGGCCGAGCTGAACCCAAACACACATGCAACCGCGACGATAAAATACCCCGGCTATTCTCTTAAATATGGATACAAACAGCAGAACTCCATCATCTGGCTAAAAAAAAAAAAAGATTGACAGAAACTGGAGATCGGATGGTTGAAAAGGTCAATCAGTGAGTTGGCGAAAGAGCTCAGGCCTCTCTGAACCGCATCGAGTCAGCATCGAAGCTCGGTTTGAGGAACATAAGGGACATAGGATATCAAGCTGTTCAAAAGCATCGCCAAAGAGATGATGAAGAAAATATGTTCCCAAGGCCTTAAAGGCTGATGAAAATGCATGTGTGGCAGCGATAATAATGTGAAATGTTTATATTTGGCTGGTGTGATTCATTTGAGCCTTCGGATCATTTCACTTCAACACAAATGACTGATTATTTAGTCTGGTGAGAATGTTTTCTGCTGAAGGCTAATGCTAACAGCAGGTCTGCTCACCGGTTCTGTCCTCTCTCCAACGAAACATGTTGTTCTCATTACAGCTACATTATGGGGAGATTATACACACACACACACATGCGCACACACTCGCTTTGGTTCATTTGTATCATCTCTTTCATAGACGGGCTCCTTGCATAGATTTACACTGAGGAAGAGAGCGTCTCTGTGTACACTGATTGAGATTGAAGAGCCTGACTTGATTTCCAGTTTTCTTTAATGTAAGCTGTACTTTTTCTGTTAATGGGAATTCTTTAATTTATCTGAGGACTTTTTTTTTTTTTTTTTTTTTTTT
>BJFM01001573.1:204852-230946 GCA_016586285.1 Arothron firmamentum
GTGTGTGTGTGTGTTTACCGTTGTGCGTCTGTTGAAAGCACAGGCGAGTGTTAATTACAAACACCTGTAGCTTGTAAGCAAAGCTGCCATAAGTTTGCCTAAGCCTTAACGAGTGCTGGTCCCGTTGTGTCAGTGAGTGTTCAAGTGTTTCAGCTGAGGCGATATGAGAGATATATGCCCCCCGAGTCGAAGCCGGGGGTTTAATTACGTTACTTATTCTGCTGGAGTGGCTGAAACCAGAAGATCTGACTGAGCCACGAGCTTCGGAGACAAATTCAGCAGGCCTTTTCCAGCCCTGCTGCAGAAGTGCTGCCCTCTGTTGGCCGCCTGCTGCCATACGCAGTGAACGACGCGCACCCAAACGCAAAGGGCACGGCTTTAATGTCAGAGATGCAGCGTCCCACACACATGCAGCCAGAAACGCCTCGACCTGTCACCCCGCTGGTGAGAGATTCAAGTTTCAGGTGGGGAGAGCTGGCGCTAAAGTGAGAGGAGGGTCTCTGCTTACAGCGTGGTGTTGACAGAGGAGCCTCTGTCGGCCCCTCAGAGTCAGGGATAGCAACTTAGACACACACACATACACACACACACGCACCACAACACACAGATGCGACACACACAACACAGCTCAAATCATGAAAAGCCAACTGGACATAAGTCACATACAGTACTAGGCACAAATACCACACTGGTACCACAGTACTGGCACAATACCACACTGCTGCCTGAGGAGCTTTCAAGTCTAGATTATCAACAAACATTACAGGAGAAAAGTTAGCACATCCATACTGAGCAAGTAATCGAGCAGTAAAAAACACAAAGACCACAAATATCCAGTTGCACAAAAGCCACAAAAAACACAACAGCCTTTGGTTTCGTCAGGAAAGTAAAACAACTAAAACTTTCTTAATTGGCCCAAACTGAAATGATCGTTGGGGAAGATCGAGTTTCTGCACGAAAAACATTTTACACTGAGGATTAGCTGCATAAACAGCCACCCAGTGAGCTCAGAGCCAGACAGTCCTGAGCATCGAGCTGCGCCCCTGATTCCAGTTCTGCTCCTGCACAGATGAGCAGCTGCAGAGGAACAAACTGCATCTGTGATACTGGAAAACCAGGGTTCCAGTGAGATTCAGCCAGTTCTGCTGTCAGGCTGCTCAACAGAATCAAGGCTGACAGAAACCCCACATCAGAACCTTTTCACCTGCTCCCGTTACTGGGACATCACAACAGCAAAGAGAAGAAAGCACCCAAATGGAACGCAGGACCTCACCAACGAGACGAGGTGATGAGACTGAAGTCAAACAACAACCGCTGCTGCCCTGCAGTCCACAAACACAAACTCCAATGAACAAAAGCTACATTTAAGAAGAAGGGGGGGGTTCCGTTTTGCGACATGACGCAGATCACGTGGCTGCTCTCCACCTGTGGAGCGATTGTAAGCCTGGTAATGAGGATGGGCAGCCAGACCAATCTGCTGCGTGCTGATTTTAGGCCTCTACTCTGGAGGCTCAAGAGGTCTTAATGATCTTCCACCCAGAGAAAAGACACAGGTTTAGGAAAACGACAAAAAGGACCTTTTTCACTCAGACCTTCATGCTCCACAAGCTGCCATTAACACTGACTGCTTCGTGAGCTGGGGTGAGTGGTGCTCATGTTACAGTGTGACAGGTACCTGGAGGACAGACGCACTCTTGGCCCGCGTCCCTTCTTGTCCGTAATTTCGGCATCAGGACCTCCACTTTCTGCAGAGACAGTAGGAACAGATCAAGGAAACTGAACACATGTTCATCAAAAGGGTTACATCCTTCAGGAGGTGATCTGAACTGAGGAATTGACTTTAGTCTGTAGTTGCTTTAAAGAGTAAGGCCTGCACTTATTTGTTTCTGATAGAATTCTGGGTAAAGACAGGATTTTTCATTTTATTTTTTTTTCATGATTTGAATAATTTTGGAACTTTCACCATCCTTGCATGAACTGATTCCAGCTTGTCTTTCTGTGCTTTGATCAGCCAGTAAAGATCCTTAACCTTAACAGCATGTACGGTTGATCCGATCACACATTAATAGGGATTTATAATGACTGTACAGTCGCCAAAAAGCTAGTTTAACTACGCATTTTACGCGCGTTTTTACGCACAGACGAGCCCGTGGGGCTGTCACAAACGTTTCCAAACAATAAGCACCAGCGATCACAAACACGTGTACCTGTTCTACGAGCTGCCCTACTGGGATGGCCAACTCTGGAATCAGGGTCCCTTCGTCGTTGACAAAAGCCACGTGTGGCGTTTCGGAGACGGGCATCTTGTTCGTCTCCATCTGCAGTCTGTTCTCCAGCTCGTAGGTCTTTGAGGTCATGAGAAGACACACGGTGACGGAGCTCAGGGACATCAGCAGGCACAGAACGACGGGGAAACCTGGAAGCCAAAGCTGGACCGCGGACTTGGGCGAACACCGGCACACCGGTTTACGTTCATCCATGAGATCCGTGGCAGTATCCATGCTGCACTCTTGCTTCATGGTTTGTTTGTTGTTGTTTTTTAACGCAATCAAAAACTAACTTTGTTGCCGGTGTTCAGCTACCAAAACACAGTCTAACTCCGCGCACAAAGCTTACAACTCCGGTAGACTCAAGTGTCAGCACTCTTTAAGATCGGTCTTGGAACAAGAGGAGACAGCAGTGCGCACCGGGTTTGCGCAAGGCACAGATGACAGCGCTCAGGTGGCCGCTGGAGAAGAGGCGTTCACTAACTCCAGTCCTCGTTTCTTGTTGGACAGAAACCGCGGTGATCAGCATGAATGCTGAATTTCAACTACCAGTGGATATAACTGTGCGCCCCCCCCCGAAAGTTGCAAGTCAAACTATTTAAGATGCGCCCGCCCTGCTGACCACGTGGGCGGGGGCAGCTCCACAGCTGAGACAGCGTTTCCTCAGACTCTTTTATTCAGGAAGCCCCCACTTGTGATTATAAGACAATTAACCGATGGCCAGAGTGCTTCTCGCCCGAGATTTAAATAGGAGTATTTTATCGAAATATTTCTATACCTTAAGAGCTTCATTGTTTGTGGGAATTGAAGACTGATCATGCCATTATTGGTGCCTTGTTTGTGGTCAAATAACTCAATTTCTGCAATACTGTCAAGCGATGACCAAACTCAATTTACTACAATATTAATTTGTATTCGTAATTAAATGTGAAAGCTCCCTACTGCCACCGTGCGGGCGTTTTCTGCCACTGCATCACTGAACTCAACTTGTCACACATTCACCTTTATTGAGAAAATGATACTGCAAAAGATACATGATCAGTGGAAAATATATTTACAACTTTATACCATTGTTCTATTTTTTTTATTTTTTTTACTTAATGAAAATGCTAAATAAATTAATAATTTACAGATAGACTGAAAGCCCGAAAGCAAAAGTAGGGAGCAAAACGATTTTAGAAAAAAGCTCCAAGAGTACAAGTTTGAAAGTTACTACACTAAGGCAGGGTTACCCTACAAAATGGCAGGGTTGCGTTAAGAAATTAATCACACAACATGACATTAAAAAAAAAAAAAAATTAAAATAAAAAAAAGTTTAGATAAGAAGACTTTTGAGAGAAAACAAGTGTTTGGTCTGCTATCATAAACTGACTTTACCATGTTATCGTTTGTGTGTATTTGGGGAAAAAATGTCACTGGCCCTCAGCAGCCAATCACCTGCTGCAATGGCTTACTTCCTATAATCACTGTCTCAGCTCACTTCTAACTCCCAGTGTGAAGGTAAAACAATTTCAAAAGGTACTGGACAAGAGTTAACAAGTAATACTTAATAGCAGACAAATAGCACCAAAAGAGAGACTGCCCAACAGGAATACTGTACAAAAACACACGGACTGAACAGGACACAATGCAAAACGGTTGACTGATACAGTCAGATTAGGTACACAGTTCCTAAGAGCCAGGAAATAGATGCCCATAACCAACTCCGTGAACACGGCCATGTCGACCGCCCAGTCCTGACCGAGGCAGTGGGTCACACTGTTACAGCTCAACAGTTCGATCCTCTGTGCTGTTGGTGCTGGTTTGGTGGTAGCAGGAGAAGAAGGGGTGTTGGAGACACTGATCTAGAGTCAGGCGCTTGGCAGGGTCGTAATCCAGCATCTTCTCAATCAGGTCAAACAGCTGCTCGTGGTCTTTGTTGTTAGAGGTCAGGTAACGCTGATGGAGAACAACACACAAGTATAAGATGAACAGCTGAACAGTAGATGGAAGTCTGTCCTGTAGGACACTGGCAACATACAGTTGCACCATATTCGTTGATTTTGGTTCTAATTTATTTGGTAGGAGCACACAGATGCAGGCATGCACATGTTTCCCTAAATAATGGGCACTCCCAACTGAGACAATACAAATGGGAATCAAGACCAGACTGAACGTTCAGAGGCAGAAAAAAATGTTTTAGAATTCTTCTGACCTTGAGGGGCTTGCAGCGTTTCCTGATATATCTTCCAGAGGAGCTGTGAACATCCCAGTCCAGTTTGGATTTGTGGACAAAACGTCTCTTCCTGCCAAACACAAACGCATGGAACTTTACTGCTTTCATTTGTTTTATTCGAAAAGAGTAAAGAGGCACATTTGTGTTGAACCTACTTAGTTTTCTGCATGAGATGTGCAGGAATGGGGCCCAGGACTCTCTCCATCATGGCCAGATGTTCTTTACTGTCGTGAGTCTAAATGACAAACCAGTAGAAATTATCTGGGACTGCTGCCTAATTACAATATGAGGTTACTTCCTGCTGTTACCAACCTGGAAGAGGGTAGATCCCAGATAATACTCAATAAGTATACAACCAATACTCCAGACGTCACAGGAGTGATCCCAGCCTAGATCTGAAGAATACATGCTCACTTAAAACGTCAATAACACAAAACAATACGCCTGCTGTCGACAAAAGCCAACATACCTAAAATGACCTCAGGGGCACGATAGTGACGTGTGGAGACTACAGAGGTGTGGTGCTCATGGTCATATGTGGCATTGCCAAAGTCCACAACTTTCACATCTGGGTTTTTCAACGTTCGCTCATCTCGTTTCTGAGAAAGGACAACAAAGCTCTTTAGAAAACTGCAGACAAACATGAGGTTTCATGAGGTGTTTGGGGTGCGTGCCTGTTCACGATTATATTTCACATCATAGTCTGATTTGATGAAGAGAATGTTCTCGGGCTTCAGGTCTGTGTGGGTCAATTTATTCTCATGGAGAACTGAAAGAAACATCCAGTTACATTAAACTTGGGTTAAAACACACAGAACTGTTCAGAAACACACAGACATGTTTATGTCCTTTACTCACATCGCACAGCCTGGATGATCTGGTATGCCATGTGTCTGATCTGTTTGACTGGAAATGGCTGAAAGTTATTCTCCTTAAGGAAATCATAAGTGCTGAGGCCGAGCAGCTCAAAGGAGATACAGATGTGGCCGTGGTAGTTAAACCAGTCGAGAATCTGAACACAAGACCTTGAGAGCAAGTGATAAAGCACAATTTAGTTTCTGATGTGTGTGACTTTATGCGATTAATGCAGAGGAAGCATGAAAGACTTGACCTACCATCTTCTGTCAGGGTCGCGTGTCTTCAGCTGCTCCAGCACCTGCACCTCTGACAAAGCAGCCTCACGGTAACGATCAATATTTTTAATGATCTTCAGAGCCACATGGGCACCATTACTAGAAAGAGTTGTAAAATATGTTCACTTTACAAATACAAATAAAATGAGTTAAATGTTTTTATGGAATCGTACTCACTTTTTGTGATCAATACATTCAACCACTTTCCCAAAGGCACCTTCTCCTAGTGTACACATAATCTCATCTACAGAAAATACAGAAGTGAAGTTAGAACAGCAGCAATGGCACCGTGTCCTGAAGGCATTTTCACTGCCTGAAGTTTTAAATTTATCAGCTTACTAAACATTGATAATTTTATATATATATTTGGAAATAAACACCAGACAAAACCAGAGTGAGAGACAAAGTGAACAGTAGAAAAAAAGGGTATATTCTATACATCTGGCTCTCAGCATGTCTCCAATGTGATAGATGAGGTGACCCTCGTCATCATCCTCAAAACTCCTGGATCTTTTCCTGCTCCTGCGGCGACGGCTCCTCCTCTGCATCGGAAACGCCGCAATCCGCCATCACACCAACAACCCATCAGTCAGCCAGCACCAGGCCACCACAACGCGACATCGTCATTCATTCAACCAGGCCGAGGGGGGGCAGGCAGAGGGTGGACAGATTCGGCCCGTTCAGTAACACCACCAGGCGAATGGACGGAGCAGCAAATTCAAATTCAGCCCCATCAGAGAAATTGGCCGCCAGCCACCACATAGTGTGTATTACAAAAGAAAAACATGGCAACAAGATTTTCAGATGAGAGACGTTTTCTGGATAGTACAGGAAAAAAACTTTCTACAAGTGTTTGTGTAACTTTTCTATAACACATGTTTCAAAATGTAACTGTATTTATTGCATTAACTGCTTTGCACAAACTTTAAATTTCCTTTTACAATTCAATAACTAGTCAAATGTGTACTCTAAGCTCTAACTTCCCCATCCCTTACTGAAAATTATGTTAATTTGATGTGTACAATAAGTAAAAACAAGCGGTGTAAGCAAAGGCTAAACACCAGTGACAAAGAACCCATGTGGTGGTGCAGACAGGACATGGAGGAGAAAGGGAAAAAGGGTCTCATACCGAGGCAGATCTATGACGAGAGTGGCTAGGTCGGTGTTTTCTGTCTCTATGCCGGCGGCTGCTACGCCTGCTGCGGCCACTCCGACCACTACGTCCAGATGATTTGCTGTAGTGGTGCCAGTCACGGTCTCTGTCTCTGACAAAGCTATCACGACTGTCCTCTTCATAAGCAATGTCCATATTGTGTGCTTCCCAAAACATCCTTTGGTTTAAGCTGCGGGCTTCCAAATAATGTCTGCAATAAATTAAAAACAACGGGGTGCCGGTTAAAAAATGAGTTCTAAAAAATTTACACCAGTTAAATTATTATTCTGCTCTGTCCTTCTTAAATATAAGATAACCTAAGGGCTAAGTTTTTTTTTAAAAATAGATCCAAGAACATTTCATTGGGTTCGTGTTCAGTTGAAGAAATCTGTTTTCAAGTCATTTTTATGTTTAAACTTATAGTTCAGGTGTTTAAGAATGTATACATCTGTGCCTTGCTAAAATACAGTTTAGCAAGGCACAGATGTATACATTCTTCATTGATTGTAAAATCAATTTGTGAAAACGTTCCGCATTTATCTGCGTAAATATTGACATTAGTGCAACGTTTTCACAAATTGATTTTAAAATCAATGAAACAAATAGAGATTTGTACCCCTCATATGCCCTGTGCAGATGGTGGCCTCTTCTGGATCTATTTTCTCTCTCACTGCTGTGTGACTCCCGCCTCCTCCGTTTAGTAAACTCCATTCTCTCTTCCCAGCAGTATTCATCCAGCCAGACTCCAGGGGAGCGCATCCGCTTTGAATGGCGCATCTAAAAGACAAAACAGACACAAAAGAATTAAACATACATTTGGTAGACAACACATCCATAATATGGCCGACTTAGACTGATTTATCAGAAATCCCAACGTCAACCTAAGAGCTGACAGGACACAAAAGACAAAATAGCCATAAAATGCATTTTCCTTAATATGAAACGTCTTCAGAATTTTTAACCAATAAGTAACATCAATGCATCACCTTTGTACCCCGTAAACAGAATAGAAACGAACACCTATGACTCCACCTTTAACAGTAGCATTACATCAGCTCACATGGACAACGATTTTACAACCAAAATCCACGTTTGCAACAACCACAGTATTATCACTAACCTTGCGCCTACTCAGGGATGCCAAGCTATGAGAGACACTAATATGCAAAATAGAAAATGTACACATTTTCAGCAACTTGTCTTTCTTCCTGTAGTTGAAGTTAATCAATACCAGTAGAATATGGGGCCGTTGTAATACAACTTTATCTAGTTGTAAAACAGTTTTTAACAGTATGTTTCCTTTGATCTTTGGAAGCCAAAAGTCAAAAATCAGATCCATTGACCTTTAAAACGTTGATCTCCAAACCAGTTGTTTGATCTTAGCTAGGCCAACTATATACGTATGCGTATGTGCGTGCGTGCGTACTTGTTTGTCCCCCAGCACAGGGGCTGTTTGTAATATTAGAAATATACTGGGGAACGACATATTGCTTTAAAAAAAAAAAACTAAACTTTTTTATATTAATATTAAGGTTAAAAAGCCCAACTCGAACATATAAGCTGTAGTTGGATGTGAAGATTGGCTGCTGGTCCTTCATAAGGCCTATTAACCGTTTCCACGTTAGCCCTTTTAGCAACTACTACCACGCCATTAATAACTGCGTCTTCGGTCGCACGGTCCTCATGAAACAATTGGGACAGAACTTCCTTCAAGACAGCCGTTGAACAAACAATTCAGCCTTTTAAAGTCATCTTTTTGTTTTTTGTTTTTTTTTTTTTTGTTGTTGTTGTTGTTTTTTACCGAGATCGAATTTTACATAACCAGATATTTCGACGCCATGTTTGGCGACACGTCGTTTTTTCCGTAGAGCTAATTGGCTAATGCTAACAATAGCCTTACCGATTTGGCGCAGAATATTGTTGTAATTTGTACAAACGTTAATCTTACCTTTTCCAGGATGTATGTAACTCTAAGAATCTTAATACTCGTGAATATGAAATACAAAAATACAACAAGCGCAGATAAAAATCCTTTAAATTCGTCGTCAGCAAAGATGGCGAACAGCAAGAATCTGCTATGTTCGAATAGTCGAGTAAAACGTACATACGGGTACATTCCCCTGTGTTTGTCCACGCCCCTATTATGACATAACAAACGTATATATTCCTTCTTCAATCCACAATATCAATTAAGGAAACATTTGTGGGCAAGTTTCAGAAATGAACAATAATAAACGATTTATGGAACGTTTATTTGATTCAGTTTACCATTCATTTCGACAAATGACGGATAAACGAAAAACCGGCCATTTTCGTTTGGATTTTTTTGTTGTTTGCCTCATTTACGACACAACACTTAATACTTATTATAACAGTTAATTCAAAGAAGAAAGTAAAAAAAAATGGGAAAGAAACAACTTTGGTCCAAGCTATACTTTTATAAAGACATTTTTCTTCCTAGCAGATCATTATTATATTATCCTTATTATTGTTATTATTTATTGTATTATCTAAACATTACAAAATAATATGTGTAGTTACACAATAACCTTTAAGGGGGAAAAAAAAATCAAAAATAGCAAAATGACATTGTTTTTACGTAGTGCACACACGTGGGCCCGTCGCGCTTTGCATTGTGGGTAAACATGTCTGCGCCCTTTCTGCACATTCGATTTCCTTTCGTCTGAATATTCTCCCTTTGGTAAACAAAAACGGTCTACTTTCAACGCTAACGGGGAAAATGTCGGAAAATACACGGAAGGACGTCGCCCCTGGAAATGGTTTAACAAGAGCAGCGATTATTGAAATGATGGCCAAGAATTTCGAGAGACTTCCTGACATTGACAAGAAACTCTTCCTGTACGGACCCATGTACCTGGGGGGAAACGCTGCTCTCGCTGGGCTGATATCTAACAGTCTGTACCGCAGAACTCTGAATGTCAAACAGGCAGCCATTTCTTCCAGCCTGCCGATGGCCGTACTGCCCTTCATCACAACATTTGCCCTCTACAATGCGGCCGTGTCCAGCCCCCTCATGTCCGCTGATCTCAACTGTCCATCTTGTGTTATGATGCGGGGTGCTCTGATCGGTGTGGTGGGCGGTGGGATCTATCCCATCCTCCTGGCTCTGCCTGTGAATGTCGGCCTCGCCACCAGGTACAACACAGCGCCTTTGCCGGAGAAGGGCAGTCAGATCCGGTTCTGGGTGGACATTACCAAGCCGATCCTGAGGAGAATGAGGGCGGTGCTTTTGCTTCAGGTCTTTTTTGGAACCTACCTGAGCTCCAGACATTTCCAAACTTACACAAAGCTGGTCGAGATGACTTTTGCTTCTCATCGGGAGGAACTCAAGGACTGAAATGTATATATTTACACTGATTTGCTGCAGCTTGTGTTAGATACACTTATCTTGTTACCCCAAAAATATAAGAATATGATTTTCTTCTAAAAAAAAAAAAAAATCATTGAAACAATTCTATTTTGTCACATTAAAGTGTGCATAATGCAAAATTGATGTTGTAATTTGTGGGGTTTTTTTGTCATTTATTTTAAAGATGACTGTCCAGCATTATTGAAAGATTAGCAAGATGCCTCAACGTTAATAACACCTGATTTTTTTTAACATTTATTTTTTATTCTAATGTGGAAATCTCAATGATTAAAATGATCCAAACCAAACTTTAAATGTACCTGCTTTCCAGCAGCTTCCATCATCATGATGGGCAGCTGTTTCTTCTTTGTCATGTTCAATTCTCAGTATTTAACACCTTAAAAGTGGGTTTTGTGCAGCACACAGTTCGTCATTGTTTTGTCAATAAACTTAAAATCATTTGGCCTTAAAATGACAACAAGGTTAATGTGGGGTAATTTACTTATTTATTTATCTTTTTAATATTCAGATTAATTTTGCCAAGTAATGAGATAGAAAGGCCCCTCCACCCGGATGAGTTAATTAGTTATTTTTCACTGTCAAATTTCGTCCATATTTTAAAATCATTTTTGTCTCATTGACTTTTTTAAAACAACACAAACATGGTCAACATTTCCTCGTCTTCGGATTTCTGCAAATCCTGACACTGAGAATAAGAGTCAAAGCATGTATTTCAACACAGGTTATCTTTTATTAAACGTCGTCATCTCGGGCAGGAATTAAACTTCACATTTCTGATTCTCTGAGATCTAAACTTACCTGGAAAATGTCTAACAGGAAAGAAAAATCAGAAAGTCTGACTGTTACTGGAGGGAAGGTGCTTCTTAAGAGAGGACACTGACATCAATCAATTGTAGAAAACAGAATAATACAGTTTCTTTAAAAAACATGTAATTACATGGTTCACCACGTCCCTGTTCCATTAACCCACCCTCAAAATGACCCCCGAGTCACACAAAAATAATAAAAATAAAGCCAAATTAAAAGCAAAGTTTGTCACAATCCCACAAAACAAGCACATTTCAAGTCAGAGGAACCTGAATTGTCATAACGAGCACTGATTCATATGGCACAAGATTCCCTCTTTGCTTTGTAGAAAGACGTCCCAATGTCATCGTCCTTAGATATGACACAACATCACGGATACAAAGTGTGTGTTGCAGTAGTCATTTTTACACGATGAACAAGCTTAATGCCCCTTTAAATACACCTGTCGTAGCATATCGATGGACTTTATATTCAGTAACAATAAAAACTATACATCTGTCAGCACAGAAATCTCCATAAATATATCAGACAACTGAATGTCAGTCAGAAAGAAACTTCCTGAATAGCAGAAAGAAGAGGGGCAAAAGTCACCTGTACACAATCTACACCCGGCTATACTGTGGTTATGATGCGCTAATGCAACATTACGTTTTAAACGAGCAAACCCTATTCCACAGTTTCCCCCAAATAAATAAAATACAGTCAGACAAACAGTGGACATGGATTTTCCAGTCATCAAAGCTGCAGACACGCATGTCAACAGCTGATGTGGGCTAGCCAGCGCCCCTTTACATCAGGCCAGGAACGAGAAAAAAGGAAGTTAAATTAAACCCAGATTTGGAGGAGAGACGATCGAATACGGAACTAAAAACATCAGCAGGACTTTGCGTTGAAACAGTGGTTTTCCCTGTAACTCTGCTCTCTATGGTGTAGTAAACATGTCTTCACAGAGTAAACGTATCTGGGGAGAGGAGAAGTGTTCTCACTCTCCAGGACTTTACCTCATGATTGATATCGTTAGTTGAGTTAATACACTGTAAAAGCATTTCGCTCCAGCTCCCATAGCTTAACATTGCCATAATTTACTTTTTCTTCCTCTTCTTGATGAAACCTGTTCATCACAAGTCTTTTCTTTTAAATCACATATTTGTACAAAAAAAAAACAATACCAAAGTACCAGCTTGGCTCCTTCACAGTTCATTTTAGTGCAATTAGAACACATATTCCCTCGCTGGTGGGAGGGTTAGCTGCCATGTTGGCCTCATGTCTTTCCCAGAACGTTGGACCTGGCAAAGAGATCGTAGACGTGTGAGCATCACCTTCGGTGGGATCTCCTACATGGCTTTGGTGTCAGTCTTACCTGAGCGCTTTCCATCTGTCCTTCTCTACCTGGTTCTCTGGACTCTCACTCTCATAGGATGCCAGATAAAGACCTGATGAAGAATGAAAAATGTTAAAAAAAAAAATAAAACAAAAAAAGTATAGACCATCTGAATAGATAAAACCTAAGACAAACAAACGCAAACAAGTTCTCACCGTCCTCACTGAAGACGGGAGCAGTGTGGAGGTAGTGCAAGATGGCGCGATCCTCCTCAAACGGACACTCCACCTGCTTCCATGTCATGAACTCTCCAACCTGTCGAGCCAGCTCCACAAATTTCTGAAAACAGAAAAATCACATTAGATAGTCAGTGAGCCAAAATACAGGATGGATGATAATGGAAGGTCAGGAGTCAGGCCAACCTCAAAGTTGACATGGCCGTTGGGCAGGCGGTTAGCACATCCTTCATTTAGGAAGTAGATGTCTTTAATCAGCAGACTGAAGAATGGAATCACGATCTGGAGGGAAAATGTGTAGAAATGAAGACTACAGATGAGCCAAAGGAGTGATGAGGCCCTGAGCTTTACCTTTTCTCTGTTACTGTTAGCGGTCCGAGAGCGATGAGCGGCCCCCCGCAGGGCGGTCCTGTAGTTGTAAAAGTTTCCAGTGGGATCCATCTGATGCTGTCAAAGTCAAGGACATCAGCATCAGTCTCTAATTACCTTAATTGCACTTCTGAATCAGCCAAGTAACTGACATTTACCTCGAGAATGAAGAACTTGGCAGTTTTGGCTTTTCCCCAGGTCTTCTTTAAACGTGACACAGGGCTCATGTTCATACCGGCTGTAGAAGGAGATGAGTTTCAAACAGTAATAATGCCACAACACACACGGAGGTCTCACACATCGCAGACTGTGGACTCACAAATGATGGCCATCAGGGAGTTGAAGTTGCCAATGTTGAAACACTCTCTGGCAACATCGATGAAGAACTCGATCACCTGGGCCCTCTGCTTCTTCTTTGCCGGCTTAAAAAAGGTGACGTTTTTTTTTTTGTAAATATCGATTTTATTGTAGAGAATGTTGTAGTAACACTAAATGAACACTAGGTGGTAGTAACACACTGGGAAAATACGAATCAATCTATTATAATTATGCCGACAAAAGTACTGCAGTAATAAAATTGCAATAAATTAATTAAAAAATTAATTAATTGCAATAAAGTAATAAAACTGTGATATGTCATGTAAAGTATAAAACAAAAACAATGACGTATGCCACTCACCATGCAGATCTCAGTAGCTACCAGGTAACACAGTCTGTTAAACCACCTGACATAAGCCTCCAGGTTGGAGGATTTCTTTTTCTGGTCACTGAAGCAGGGCTGCTAATCACACACACAGACACAGAGGGGGGGGGGAATTAAGTCACCATTTGGGATGTAAATATGCTTGTAATATACCTGATCCAACCAATAACTGAATGCATAACAATCAGATTAAATGGACACAGCAATAAACCTTTAAAGCCTACTAGCAGAGCAAATTAATTGATCATAAATCCTGCCTACATTAAATGTTTACCTGAGTTCCATCCAGCGGGTCTTTCTGGACAAAGGCTTGGACAAACTCCTCCGGTCCAATATGACTCAAGTGTTCCTGGTAGACACAGATGGGGTAGCCCCATTAATAATTAGTTCATTTCGGTAATGGAAGGGAATCAATAAATGGAAGTAATGAGTCATCGACTGATGTTACTTATTGGAATCAAATTTCCACAAAATGACAGTGGCCACGACCTATACCTCTATGAAAGGCAACCCACGCAAACACATGCAGATGGAAATTAACCATGTGAAATGGCAAACTGATGATGTAATCTCAAACAGAGACACAGGCATGCACGCACGCATGCACACACGCATGCACACACTGACTCACAAGATAACAAATTCCTTTTAATCAACATTTCCTAATTGGAAAACTTCCAGCAGAGGTTATTGTTCTTTATGTATGCACGCTAAAACCAGGTCTGTCTCTCCATTTCTTTGTCTGTGAGTCTGTGTGTGTTTGTGTGTGTGTGTGTGCATGCATGCATGTGTAAAAGAGAGTGTGAAGCTGTCAGGTCACATATATCCACTGTGGGTTTTTATCCCCTTCCCTTGAAGCCCGAAGGGGCAGCGATGACTTCTAGGATGATGTCACCGTTCAGACAAGGATACAAATGTACTCGCACACATGCACAAAGGCAGATACGCACAGAAATAAACCCACCCCCAGATCCACGTGCCCACATTAAGACACACATGGATAAACTCGAGGCACCATGCATGCAAATGTGAGGGTCTCTGTGGAGATTCTTTGTTTTTCAGTGAATTATTTTCTGGAATATTAGTCTGGATTAGATCCAGACAATATCTAAGAGCGCGATTAAAATTGCATTATGTTAATAACCTACTCTTGCGTGAAAAATACAAGACCAGAAACTCTGTGTGTGTGTGTGTGTGTGTGTGTGTGTGTGTGTGTGTGTGTGCGTGCGTGCGTGCGTGCGTGCGTGCGTGTCCTTGCATGTGTGTTTGTGTGGGGAGAAGTTAACAAGTTAAAAGCTTTGTTTATTTTACTGTTGTATTTGATTTTCTTTCTTTTAAATTTCATTTCCACAAACACAGGAAAGCAAATCAGCTGAGCCTGACTTCCACGACTTCCTGCCCACAGAGTCCACATACACCCTGTCTTTACTCATGCATCACTGGCCTTCCATCCCTCTCTCCTCTTCCATGTCTGCTCCTCCCTTTTCCACCCATGTTATTATCCCTTCGCCTGACCTCTGTCTGACACCTCCCTTCCTTCTCCTCACCAGCTCCACGTGGGTGAGCTGCTGTGCCAGGGTGTACGGGTCGTTGCAGATGGAGAGGATGTCCTTCTGGATGGGCGGGGGCTTGGTTTTGAAGGCCACCAGCTTGTCAGAGATGGAGGAGGCATTGACGGAGACCTTAAGGCTGCTCTCTTCTCCCTGGCTCATCAGGACCAGCCTCTGGTTGAGCTTCTGCAGCACCTGATTCAGGGTTTTCCAGTAAGCCTGAGAGAAGAGATTATTGATCAGTGCTTCACGTATCAATCATAGGCATCGAGGTTCAAGGTCCAAAGCTGCTTCTCAAATGAGTTGACTGCACAACTACCGCGATGTAGCATTCTAATTATTATTTAGTTGAATTGATTTTTTCAAGGTTTTCTCCCAGCATCGATGTTTTCCTCCCCAGCGTCCATGTGGTCACGGAGGCCATGCGGTCAGTCTTCCTACCCACTGACCCCCAGTCAGAGCCCCCGCACGGCTGCAGACAGTCAGCTGGAAATAGCTGCACATTCATCACCACCTGCCCTTCCCCTCTTTCTGTCCTCCCTCACCTTCCTCTCTGTATCCCATCCCCCATTGTCTCCATCCATCTTCCTCTCTTATTTTCCTCCTGGAGGCTGCAGATAGAGCCACTCCTCCAACATCCTCCCTTCCTCTCTCCTCCTCCTCCTCCTCTCCCGTGGTCAGATTGTGTAACATGACGGGAGCTGTGGCTACTCATCCTGCACTGACACGCTGACTCTCTCCATCACCCTGTTAAAAGTGGCAGCAATTAGAAGTGAATTTCATCGTTCATCAGATCGTTTCTCCCTGAGCTGTGGCTTCATGTTGACAACAGCTAAAGTAAATGACTTCACCTGCAGCCCTGCCACTTAATGCCGCAGCCACATTGTTTTGGAAAGAATATGAGGCAAATTGCACAGCTTGTGTTCCATCCAGCTAGTTTTAATGGACCAAAACTGCTGGTTTTTACTCTGATTGTCCCAATGATTAAGACTTGGAATTCATCCTTCTAAAAGCAGAAAATGCTTCCCGTCTTGGTGAGGAGTATTCAGCCGTGCTGACTGTACCTCATCACACGCAGCGATCCTGTGGATGATGTCTTCAAGGTGCCCCACCATCTTTTCATCCCTGAAGTCACTCGGAAAGGTTTCTGTCCACTCTTTCAGCAGCTGCAGGATCTTGGGACCAAACTTGCGCACCTTTGCCTGTATTAGAAAAAAGCAACAGATTTAGGCATAGCGCAAATTATGGGGGGGGGGGGTTATAACGTCATTCCCCCTAAAAGAGGCAGAAATAACAGATTTGTCCATGTTTAATGTGGTTGGGTTGCTGAACAATTAAAAGCCGTATTTACTGAAAGCAGATTAAGTTTAGTTGTTGTATTAGTTCAAATGTACGACTAACTTGGTCTAAGGTGAAACTGATTTGCAGGGCAACTTATTATTGTATTGTACATCGGTCCTATTATGCAACCAAGGAAGCGCGGAAATGTGTGGCTGCTGCATCTGAGCATGCTGCCTGCTACGACACCTCGGTGCTGCGTGGGTGGGTGTTGCCGCCTACAATGCTGTGGAGAGTGATGCATCACTACCCACTGCCTACTAGTGACGGACTGGTTTATGCTTTCCTGGAACCGCAGGGAAATTCTGCTGATATGAAGGCCGTCGCATTTCCGAGTCTAGAAACTTTTAGATATTTATGAGTCTCTCGCGGCTGAAATGAAAAACAAAAGGCGCATTTCCACTTCAGGAACATGGAAGATCATGACATGGCAGAGGGATCCTACCCCGCAGTGGAGACATGACCATCTAGAGGGCCAAGTGAGAGAAACGGTTCCTGTAAAGTTCCTGCCCCCAGTATTTAACAGGAACTTCCACAGTGGCCACCTGATATGTGGATCTGTTAGACTGAAAACATGAATCTGACTGGAGGAAGAGGAGACCAATGTGGCTGCTATGCTTCTGCTGGTACGTTCACGTGTGGTGCAGTGCTGACCATATCGAGTGGGCTCTGGTCCAGCTGCTGCTGTTTGATGCACAGCTCACACACCCTGGCCAGCAGCTCCGATGGAGGGATGAATAGACGGGCGCTCAGCAAGAAGGCAAACACATAGGCTTTCTGTAGAAAAATGAAAATCATACAGAAACTACCTGTAATTCAAATAGCAGAGTAGAACCTTGTGGGACATTAATGCAACTAATGCATTTCTGAAGGTTTGTGATGAGGGAAAGAATGGTGGTGGGTCCTTTACCTCAGGGTAGTAGTCAGCGGTGGGCACCAGGTTCTGAATAAGAGTGTCCAGAGAGGCAGAGGTGAGTGGAGGCCCATCAGCCAGGCAAGCTCCAGGCCCCGGGCCCTCCTGTGGGGCCCCCTCCTCCTCCTCCTCCCCAGGCTCAGCACAGGCCAGATGAGGGCTGAAGCCACTGGGAGTGGTGAACATGGTGCCTGAGCACACAGTTTGGGGCATTCCTGTCTGAAATACAGAGAAAACAATGACAGCAAGTGAGAAATTCACAGAAATACCAAAAGCGGTTGTATGAAAGGCGATTACTCTTGATGTTGCAGCAGTGAAAATTCTAATTTGCACATCTCTAAGTCAGTACATTTACATGCAAAGCTTAATCAAACTGTGCTCAAATTTTGGCCCGTTTTTGTTCCAGGGTCATATACCAGTGTGGGGGTTGTGGAGCATGAGCACATTAATTGTCTATTTTAACTCCGATTAAGGTGTATACATGCAAATGTTCTCAGTGTGTTTGGGTTCTTATTTGGTTCATTAAAAAAATTTTTTAGGTCTGAAAGGTGAAGCCATCAAACTGGAATGAAGCAGACTGGTAAAATAACACGTCATTAACAGACCCCCTCTTCATCTCCCACCTCGGCAAGACAGAGGACACAAATGTGGGTCAGTCATTCTCAGAGGAGACTGTTGGTGCCTGAAAACGGTCACATGGCTTCCTTCCCTGCCTCCGTCTTTCTTTTTAAGAATGCTCCAGGTTATACATATTAAAAATTCACCGTGCTTCTTCCCTCAATGGAGCAGCAACTGCAGCGCCATCAGAGCTGCACGCTAGAGTAGAGATATTACACAAAAGAGAGGAGCCCTGACGCCACAATAACCATGCTCAGGCAGGTAGAAACTATTTTCATCACAGCAGCAATCACTCACAGCTCAGAGAACAGCCTGAGTTTAATCAGTCACTCAGTCTTTAAGGGTGTAAAGTAACTATTAAATGAATATAGATGACTGTCAATTATATACATTGATGGTAGATGGGGAGTTGTGAAAAAAAACCCTCATCTGCAACACATTGCACTGAAAATTGCAGTATTTCAATCTGCTGTACCACCCTGGTTTCATCCTCTGGTGACCTTCAACGTTCCTCCCCCTACTGCCACAGATCTCTTGGGGTTAAAGGTCAATCACGTCATCGTAGGCAAGTGTGGCAAATGTCTCGTGTTTCCAATGTGGTCGGCAGCAGGTTTCCTTTGTTCTCTCGCATTAGCACATATTCACGCTTTTGGAAACAGGAAAGCAGAGGAGGTGGTGGGGGGGCAGCCTTCCTTCCTACTTAAACCACTGACACCTGCAGCGCTGCTGCCCACCATGTATGAAGTGGTTAGTGAGGGTGGACTAATTGTGGGTTCTACTACTGCAGCCTACTTTATGAAAGATGGAGGACATCAATCCACTGCGCTACCAGTAAAATGACTTCCCTTAACTACAAGTGGAGTGTTTCCTCCTTTGTTGGAGTCAGCTTAGTTTTTAAACCAGGCAGCCAAACAACAACAGCTTTTAACATCTGGATAACACATCTGACTCACGCATGGAGTTGGTTGGCGTGCCAAGACATGACAAAAACCATCAGATGACAAGTCCTTCTTCCATTCAGAAAGTGGTATGTGAACTATAGAGATGGATAATACATGTTTTAAAAAATGATTTTCATTACAGTAGACCTTAAATACATTAAAGATAGTGTATTTAAAAATTAATAGCTACACATATAAGCAATATGACTCCCACCAATGTATGCATGTTGTTACCTCTCCAGGCATGAAAGAGGTTGTACATTGGATCTTCACAGAGATTTCACAAAACTAACAAACATAATCTAAATTGCTGGTCTAAAACTCCGTTTAAAGCATCCGACCCATTTTCTTCTTCTTAAAGGCATTGTCTAGATTCTGTTGCAGACCAAAAGGGGTAATCCTGGGGCGTCCTTCCAGCGAACTCCTCTAGATTGGATTACAACATGCAGCCGCTGAGAAGACGCGGCCTGATAAACAAGAGAAATTGGCAAATCCGCCAATCTTCAGACGCAGTTGGAAACATGATGAATGAAAGGATGTGCCTCCGTGATACGATTGACAAAAGACGTCTGCTCACTCTTATGAGTGTGTAAATCCAGGAGTTTATCTGCAAGTCGTCTTATGCATGCAAACACAAACACACAGTCCTTTTCCACTGCGTTGGTATTCATTTATGTATGGCAGTCCCTGAGAGTGTTATTCTACGTGCCCACACTACCAATGATTCCCTCTATCGTTTGTGATAATCTTCGCTTCTCATTTCGACTGTTTGCAGCCACCTCAGCTCCACCTCTTGATTCCTTCAATATTCCACTGTCTGATTAATCATTTCATCACAGTTCAGTCCTCACAGTTGGTCGATGTGTATTCAAATTCATCATTTTACTTATTCCCACCAAGGACAAAAAAGTCTTCTGATTTAAGCCAAGTGCTCACTAAAGCGTCCACCTTTTTCCATAAATTCATATTTTAATGGGGTTTATGGGTTTTACTTTAGAAGCATGTCACTCAGCCTGCTGCTCCTCCAGCTCTGACCTATGTATGACATGTTTCCATACCTGATGGTCCACCCAGCTCCCTCTGCGCCTGTCACGCTGCATCAACAGCGCATCGACACCGCTAAGAACAGGTGAGCGCAGTGATGTGTGCTCTAATCCCCTCTGAGATCTCCAGCAGCTAGCCAACGGCAACCCTGTGCTATGTCTAGACAGCTGGAGGAGAGTCATTGTTCAGGGCCTTGTGTGTGCGTGTGCGTGTGTGTGTGCGTGCGCGTGTGTGTGTGTGTGTGTGTGTGTGTGTGTGTGTGTGCGTGCGTGTGTGTGTGTGTGTGTGTGTTTTGTCTCATGATTCTGTTATCGTTGCCATCAGGGGATCTGCCTGCTTTGTTCTGCCATGATTAACAGAATGCCAATGTCTGGAGGCATGGTCTTTATCAGCACCCTTGACTGCCTAGCTCATTTAAGGCATCTGTGTGTGTGTGTGTGTGTGTGTGTGTGTGTGTGTGTGTGTGTGTGTGTGTGTGTGTGTGTGTGTGTGTGTGTGTGTGTGTGTGTGTGTGTGTTTTGCTGTGTGCATTGCACATTGGCATTAATGACAAGATTTCATCATGGACTCTGTTAAACTTGTTTCACCACATAAACAGCATTACTCACACCTTTGGGCACGTGTGTGTGTGTGTGTGTGTGTGTGTGTGTGTGTGTGCGTGCGTGCGTGCGTGTGCGTGTGCGTGTGCGCGTGTGCGTGTGTGTGCTTGTACGTGTCATCCATTGGCATTCATGACATGATTTCATCACGGACTCTGTTAAACTTGTTTCACCACACAAACAGCATTATTCACACCAGTGTGCATGCTTGCGTGTGTGTGTGCGTCTGTGTGTGTGTGTGTACATGCATTTTCTTTCAGTTCTTCTCCTGAGGAGTTAATGGATGGAAATCAACGACACCGGTGTTTTTTCTTTCTTTCTGGTGAAGGTGAAGCCTCCATGGCAGAGCAGATGCACCTAAAATCGCAGCTCTCAGGGCTTCTTAGCCGCGTTCACCCACCACAGACAATGCTAGCTTTAACGGAGGCAGCAACATCAGTAAACAAAACCTAGATTGATGAGGACTGTCGCAGCTGACACTGATTAATGAAACTGCTGGTTACTCATTTAACGGCAACAGCCAAGAGTGAGAGAAGAAACTGTTCTTCCAAGAACAACGCCAAGTCCAGCAAACATCTGCTGTGAGGACAGAAGGTGTAAAAACAGGTCAAATCTGCATCGTTGCTTCAGTTGTAGTAGATGTAGTGATATTCCCACAGGGCAGTGCTTAGAAAGGCTGGGCTATTTTAATGTGAAATTTCACCACGTGCTGGGTGATTGTGAAAGGCTTATTTTAAGGTCCTGGTGGTGTGCACACATGTATGTCAACATCCTTCATGGTTCTTGTCTGTAATCTAAATCCATGATGTTGCTCTTCTTTCTTTTTTTCCTCCGTTGATGGGAGAATGGTTTGGGTATCTCATGTTGTGTTGAGAAGTTGACTTTGCACTTAAAAATGACAATGGCGCTGAATCTAACTCCCAAGAGAGGCTGACGATTATTTCATACAGCACAGAAATATTTTCTATTCAACTGTTCATCAACTATCCTCCCCCATCATTTCTCACAAACGCCAGACTCCCAGAACACCTCTTTTCCTTTCCAGCCTCCATTATATGACTCACTGGATCCCCTGTTCACCAGCTAATTTACATCATCAACATTTCTTCTCTAATTTAGGCTAAACATGTTTTTCTCTTAACACATTACGGTTTCAACAGTCTATTTTAGGACGGCGCTTTAGAAAATGCAAATACTCCCATAATTTTGGTGCTGACACCATTTTGCGTGCCTCAGAGAATTGCACCTCCGGCCTACATTTCCCTTGGTGCTCCTGGAAAGATGCAGTGATGCAAATGGACAAGAGATGGAGAGTTATCGCATCAGCAGCGGCTTGGAGGAGAGTAAATACCACCTTGTCGGACAGCCTCTCACCCCTTAATCTGCCTTTCCACACCTTACTTCCCAGTCCAGATGGCCCCACAGCGGACTGCCCTCCCAGTGGTAGCTGTTGGCAGTGGGGGCCTCTTGGCCCTCTGCCCCTACCATCCTTCCATGGGGTCCGAAAGTGTACTGGCGTTTAGACTGAACGCCACGGCGCAGGAGCCAATCTGGCAGCAGACATGCACACTGACTGCCTGAAAAATACCACACATATGCAGCGTGCACACACAGCGCCAAAATTAAACCGGCGGACTGCGGTTGTTTAAGCGTGCATGGGTGGAGCGGCTGAAAACAAACGAGTTCATTGTTTAGTGCAAAAAAAAAAAAACCCACACACGCATGCACAGATGCACCCACACAGCAGCCAAAAGCAGGCTTGAGTTACCATCCAGGCATTCCAGCTCCTCACTCTTCCTCCAGACTCAACGATCGCATTCAGAGTGGCGTTCAATCAGACACCCCCACCCCACACAAGTGATCACACCCACCAGCTCCATCAGGACCGATGCAGACCTTTGGCAGGGAATCACCACCCATGAACGCACTCTGTGCATTTCGGCAACTGTCCTCATTCCTGAGCAGGTTTGGACACAGTTGTGTGGGTGAGTGTGCTTCTGAACGGAGTAACCAGAAGTCCCAGCAAAGACATTCCCTTGCTGCAAATGCGACCTAAAATATTCCCCATGATGCACAGCTGCAGCTTCCTGAGAGAACGAGATGGGCTCACGAGAACAAAGTAAATGCATTAAGTGTCCGAACCATGGTGCC
The DNA here is from genome assembly GCA_016586285.1 of Arothron firmamentum. Classification (NCBI taxonomy): domain Eukaryota; kingdom Metazoa; phylum Chordata; class Actinopteri; order Tetraodontiformes; family Tetraodontidae; genus Arothron; species Arothron firmamentum. The sequence continues at coordinate 227,602 of BJFM01001573.1, forward strand.
CATTTTGTTCAATAACGTGCTATTAGCAATATTCCAGCTTCCACGCAATCCCAATTCAATGTTCTTGCATAGATTTAGTCCCCAAACTGCTGTAATTTTTCTCATGAGCAGCTTTTTTACAATCTCTGCAGACTAACGAGAGCATCCAGACGGTAAAGCTGAATGAAAGGGTGTCCGGGAGCAGCGTCCTCCGTGGCTCTGTCTAAAACGGGAGTATTCATCCACACACCCCTCTCAGCGCTGCTGTGAGGCAAACCTGCACAATAACAGCTGCAAGCTAATGAGCAAGACGGCAACAGATGTAAAATCTAATCACCCGACATCACTGATGTCATCATGGCTGTCTCCTCTCCTGTGAGCGAACATCTATCTGCTCATTACGGCTGGCGTGAACGGAGGCCACGCCGCGAGAAACAGCCCGTGTGCACGTGCACTAATTACTGCGCGTGTATTCTGATACAGCTGGAGATGGTGGCGGTCAGGATTAGATTGTGGATGAAATATGTATATCTAAAATACGAAAAGATTAAAAAGTGCTAATTAAAACATATTATTTTCTTCACTCTGAAACTGGTGACACATCCGCTCTGTATTTTTAATGGCCAGAAAACTGATATTATTCAGATAACGCACACACAGTATTAGCAGAGGGAAATCTTTCATCGCTTCCACTAACTGTGCAATATATGCTTACTCCAGTGAGTTATTGAGCGCACCAGTGGGGATCTAATCATATTCCATTGCTTCCTTGACCCAGCCGATGCAAACTGACAGCCTGTCGATGGACGCGTCTATGACAGCATGCAGAGCTCGAGGAGGAGGCTGAGGCCAGCTCTGGAGAGCATGGAGTGTTTCTATGGAGCCCTGGCTCCCGTTGCGAGCTAATTAGATGGCGGTTGAGTTCCTACTGTGATTCCGCCTCCTGTATTCCATCAGAGTCGTCTCTGTCCCTCGCTCTTATTCCTCTCCCTTCATACGTGAACACTGTCCATTTCAGCCTGTCATCAAGAAGCAAAATGGCCCTCATCATCATCGTCATCATCACCGTGTCAGTGGCTACGCTGTCGAGTCACAAAGACATCTGAAGGCCTGGCAGGTACAAAAGAAATTGTAATGATCTAACCCTTTATTCCCCCTAACTGAAGATAGCTGGGCAATAACGGGAGAAACGCCTCAGTGGGACTGCTGCAAATTGTATTTAAGTCTCAATATAAACGCTTGCAAAATTCATTTCTGTTCATGTAATTGTATTTTCATGTAAAAAAAAAAATCCTTTAGTGGGTTTAAAATAGCTTGGCTATAATTTTACATGTGTATGGGGATCTATGAATATGCTAATTTATCCACCCCTGACGCGGCTCTGCCCGCGTGCCTGCAGCTGGATCTGTTCCTCAGTTTTGTCACTGGTAGCTATGAGGTAGAAATGATCAGCCTGGGCTGGTTCAGACAGGGTGGGTGTCAGAGGACATTAAAATCTCCCTACGTGCTTGCTGACAGGGTCAAAAAGGTGCTTTTGATCAGCTGGGAAATTTAAAAAAAAACAAAACCCAGATGTCAGAAAACAAAAGATCTACATTTATATGTTAAAGTTTTTCTATTTAAAACCTCTTTTACCCACAGGAAAAGAAGAAGTGACGGATTTCCTCGTCTGCTGACAAACCAGTGGTACGCCGTCGGTGCCTCCAACAAAGGAGGGTGGGGAGGGCTGAGAGTCACTGGTTTGCTTTCTTTGTGTGTGTTTTTTTTTTTTATATATCAATAATGTAAGAAACTGGAATTCTGGAGGAACAATAGCAGGATTCCTGCTCTGACTGCTTTTGCACGAGGAAGAAGACAACTCCTGTCACATCTGTCGTGGAGAACGCCAGCACGGCCCCAGCACAAACCCTGCAGTGGCGGTAAAGCTGTCATTAGGAGCACACTAACAGCTACTCTTTACCTCCCTGGCCTGCCCCAGATAGCCCATGGCCGTCTTTCTCTCCAGCCCTCTGGGAGCTCGCCTGTCTCCGTCCCATGTCAGGAGAGACACAACAGAAATGCAGCACACCTGTTATTCTCTGCTGACTTAGCCTGAGTAGACGGAAGCTCGTGCCGTCGTCTGTCTGCACCAGACTGGTCGCACGCAAATTCAAGTGACTCACCCCTGAAAAAGCCAGATTCACATTATTGTTACGGTGCCAAGCCACTTCAGCTGAATAGGACATCCTACAAAAGAGGTTTAAGAATCTCTAAATGGTTTCGGCCAGTGTCACGACAGTATTATTTGCCATTTCACTTCCTGTTTTCTTCCGCAGTCTCATGCTTCCTGTCTCTACCTGTTCCTAGGTGTTCTTCTTTGTGTAGCAAACACGTAACTGCAGCTAGCTGCTTTTGAGCCTTTCAGTTTTCGGCCAGCATTGTTCTAAAACGGCCGCTGACCAATTCAAACAGCTCATATACGCTACTACCCTGCTGCCGCCTCAGAACCGGGGCAGAACCAGAGCCCCGTTAGGTCTCTGTGACATTCACACAGGCCAGAGCGGTTTGACAGGCCCATCTTCAGCGGCCAACGGTGTGAAAGGGCCTATCTGTTTTTCCACGCACCAGCAGGTGCAGGAGAGAATCATCTGACTTCACAAAGGCAGCGGAGTACAACTGTGTTTGTTTTTCACCCCTCTGCGCACACAGAATTGCACACTCCCTGTGAAGGTGAGAATGAGCAATCGCACGTTACCCATCCGACACACGCGGACAAAGTGGGGCACGCGCACAGAGAGGAAAACGACCCTCTGTCAGAAAGGCTACACGACCCTCCAATCTGTGGAGGGGAGCTGGGAGGGTGTGGGAGGGAGGGAGGGGGAAGAAGTGACTCTACTGGTAATATCAACAGCAGTGGCTAGAATTTCTGCTCACCTAACTGGTTCCTGACAGAGGTCGTCCTGCTTTGCACACTTTGTAATGAGCTGTGAGCAAACAAATTCCCGTTTTCCTTTAGGTTTGGACTACTATGGTTTGCAAGCTAGTGCGTTACCTTTGGGTTTTGCTTCAGCAAATCCCGCAGATTTTTTTTTTTTTCTGCTCAGTCTACTGAAACTGTACGTGCACAGCTGCAAACCTGTGCATTATGTCCTGTCAACAGAAAGGGAAAATGACATGTAGATTTAAATATATTCATGCAGATGCAGAGCGGGTGAGAAAACACACAGACCGCGTTCAAAATCACTCCAAAAAACTGAGATTAGGTCTGCAGCGCGGAGCCAATGAATCAAACAGCAAAAGATCATGTGACATTGATCTGAGTTATCTACAACCTCTGTTATCGATGCAGCCCTTCATTTTGGTGTCACCTGCTGACACATCACTCCC
>BJFM01001573.1:230987-241946 GCA_016586285.1 Arothron firmamentum
GGGGGGGGGGGGGGGGGGGGGGGGGGTGCGAGCGGAGGGAGCCGCGTTATCTACATAAGCAATTATGATGTCATCACTGTTGCGAGTAAAGTTCTGTTACGACACACATAGATGCAGCCGCGACGGCGATGGTGCGTTGATGGACGTCTTTTTTTTATGGATTTCGTGCGCGTACACACACGTGGGCGTGAGCGTAATATCAATATGCTAATGTGGTACAAGTACGGTTACCTTGTTTTGAAGCCACTTACCCGACACTACACGTTGATCCCCATCTTTGATCCGTATGTTCTGATGTCAAATCAATATACAAGAGCAGGTTCGGCTATTCCCAAATCAATCCGCGTTCACGGCGGCGGCAGCAGCCTGTTCGCATCCGCGGCAGAGCTCCAGAAGCGCAGGCCGGCTGATGTCAGTCAAGACTGGTGTTGGTAGTAGTTATGTTTTCTTTTTTCTTTTTCTTTTTTTTCTTCACCGGTGACACTGGCGGAGATGCGGTGCCTCTGAAGGCGTGGCGAGCGTCCCTTCCTGCGCCACGGAGACACGGGAGACCGGGAGGCACACTCAACACGTCCCTGGAACAAGTGATCAGAGCGAAGGGAGGAGAGGCGACTCCTTACGCACCTGTCAAGCACGCGCGACGACGTGGCTTCCGCTTTCAGCTGTCAAAATAAGACACCGAAAAGGCTCCGCTAACGCGTCCAAGTACTCAGTTATAGAGTATTATATCAACAGTCCTTTTTCATCCTTCCTCGTCCTTTTATAACAGCAGCAACAACAAGAATAAATTTTTTTTTAAATGTCCAGGCCTAGGCTTTCACAATCCCGATAAACTGACTACATTTTCAATGTCTGTGTAGGCTCTTATTCATCCATCATCCATGCATTTTTCCCACATATGAAAGCCAGAAATTAACTAGAAAAGCACTTGAAGAGGGCAGACCCTTGCCAAGAAGCGCATTTCCGCAGATATAGTGACTTACATTTGTAATATAGTACAGAGGCAGTCATAATACAAGGTTACATGACATAGTTAATTGCTTTATTATCAAAGTGCCTTGACCTTTGATCTTTGGAAGAGCAAAGGTTAAGGTCCCTCTGGAATGAAAACATCACCAAAATGTAATCATGTCATCAGGTCATGGACCATTATCAACATTTCCTGAAAATGTCATTAAATCCCATTCACAAATAGTTCAAAAATTGTTATTTTGCAAAAAAGTAATCATCAGTTTTAAATTTTGTCATTGTGTAGCAATTTTTGCCATAAAAATTGCTTTTATTTTGAAAGGATGTGTAGTTTCCGATTTGCTTACTGTGTGAAAAAGCAACCCCCAGACAAATGTTAAGGCTCAGAAGAACTGACAGTCCCCATCAAATAACACTAAAGAGCTCAGGGCTGGCCTGCTCTGCAGGTTCCTCAGTGTGCAACGCGCAAATCTCTTCAATTAGAGACATTCACTATCAAGTAAACCTGAATTGTTTGGATATTCAGCATCGAGAATCTAAAACGCAACAAAAATAATAAATGTTCGCTTCATTAAAGGATAATGATAAATTGTTCTCTCAGCCATAACAGTGCCATCAAAATATTGTTCTGAGCAAGTTCTGATTATGAAAAATGCATGAATCCAGGAAAGGTCAGAACCATTATTAGAGCCAATCTCAGTTTTATTTATTTTTTACTGTCATACAGAGTGTAGAAGCTTCAAACCAATGATGAAAAGACACTCTTGTTATTTATAATCCTCAGGCAAACCCTTTTCTATCGTGAATGACACAGACTCTTGAATTAAAGAGCCAGGCCTGAATGTGATTAACTGCTCAAAACATGTGCACGAGAAGCTGGAATGATTAACTAATGCTGAGCTAATGATAAAGACAGGATGATCCATGTTTCAGTGGTGGTCAAATTCTGCCCGCACTGTCTAAATATGAGAGCAGAAATCATTATGCCAGGCTCTCGCCCGTTCTCCTGTTGTCCCAACTCCACAGAACCAGTGTGAACTGCAGTTTACCTGTTTTACACTGACAGGAGCAACACCTGGGCGATATTCCCCTGCTGTGGCCCATCTGCGTGTCCAGGTTGTAAGCAGCAAGACATTTCCCTTACTGGTGCCGTTTTGTATCTGCTTGAACCAGTCAGACCATTGACCTCTGACCTCAGGCATCAACAAATCATTTTTGTCCAGACTTGCCCGTCAGTTGCAAATTACACTATTGAAGCCACATGATGGACAAGATTTAAAGGAATTAGATCGACATGGTCAAAACAATTTTTAGGCCACCAGGAAGGTAGAAGGAATCTAAGCGTGCATTTAATCAGTTACAGTAATTTTCTTTGGTATTTAAAAAGATCACTTCCGAGTCCAGTTAAATATTGGCTGTTACTGAATGATATTTCTGCCTCATGATTCATCACCACCACTGTGTTCTAACACAGGAAGTGTGACGAGTCACATGATTTCTTTTTTTAAGTACCGGTAGTTCCTAATCGCAGCTCCTTTAACAGCTACTGCCCAACAATCCCAGAACAACTCTGAATGCATGCAAGCGGATGAAGCAAAATAAATCAAAAATAAAAATAAATAAATAAATACAATTTTACACTTTTTCTTTCTTTGTTTTAAGCTTGTCATAATTGAAGGAATTAAAAAAAAGACAACATAGAAACAAAAACTCCAACAATGTCTGTGGTGACCAATGTTCTTCCCCTGACAGAAAGGTGAGTTCCCCTCCTCAGGGTGGTTGTGTCGTAACCACGCACACAAATACAAACACAATGAGTCAACATCAGGCGGGCGTGGGATGAGGCTGAAACATGTGTATTGACATTTGTCAGTGTTGTAGATATTTGTGCACTCATTCTGACACTCTTATCTTTACTAGTGTCTTAGGTCTCTTTCATCATTGCATGTGTGTGTGTGTGTGTGTGTGTGTGTGTGTGTGTGTGTGTGTATCTTTGGTCACTCAAACAGAAGCTAATGATTACACAACAGTGTTATGCGGCCCCTGTAAAGGGCTTGTTGTAGTTCCCAGATGGGCTCAGAGCTCGGGGCTGCACGCAAGAATTTCAGTGACACCATTGTTTTTACGACTGTAAAAGTTTGCCACTGTACATTTCTACAGACCTCAGTCACACTTTAGACTCACGCTGGATGTTTAAAATATACACTGACTTTCTCACATTAAAAGGTTTCAGGAAGAACATTAACAAACTTGAATAAAGAAACACAACTACAAAATATCCCTCCAGAGAATTGTGGGTAATCAATGACATCAAAGTGAAGCAGGAATGTACGAACAGTATGTTCATAAGTGTGTCATTTACAGCAACCACAGTGTGATGCATTCTTTATAGCTGCATGGTTAACGTATCAATTTCAGCGTAACCTGCAGAAAGGTGAGCTCTGACCCGGAGATGGTTGACTGACCAAAAATTCTGTTGTCGTGAAAGTTCCTCTCTACATCTGTCTGCCTCCTGGCCCTTTGTCCTTGCCTGACAGCACTGCTTGCATGGCTCCCCTGTGGAAGGCCTCGGTGGAGATTCCCAGGAACAGTAGTTATGCTGCTGAATGACATTGAGCTGTTTTTGCATCTTTTATGAATGTAAATGTGTCCCGATGAGGACGCATTCGCTTAAACAAATGAGGGTTTTTGACACTGCAGGTCACTTTGAATGGAGCCCTCTAATCCCGCTCTGTGTGGGGGAAAACATGGTTGTAGTGTTGAAAGAAAGCTTACGATGTAGCTAAAATGAGCACGTTCTGGCGGAGAACCATCCCTCGTGTGCACAACAGGACGTGGAGACAGCGAGCTGCCTGGAGAGGAGCGGGATAAAAACAGAAACGAGAACAGGCCTTGAGAGGAGTGATAGCTGCATTGAAAAGCCTGAATAGGGAACTCAAAGACTTCACAGGAGAAATTCCTGGTGCCTCTGCTCCGCCTGCTGCTATCGGCGCTGAAAGACCTCCGCTGTCTGTCACTTGTTGGTCTGCTGCTGCCTGTGAAGGCTTCAAGCTGTCCAAAGTTTCGCCGGTGCCAGATCTGAGGCTGGCGTGCTACTCTCGCCCATCAGTCATCGTTTCCCCCGGCGCCTCTTTGTCTCGCCGGGTGAATGCCCGAGTCTGTGCACCGGCCGTCCTTTCAGAGGAGAGGGGAACACACAGAGAAGTGAGGTTTCAGCAGACGCAACAAGGCCTGAGACGCCCACAGGAAGTACCACAAAGTTAGAGGGGGAAAAAAGTCCACAGGGGTTAATAAATTGACATACTTATGATGCAACTGGAGTGTTTTATCCACGGTAAAAAAGGAGGTTAGTGGGAGATTTTCACCAGCAACCATGAAAACTGTTCTTATATGAGATCGACGAGGAAAACTATGAACCAAAAATGAGCCGTAAAGAAAAGCCATTATCTTCCTGCACAAGCTGTCACCTGCCATCAACAGCCACAACAGGCACATTTACAGCCTCCTCCAGCACAGCAGCCCCGCTCAGGAACAAGGCCTAATTAATGACGTCGCTGTCAGGCACAGACTGGGTGTCAATCACACGCTGCGCTTTCAAGCAAGGATCATAATCCTCCTGTTTGCAGCCGGGCTCCCAGCAGCACCGGGCCCATCTGCCTGTGTTCAGCCTGCTCTCACTAGCCTGCGACTCTCCCGCCACCCTGGGATCAGCAGGCTGCAGAGGATTACATGAGCACAAACAGTGCGGTGTGTCCTCCGCTGCAGGAGCAACAAAGGGGTTCTCATTTGTTGCCTCACACACTCAGAAGAGCTAAGATTAATAGTCAGCGGATGTAATTTTTGCACGGTGGAATTAGGAACAATAACTTGGAAACACTCTCAGGATGAATTTATAATAGGTTCTAACAGTAAAAAAATTAAACACATTAAAGACATTGAAGTGCAGCTTCAGATTTATAAAAATCTACTCATCTCTTAGTTAAATGATTAATAGTTTGCCTAAAATAAGGTGCTGCTTTAGAAAAATTCAGTCATCACCCGTCTGCCTGACATCTCTCTTAGCCTTAATGAATATTAACATTTCTCTGCAACTCTCAGATACGGAGACCCCAAAAGACCCATTCAGGGCACCTTCACGTTTATGAGGAACTCCAGCAGCCCCTGAAACATCCTTATACAAATTACGCTGCCGTGAATAACCGACTGTCTTCTGTCTTCTTTTTCATCAGTTTTCATCATTCTAATTTATCAGATAAAATATTTTTAATCAAAAAAGCAACTGATTAAACCGATCGTTTTTATGAACTTAACTACCAGACAGTTGGCAGTACCGGTGCGCCTCTAAACCTTCAGATAAGTTCATTCTCAGTGAGCTCTGGTGGGTGCCATGAAGAGACGTTCTGTGCCAGTGAGGAACATAGTTGAAAAAAGAGCACACACACACACACACACACACACACACACACACACACACACACACACACACACACACACACACACACACACACACACACACACACACACACACACACAGAGTATTCTCCAAAGTGGTTTAAGTGTAGCAGGAGGATTCCCAGCGCTGCTCAGTGGTTTTCAGACAGACAAGCTTCTGATGTTTCCCTTCTCATCAAAACCGTTCAGACAAATCAGAATCAGCTGACATGTCTGTTTAGCACCGCGGCTCTGACTCGCTTTCAGACGTGTGTCATGTCTGACTCTGACACCGAGTCAGGGGAAGGCTCCGACTGGCCCAGACAGGGTCACTGTGAAGCTGCTGCTAGTCCTCGGCGCTGACATCATGTGTGTCCCACGGCACCGAGGCTGGCACTCGCTAACACGCAGCAAGGGTTCTCTCATACAACCAGCCATGCAGCTGCTTTTCACTGTAGCTGCAGAACAAATGACAGTATGACCTACAGAAACACTTCCACTGAGTAGGAAATCACTTGTTGTTCATTTTTAGATTGCCAACTGTGTCTCTCATCCCTCTGTTCTTTTGTAAATATAAACATAAACATAAATTGAATATGAATTCTATATTTTCTTTATGTATAAAACACAAGCGCCATGTCCGTGGCATCCACAGGGACATATTTTAAAATGCCAGGTCCTCAAATATGGATGACCTGCCAACAACACACAGAACCCACATGTAAAAGTGATAACATCCTCCCACCGCTCTCGTTTCCAGGGCGACATGACGCACGCGTCTTCCACCTGCTTTGCCTCTCAGAGTTTTGAGCGGGAGGGAGTTCAGGGAGGTGAGACTCAGACAATCTCCAACTTGCCTGCAGCGTGAAGTTGGTGAGGAAAATCAGGCGTTCGGGAGCATTGTTATCTTTGTTACCGCTCTGATTTTCCTTCCTGTGCCGGTGCGCCATTATTCCACGCAGCTGTCTGGCTGGGGCACCAGCGAAAGCAGCAGGTCAGTACCTGCAGCCGCGTGATTCACAGTCACAGATGAATCATCAGATGTTCCGCCAAACAGCAGGCTTAAGCGAAAGCTGGAACGATGTTTGGCTGAGGAATCAGGGCTCCTGCAGTTAACAAGCCTCTCGATTTGTTGAGCACACTCCTTTCTTTCCCGTTTCTGATTTCTGATTGCGGAGCATCACATTGCTATCTGTGCACCTCATCGTTCACGGGGGTGGGGGGGGCATGGCACAATTGGGCCAGTGCCAAGTGAGATGGGTGATATCATCCATCCCTTGTGCTGGACGCCGGAACACTCAAGCTCCGGGACGCCACCATGGAGGCCTGAACATTATTGCCATGGAGCCCATGACATCATCCTCCAGTCAATTTATCTATCAGAGTGGTGACATCATGCACAGTGAGTCAATTTTTAGAGACGCAGCTGTCTAATCACTTGTTTACTGTCCTTTCCAGTATTATTACAGGTCCGGGATCACTCCTGAAATGATTTCTGCGTTCATCACAATAAACCAGGTGTAAAAATGACTCATAGCTCGTCTGAGTGCTGTTTAGAACGCTTCACTGGCACGCACATGCGTGCACTGACTCTCTTACATTGGCTCATTAGTTTGTTTTTACTGTCCCATCGTATACGTTTGGTAATTGCATCCTTTCTTCTCTAAGATTCCAGGCTCCAGACGGTTCCAGGCTTGATTCCAGTTTGGATCTTTCTACGTTGTCCCTAAACCTGTCTGGGTTTGTTTTAGCTGATGTTTTTGTCCTCCTCGGACCAAAAACGTGCAGACCAGGTTGAGGAGGGGCTCTAATTCATGCCTCAGAGTGAGTGAAAGGGGTGTGTGTCCTGTGTGGTGACCTGTCTGGGGCGTGGATGCTGGGATGGATTCCAGCACCCCCGACCCCCCTCGCGCAGACGCGTTTTGACGATGATGAAGCCTGTGCTTCCCTCCTGATTCCTGCCTCTCCTCTTCAGAGTAAGCAGGCAGCTCCATCCATCTGCTTGGGCGGCTGCTTGGTTGTTGTAAAGCAGGAAAATGCAAAAATCTGCTGGATGGCTTTCAAAGAATGTTGCAAGGTTTGGAACGAGCCAGCAAGCAGCCGTTCCATTTGAGCTTTGGGTCCAGGGATTTTAAAGAAAGGAGCCATTTTTGCGGCATTTTAACAATAAAGGGCTTCTAGTCACACATACAGTATCCTTACAAGTCTGAACAACAGAATAGATTTTTCTCTCTTCAGTAGTTTTCATTGGCTGTGTGATTTCGTCTCTGGAGGGTGTCAGGCAGGTATAAGAAGAAGCAGCTCATGGAACAATGTGACACTGAGCTGTAGGTGTGACTGCAGGATGAGTCACGAGGAGCTAGATCTATGCGGTATGTATACGGCCCCGGACACACGCACGTGCACGCCCAGCACATCTGCATCCTATCACATCTGACAGCAGCTCACCCACATGATCAGCAGGTATGAGACATGTTTAATTATGGGTGCATAATGAACATCGTTTCAGATGTTCAGACACTCTGAACAGCCCACAAACACTCCACAGTGGAACCTGCAACGCTCCTCCATACACCCAGACAGCAGCCACGAGCTGCTGATGTCATTTTAGCAAAAGAAAGGTGGAAAAAACATTAATACTGCTATAACATCGGTGTCAGTTTTAGCGTTCACTGAAAGATTTAATGACCTGCCGGTGGATTCCTTCTCATAAATGCTCCTGCAGGACATAACAACTGCCGCCATCATCCCCAATTCGGGTCCCTCCTGTTCTTCCATGTTCAGTGTGCAGCATTTGAGTCATTCTGACATGCTAACGCATCAGTTGTCATATTAACACAGGAGGCAACAAGCAGCAACAAGGAAAGAGTGGAAGGAGAAATCTGAGGGCTGAAATCCAAACGCAGCCATCATTTCCTGTGCAGCAAGAATATTCATTTCAGCAATTAGCCAAGCAGAAAACGTAGAAGGACCCTTTGGACAGCTTGTCATCACTGGCGTGACAAGCTCGATTTCACCAGAGGCTCCGCCGGCTGCACGTTATTATGTAAAAGCGTCTGCAGCCGCGTGAAGAAGCCTGTAGAAGCCCTGCCAGGCAACTCTGCAGACTTTTCAACTCCTGTGATGCTCCAAGTGTCTGATCTACGTCTGTCACAACACGTCCCGTTGTTGAAGCTAAAGCAGCTGATGTTTCAGGGGAGTCGCAACAATGCAACAGCACCTGCAAGTATGCTTACAGTGCGTTCTTCATTTAAGACTCTCCTGCGTCCACTTCACTCCCAGGCTGTCACATGTTCCGGATTTGATTTTGCAGCCAGCTGCTGACCAGGAACTGTACCTCACGCTGTACTACCGACCGACATGGCAACACACTCAGACATTCAGCCGATGCACGATTACAAATGTGAGGGCGTAAAGAGGATGGGAGAGAGGAACTACCAATATTAAACCAAATTCTTGCTTTAAGTGAGGGGTTAAAATTGCCTTTGAGGCCTGGAGGTGTAGCAGCTGTTAAAGCTACAACACATCACATCTGTACTTGATGCAGCACGTTTTCATCGAGCACAACGACGACTTGCTTTTGATAGGTCTTCCTTCTATCGAGTTTCCTAGCAACAGGTCTGAGTCAGGGCTGGCACAAAGGCAGAGGGGTAGAGGGGGGGTCACTGTCACCAAACCCAGATTAGCCTGTAATTACTTTAATGGATGTGCCTCCCCCCCATCCTTTCTTAGCTCCCAGTTTTCAGCTCTCGGAGGGGTCATCCATTAGGCATCTACTCTGAATTTAGCTCAGTTCTGCAGCAAAACTGTTTTTTTCTCTCTCTTTTTAAAAGAGAGAATCAACAATGAGAGTTATGAGAACCAACCCCAGTGAAATTAAGAAGGTACTTCAAGGCAATTCAAGATGCATTTTAGAATTTCCGCTTCACATAACAGTAATTACCTAATAATCCTTTTAAATTGCGGAATTAAAATTTGCAGCAGTGCAGCTGTATATAATAATGCATTTATCATAAATTTAAGATAAAGCAGTATATAGCAGTCCTTCAAAGGAAATCTCTTTATTTTGACTTTTTGTGAAACTGTTGACGGTCTTTTAATGATTTATTAGATAGATAGATGTTTTTGCTGTTGTTTTATGGAGGAAAATAAAACCACCCACTGAAAAATCAATAAGATTGCATAACAGTAAATACAAATGAGTGGAGAAGAAAAAAGGGGAAAAAAGTAACAATATAGGGGGCAGGCAGAGGAGGAGAAAAATAAGAAAGCAGTGAAGGTGGGGAAAAAACTACTCCTAGAGGGGGAAAAAAGCTTTTAAAAACTGCTTAGAGATGTTTCTTTTTTCTTGAATATGTGCAGTTCCATGTGATCCACCTGTACTCTGTGGGTGGAGATGTTCAGCACCCTGGATCAAGATGGACACATATAAAAGATGTTCCTTCAGGCAAAGAAACTTTTATATAACAGCTCAGTCTCCATATACAAGACTCATCTTTCATTTTCATCTTTTCTTTCTAATGTGTCGATGAAAGTCTAGCTAGATTTCCATGGTTTGCTTAGATGGAGTGGTCAGTATATCATCATACAGGATTCTGGATAATATTCTGAGTATTTCTACTGTTTTATTATGTAACACTTCTGCACAGCCTGGGGACATCCATTAAAACACAAGCCAAAGAAATTACAGCCATCATCCACAATCTGCCTTGCTTCAGCACGCTGGTGTGTCCGTTCTCTTTCTGTCCTCCCAACTCCCCCACCAACAGAGGCCTGCCTGGTTGCTATGGCGAAGAGTGAAGCAATCCATTTTCTTTCAGTTCCTGCGTTCACTGACAGCATCCCATCTGAGATGGTTTTATTTAAAAAGTCACACATTCGCTACTCACGTGTTAATTCCCTACCTGACACTTCATATTGAGGCCCCTGTGGTTAAAGGCAGAAGAGCTGTGTCTGTGTCTGTGTGTGTGCGTGCGTGCGTGCGTGCGTGCATGCATGCGTGCGTGCGTGCGTGTGTGTGTGTGTGTGTGTGTGTGTGTGTGTGTGTGTGTGTGTGTGTGTGTGTGTGTGTGTGTGTATGTTCTAATTAGGTGATGATTCAGTAGATTCAGACCTCAGTGCTGAAAGCAGAGATCAAGCCCTCCCTCTCTCCCTCCCTCCATTCCTCTCTCCATCCATCCATCCATCCATCCATCCATCCATCCATCCATCCATCCATCCATCCATCCTCAGGGTCAGGGGGCTGCTGGACCATTTCAAACCATCCAAAAGCATCAACAGAATTGCTGCTGCGCTGCCACAGCATTAAAACTTGGCCCCCAAATAGTGTAACTGGCGTCGGTTGAGCCAAAACCTCCTCTGCTGCACCGTCTGTTGACTCTAGTTGTTTATGTGATCATGTGGTCAGAACAATTATCTGCACACATGAAACTGAGAGTTGATGTGCAACTCCATCTTCTCCATGAGCACACATGAAAAATATTTTGACGAAATACGTCACACAAGTCCCACACACACACACACACACACACACACACACACACACACACACACACACAC
>BJFM01001574.1:6923-20805 GCA_016586285.1 Arothron firmamentum
CCCCCCCCCCCCCCCCCCCCCCCCCCCCCCCCCGAAAAAAGACCTGGATCCTTGTGTTTTCACATGCTGCAATAAAACTACATAACCCGTGCTGTAAATTGTGGCTGTCACGTAAAGAAAAAGTGCGTAAAGTTTGCTTTTTAAACATTTGTTCAGCACACACGCGTGCCAAATCTGGGTGTCTGCCACTGTAAAACTGTAAAGGTTTTTTTGTTTTTTCAGTTTCTCGTCTCGCTGTGCCTTCCCCCTCTCATCCTCCGGTGACAGCAGCTGGATTAATGTGTGTGTGGTTGCCCAGAAGACCCTCTACTGTACCCTCCCTGCAGAGCCTGTCACCCAGGCTGATGTATCCCCCCCAACCCCCACCCCCACCCCCCACCCCTCTTTATGATGGAAACTGATACAAACGCTGTGATAGGGTTTCGGGATAAATTATTCACGCTTCACGTTCTCTCTGCCGCTGGTCCATTTCTTAGAGGACGTCCACGCTTCAAATGGACCCCTCTTTTTTTTTTTTTTTTTTAGAAAGGCCTTTTAATTGATCTGCGGCAAAGACAACACACGTGTGACGGAGAGAACAGAGATGGTGAGAGTTCAGCGGCCAGCGCGCCGCCATTTCCGCCGGCGGCCCGTAGCGCGAGGCATTAGGTGCCTTTAGATTTACCGTCTGGTAAATGGAATGGCTGTCCACCGGCTGCAGCGGCGGCACATCAGCGGCGCACGGGGCCTAATGGCTCTACCATCTGGCGGGATCGGCCTTTAATTGAAAAGAATTTCTGGACTGGAGGGGAAGAACTGGACCAAGTCTACCAATCCCCCCAGAGAGGGAAATAATGAAAAGAAAATAACTTCTCTCCTCTTTAGTGCCTATGGAAGCCATAAAGAATAACAGGACGCGGTGATATAACAGACACGCTGCCACGGCGAGTGGGTGAATAACTTTCATATTACAGCCGACCATCTGCTAAGACGGTTTTCAGAGCAAAGAAGCCAATTGGATTAAACGTCACAGCCACTTTGCTGGCCGTGACATTTGGGACGACCTTTTGGTGGCAGTTCGTGAAGCGATTCTTTGTCAGATTTATTTAGACGTGAAAGATGTGTTTTTACTTTTGTGCTGGACACACCCACTCTGCGCTCCCACTTTTTTTTTTTTTTCCTCTTAAAACAAACACGCGGGCGGAGGGGATGGCAGACATCCTGGAGGCCATTGAGGATAACTGATGAGTCTAGCAGGGCTGAAAGCGGAATAACAACGCGCACCTTTAATGTGGCTTTCACCTTTGGAATCCGCAGAGTCCCGGAAAACCGCCTCTCATGCACGTCTGCGGCAGCTCGCTGTCCAGCAAATCGGACGCAAGCGTATAAAAAAAAAAAAAGGAAGAAGAAGACGCAAACTTTATCATAACGTCGCGTAAGTGCAACAGCCCGGAAAAACAAAAGCAGTCGTTGGAGAAGCAATAAACGCAGAAGCTGAGGTAACCTTGAACGCCACCTCGGCAGTCTGCGAAGGGAATCTGGAACTTTGTCTGGGAATCTTGTGTGAATGGCCGCTAACGCCAACAGTGGAAAGACTGCTATTTTCAGCTGATTGTGTCGATCAGTCTTTCATAACGTCACGAGTTTCTGAAGTAGGTTACCCTCTTAATTATAGCGTTATAGCACCCTTGACTGGAATAAAGGACAAAACTCTTATGAAATGGAAGCAAAACCACCACATTTCGATGGAACACACCCTGCGATGAGCGTGTGTATTGGGAGGCTTTCTTTTTTTTGTTTGTTTCCCCAATTTTCTGTATGAACCAATTCCATGTTGCCTCAGTTGACAAATGTGTACACTGGATGAGGTCATCTGCTAAATCATTTTAAGCACCCAGAGGAGTCGCCCACGCCCAAGGTAAACAGATATAGATACCAAAGGTAAACAATAAAATAGTCAGAAGGAGGCAATATCAATGCTCCAGCAGATGGAATAAAAACAAGTGTGATAATCGCAACTGCTAACATCTATTTTTCCATGTCTGAGGTGTTGAAATAAGCCAGACAGGCCTTCTTTGAGAACGCAGCGAACGCCTCTTGTGTGTCTTGGCGTCCGGTTGCATCGACGGCGAAGCAGATTTGTGCAGTTTGTTTCAGTCCAGCCCGGATGAGACGGCCCTCTGTGTCAGAGAGCCGCCGGTGCAGGCTGGGAAATGAATCTTTATGGAGTTGACGGGACAAGAACGCCGTCACTCAACCTGCGAGTTGAAGGGAGAGATCTGTCTGTCAGATCCAGCCTCCCTGGCAGATGCAAGGCTGGACTAATTGCACAGGGGTAACCATTTTGTTAGAACAATAGCCAGGAATAGACCGTGTGTGTGTGTGTGTGTGTGTGTGTGTGTGTTTGTGTGTGTATGTATGATGACACATGGATACATTTACAGTGGTTGTGCGATGAGGACCTTGTTCTCACCTGATGTGCCCCAGGCAGGGAACAAAACAGCTAAAATGCACATGTGTGTCATATATAATATGTGTTTGCATTCAATTGCTGTATATTTGTTAAATCTTGTCTACAGACACATTTAACAGCTAATCAAACCATCAGACTGTTACCATAGCGCTCGTAAGACTTAAACAATTATATGGTTTTGCACTCACTCTTGTAGAAGTATGTGAAATGGTTGGATAAACTGCCCCCGGAGGAAAGGTCAGCCCGCCTGAGGAAAATGTGCTTGGCGTTTGGACGACAAGCGGCGTAATTATGACGTTTGGCAGCGCAGAGATGATTCCAACCTGTCTCGAAGCCCCCCTCAATTATGGGTGTGAGGCAAAGTGGTCCAGGCAGCAGCCAATGAGAGCGCTCTCCCCCAGCCCGGGTGCTCTTAAGCAAACACGCCAGGCAGACATCAATGGGAAGTGTCTCTGTTTGAGCACGTCTGACCTTTTCCGTCTGTGCCCACCGAGAGCACATCAGCACGTCTCAGACCTTCAGCGGTAATCGCTAACACCCACGGAGCTCGCCCACCGAAATTACATCGTAAACCCAGCGTGACCCCTTCAGGTGTCACCACTGGCTGAGAACGGTCCATCTGCAGGCTGTGATGGACAGATGCGCTACATGCTAAAGCAAATAAAGCGGACAACGACTTTGGAGGGTGGGAAAGAGGGAGGACGAAGACGGGCGAGAAGGCAGGATGGAAAGAGCGTGTGCAGGAGAGGCGGTGTAGGCGAGAGGGATCGTCACGGTGGCGTGGCAAGATGTGACAGAGGATCCGGAGAGCGGGGACTCAGGGAATCCCGACACACTAACACTGATGGCAGGAGCTAAAGCCTGGATCGAATCACCCACCTCCCTGCAGGAAATCACAGCGCGGGTATCAGCGGCCGTGGAGCCCCGACAGCTCCAGCTGTCAGTCACCGGGCCGAAATAGTGGAGGAATCAGGACTTCACCTGGTTCTTAATAACATGTAATCAGTCACAGAATATTTGAAATTTGCCTTAATTTGCTCCACCGTCAGTTACTCTGACACAGTCACGTTCTTTTTTACCCACCTCTCATCTGTTTCCAGATAAATTTATTGGCAGTTTCACCATAAATTTTGCCGCCTTTTGACCCTGACACCATTTTAATGAAACACATGTCTACAAATCACAGAGAAGGAAGGATGTTTGATGGCAACGTCAGTCTCGAACCAGGCAGCCTCTCTGATTTTAACCAGAGCTTCTTTTTTTTTTTTAAACATCTCACACAGGCCTGGCTTTAAACCATACATAATCATGTACATGCACACAAATTCACATGCACACATCTCATCACGTCAGCCAGCAGTAGCGGGCCCTGACAGGTAACGGTCCTGTGGTCTGGGTACCAATCAGTGCCGGAAAAATGTTTACATTCCAGCCGGGCTGCGCGCTTTGCTCTTCAGGTGAACGTATACCCAGATTGCTGGACCACAATTAAGATCTATCAAAAGGAGGGCAATTTTTCTGGGACACACTCTGACGCACGCGCATGTGGCAGCATCAGCGGGGGGGGGGGGGGGTCACAGTTTACGCTGCGCACAAGGTTAGCTGCCCGCGAAAGTGACTTGTCTTGGATCCTCTTATGGATTTTTTTTTATGTTAAAAATTAAGTCATTTGGTTCCTGTTCTGGAGTAGATGACAGTCAGGTTGAATTATTATTATTAATTATTCATGCGTGTGTTTGCATGCGTGTTTATGCCTCCGTGTGTGTGTGTGTGAGTGAGTGTGTGTGTGTGTTGGCCTGCTGACAGCCTTCACTCTTCCTGAAGGCTGTTTCGACAGCTCTCCCCAGCGATGGCGGGACGGACCTCGGCGCTCCTTTTCAGCCGCGACTCCTGCGCTATTTACATGTTTACGCTCACAATTTCCATCTGTTGTTTCTGGAACAATCAGCTGCGGGGGCCCGGAGGAGGAGCGCCTGTAAATCGTGCTCGGCTTGGGTTTCATGATTTTGGGGAGGGGTGGGGGGGGGGGGTGTGTGGGGCTGGGTCTGATTATGCTGAACTTGGGGTGGTGGTGGTGGTGGTGGTGGGGGGGCTCTCTCAAGGTTTCTGGAGGAAAGCAGGGGCTCCTGGGATGAGGGAGAGTCGGCTCTTTTGGAGAAGCCTCACAGTCAGCCGGACACAAGCGGCCTGGTCCCAACTCACTAATGGGTTTCAGACACGAGCCTCCAAAACACACCAGTTTAAAAAAAGATACGTTTACTCTCGTCCACTGATGTTCCTTCTCAACTGTTAGACACTAAATACTCAAGCGTTGTACCCCCAGTAGATACAATTAGACTTTACTTGATTTAACTTTTTGTAATCATATTTTTCCTCATGTTGGTCGTCTTGTATTTACATAATAACGTAAAAACTTTTTACAGTTGCACGCTGCATATAAGGTGTAATTTTAAGTGAATTTGTTGTCTTTGCCAGTCAGTCAGAGTAAGTAAAACAATGAAGTGGAATCCAACACTACTAACAGAGAGCACATGCAAATGCAAAAATGTATTCTGATTTCAAAGTTTCCTCGGTTTTGAAGTGAGAATTTAAAAAAAATAATAATTCAGCGTCCAATGCTGAATTTGCAGATTTAGAAAAAGTCAGAGGCTTGTATGAATCTTTTTTATGCAATATCTACAGTGCAAATGTGCAAACTTCATTTACAGCTGCATGTTTTCCATATTTTTCTTACTCACATGTCAGGGAGGAGTTTAACTGCATAAAATCAATGTGTTTACTTGTGTATAAGTACTTAACCACAATTATTTTATGTTGGTTTAAGTGGAAAGAAGTGCATCACATCCTGCAGAAACACTAAGTGTAATGAGATTTTATCAGAGTAGCAGAGGAACTGTTATGTGTTACCAGATGGAATGCTAAATAATCATTCATGTGTCAAAGGTAAACTATTACTACTGAGAAGCAAAGCTGAGCCCCCGGAGGACAAATGGGAGCTGCAAGAGAAAGGGTTATACTGATGACTGTGTGGATAGAGGGGAAAAAGAAAGCAAAGAAACAGGCGGGATGAAAGGATGTGTTGGTCCCTTGTGATGTGGCTGCAGACGTACTGGGTCCCAGCGTCAGCCCGGCCTAGCGTCGAGTTTCCCCGGGCCGGAAGTGGCGCGTTTCCCCTAGCGACAGGCTCTTCCTGCAAAATAAAGAAATCATTAGAAAGATGACAGCTGGGCTGGCTGACGGAGAGCCCGGGGGGACCCGGCCTCGGAGATCTGCCACCCAGCATTAGCTGGCGCTGCTCCGCTTCGCCATCGCCTCCCTCGGAAAGTAAACAACGGTTCTGCGGTGTGGTTGTCGAGGCGATCCCTGCTCTCTGTGTCACACTAAATCTAGTTTCTAATTTTTCTTTTTCTATCTCTCATCTCAGTGTGCTTATCTGACACTCGGGCTCTCGCTTGCACACATCCTCCCCAGTTTCCTACGGTCCCAGAGGACGATGGTCGGCCAGCAAACCTCTCAAATATTCTGACACGCAAACCCCCAAATCCCGCATAGCGAGTCTGGGGCTAAAGGCCCCGGGCTCTGGCGGTGACCCCTGGCAATCACGGCGTGTGGCAGCCACACTGGGGCCTCGGCTGCACGGCCTTCTGGGAGCGAATTCCACAGTCTTCCACAAGCATTTCCTCTAAAAAGCCATCGCTTACTTCTGTCTGCCAGAGAAATGCAGCCGAAGAGCCAGAGGACTTAAGGGCGCATTAGGAAAGCTCCCCTGAAAACCATCAGTGCTTAACCTCAGCTGAAACGATGACACTGTAAGGAAGATATTTCAAAGCCGATCCCAAATATGAGCTCATCCTCTGCCTCAGAACCTGCTGCAGGTGAGGCCCGGAGCATCTGATGCCATCTGGGGTTCAGGTGATGTCTGCTGAATGTGATGTTAGCTGAATGTGCTCAAAGTTGTCACGTTTCTGAGACAACTGCTGAGGCGGAAACATCAGAACAAGACAGCAGGTCAGGACATTTGGCTGGTCAAAGGCCTGTTAGAGGATTAAGACTTAGTTTTAGGTTGAAGTTTGGCTGAAGGCATTTAGTTGTGATGGTGAAGGTTCGGTAAGGAGCCGATAAATGTTTATATCGATGAAAGATAAAAGTACAAGGGTGTGTGTGTGTGTGTGTGTGTGTGTGTGTGTGTGTGTGTGTGCGCGCGTGCGCGCTCGCGCAGACGGGTAATGATCAAACATGACACAGCCTCACCGACACCTCCAGGTGCCACGGCTCTGTTGCCGTGGCGATTAGGAATGGCATAGGTTAACACCTGCTAGTGCTCATTCATGGAGATTAATGTGGCTGCAGAGCAACACAAATACACACACACACACACACACACACGCGCACATAAAGATCCAGACACACCGTGCCCCTGTCCCCTCTAATGGAGACTGATAAAAGACAGGCTCCATCTCTCGCCCGAGCCACGTCCACCATTTCCACATGCTGCTGCATTTAAGGACACGGGCGCATGACTAAGAAGCAGGACGCTGTTTTCGCGGATGTCTTACGCTTCCCCACGACACTGTGACAGAAGGCTGGGGGCAGCAGAAGGTCACCGCAGTTTGGGTGTGATATTGGGTTACGGACAGTCGTGTGGAGAGGTCCGCGCAGCTGACAGCTCCACAGATGTGGGCTGATGTCGCTGCAGCAGATGCTGACAGCCGGCGCCATGATGAAGACAGGCAGAGGAAAATATAAGACTGATCAGTGGTAAACAGGTAAAGACACTATTCAACGAATCCCAGATGAGGCCCAAGATGTGCAAGCTGATCCAAACTGCTGTGAGTCTGTTGGCACATGGTGGATCATTTCCATTGCGGACGGCTGATTTACACATACAAACGAGGCTGGTGCTGATGTTAGCAGGGGAGCAGAGATTTTCCTTTGGGCCCTTTTAGCTGTTGCTAAATGTACACAGCAATGCCCCCGTCGGGTTTGCGCTATCTGCCTATGCTGGAATTATCTAAACCTAGCTGATTTACCCAGTAAATGATGCTAAAAATGTTCTTTTAACTCCAACAAACAACATAACCTCATCCAAAAACCTATCGTGCATGCTTTTGATTAGCTTCCAAATCTTCAAATCTAAATCATGCAATTATTCACAAACCA
Source organism: Arothron firmamentum (assembly GCA_016586285.1). Classification (NCBI taxonomy): domain Eukaryota; kingdom Metazoa; phylum Chordata; class Actinopteri; order Tetraodontiformes; family Tetraodontidae; genus Arothron; species Arothron firmamentum. Next base: position 14,536 of record BJFM01001574.1, read on the forward strand.
AACCAAAGCTGTTTGATGCTGGTTACTTGCATTTAGAAACTTCGCCTCTGGCCCCCACAACTGTTTTTCATTGTGCTTTTGCAGCCTTGAGCCTGCGTGTGACTGCGAGCAGCGACTGTAAAATTCATTTGGGATATAAGCCTTTAATGACGACGGGATGCTGAGGTAAAGCAGGTAAACAGCGGTGGATTTAGGGCAACTCACACACACATGGTTCTGTTTACTTGACTTGTTTGTCTATAGATGCTTTCACTTTATTTTTCCCCCTCTTCTTTATCCCCATAATAGCAATTTATATGCGCTATTAGAGTGTATTCACTGTGTAGTTTGGACGGAGGGGGTCTGAAAACCCTGTCGTCATGGTGAAGGCCAGGATGTGGGGCTCTAATGCATCCATGCATCACTGACTGATTCCTACACTGCTAATTGTGACTGTATCCATCCTCCTGCAAAATTGTTCTGCATGGAGAATCCAGGGGTGCGTTCCGTTTTCATCTACAACCTGAAGTTTGTGCGCGAGCCTCTTTGGTATGCAACCATGCTGTCCGTTTCCTGGTGTGACGTCATGTAAACTGGAACGCTTTAGCGAGGAGAGTGTTTCCCATCTTCAATCAAACGCTGCAGAAATCATACAAATGCCGCTGATTTCAAGCTAATGCGTGCCAACCGCAGCACTGTAACACAAGCGGAGCGAAGGATGCCGATCTGCTGGTGATTATCAGCCGAGTCTGAGGAGGAACTGCTGTCCCTGCGCTGTCACGCGATTGGGCTCCTTCAATAATGCCACAAACAACAATAATCCCTTCAGTCTTTTGTTGGAACAACCCCGTGGGTCACATGTCCTGATTCCAGAGTTCCTGGAATATTTGTGCAGATGATGGGCCCCCTTTTTTTCTCACAGAATTAGGGAGGAGGGAAAGGAGGTGTAAAAATAGCCTTTAGGCTTCTCCATGCATTGTTTGGTCTCTGAATACCAAAAGGGAGGAGCGAGAGGAGCTGAGGCTGGGAATCACCCAAGGGGTGAGGGTGGAGAGGTGGAGGGACGCGAGCAGACAATGTCCGGGTGACATCCTAGTGTCAGTGTGGCCTATTCAGAGGAGGAGGAGGCCGTATCGGTGACACAGAAGCGCTGCAGGGCCGTAGGCTCTGTCTCTGCTGATCCACAGAGGGAGGACGAGATCTCAGCGCCGACACAAGCAGACAATGTCCCGCTTGTCACTCGTAGAAAACGTTGTTCTGTTGTGCTCGGTGACGGGTGTCGTTTCCCCGAGTCAGTTGTTTGGAAACGTGGAGCAACCCAATTATTCTTCATTTCCCAGTGGTACAAAATGTGGACAAAATTCTTGATGATGTGTATTGAATATTCTAGCAATAGTAAAGGTAATTTCTCTTATTACCAAAGGGACATAACTGAAAATAGGATTATTTACATTATGCAAGTTAAACAACAGGCTGATTGCACGTCATGCTTGTTAATAATGTAAAATATTTAACATTTTTGTGAGATCCAAAATAAAAATATTAAGTAAGATAGAAAAGGTTAAAGTCAAATAATTGATTATTTCTTTTGAAGAATGGATTTTAAATGGATTTTAAATACAAACGTAGCAGTCATGTAAACACTTGGTCACTTCAGCTCTGAGGAGAAAACTTGTTTTTATGTATAGGTGCACAATATCAGATCCATGCAGTTTTGTGATTTCATGGAGTCTTTTTTATTCTTTGTGTGATCCTGTAGGTATCATAGAGGATGCTGCTCCTGGTGCTAATGCTACAGATGAGGGTAAGTGAATCTGCAACTGCGCAGCTTCCACTCTCCATGTTTCTGTTTGCTTTACATTCGTTGGTCAGAAGGCTCTGATCAGGGTTCCTCCTGGGTCTCTGCAGAGGCTCCAGTGGAAACACCCACCCAGGATAGTTTCCAAACGCATCAGTGTTTCTGCACAGTCTGCTCCTGAAGCTCATAGAAAGCATGCCGGTCCATTTCTTTACGCTGATTTTTTCAGGTGTGAGTCTCTTTTTTTTCCTGAGATCCAAGATGGGCTCCGCTCCAGTCATTCTGGTGGTTGCGGCATTTTCCTATGACGGAGTATGATTTCGAGTAATGGATGTATTTAGCAGCGATATTCCTTAATGGAAACAGCCTAATTGCAACCGCAAATAACTACAGGCCTTCACAACAGATTAAATATACAATAGCAGAAAAAGGCCAGGCGTGCATTTTTGAAATGTTGGAAAAGTGAAACATGTGCTGTTCTCAGCAGGTTAAAAAAGTGGAGCAGCAGAGAGAAAAATGCTTTGTCACTTTAGATTTCACAGCGCCGGTTTGAGCTGCGAGGCGGCTGGTTTGGATTTGAAAGCCCTCGACTTCCAGGGAGGAAAACAAAAGCAAATATTTGTTTTGTGGCTTGTTGTGTTTTAATATGGCAGCAAGACGAGATGCAAATTAAATGCAGAGAGCCGAAAGACGCGGCAGCTGAAATTGAGGCAACTGATCTGTCTCTTCCTCTGAGGAAGATTTATGTTTTTGATTACTGCCCACTTTGATTATTTGAGTTTTAATCTTTTTTGATTAGGTTATCCTGAAATAGATTCCACAGGAAATATCAGGGTTTTTTGTTTTGTTTTGTTTTTTTAATTCTCAAAGGGTTTGTGAGATGATTTCTTTGGCCCAGACTTCTTCTTCAAGGAAATAAAAACACAAAAGTCTCCTACACAAACATCAATATACTCCCTGCAGCTGTATGGATCATTTCAAATAAGGCCCTGAATCAAAAACCAAACATACAGTGTTATTAATAGTGTCCGTGCTCGGTGGCAGGCACACTTAAGTGGCAGGTACAGCGAAATGAGGCCACGCGGGACGGCTGATTGTGAGCAAAGGCCTGCAATCATCATTCATCACCAGTCGCTGCAGTCCTGACAGTCTCAGGCTGCTAAAATTGAATCTCAAGTTGTGTCCTATTTTGGTTCAGGAGGAACAGGTGATGCGCTCAGCCCGACCCGTTCCCTCGCCTCCTCACCACCCCCTCGGGGCTGTTAGCGAATGCAATGACAGCATAGTTTTCCAAGAAAAGGCTCAGGAGAAAAAAAGAGGGCCCTCTGTCCTGCAGATCGATACCTGATTGGCCAGTGGCTGCAGAGCTCTCTGCAGGCGTGACTATGTTCAACATTCATGGGAAAGAAACATCCAAAATGCACCTCAGTGAAAGACATTTGTCTCTGCTTTCATTTCGAAGCCACGCTGGACAGCGAGCGGTAATTTCCTGCCTTTGTTGGCAAATGCTCGCCCGACTCGAGAACGCCCACTCAAATTAGTCAAATCCTTAGTTCCTGGTGTGGTTGCAGAGTCGGGAAAGACTGCAACGTTGAAAGTGGAGCTGGAACAGCAGCACGGCGGACGTGCAGCACCACCAGCAGCACACCTGGCCGCACCTGTCTGCTCCCAGTGTGCATTCCTCCTGGCCCACCATTTACATGCAGGTCCTATTCAAATGTCTCCATCTAAACAGGGGGTGCGTTTCAAAACACACTCCCTCAACTGACTCTCGCCACTGTCCAGCCATTTGTATAAAGTCCCCGCAAATAAATAAATAAATAAATGGAGATAATCAAATCAGCGCAAGGCTCCAGTCTCTGATTCTTTACAGCTTACTGTCACAACGGAGCCCCAAATGTGGATTTTATTGTGTGCCAGACTCTTCACGCTGTTGGCAGTCTTAAATCTATTTCTGGAAACCGTTTACTTCCTGTTAGTCAAAGCCAGGTTGGGGATCAAGGCAGATAATGCCGCAGCGCTGTGACAAAATAGTTGTTATTTGCCTGGCACGTGGCCCCCAACTTCCCCGCAATCTTACAATTACTTCTACCATGCGGATGATTACAGGGAGGGCAACAGATACGCACAAGCAAATTGTAGTCTAATCTGGAATGCTTGGATTTGAATACCAGCATGCTTAACTATAAAGAGCATGCTAGAGAAGGAATCACAGGAGAGCGGAAGGTTCCACGTCACTGGTTTTCCTGGAATATTTGTCCAGACGTATATTAAACATAATGAGGCTAAATTCATATGTTTTGCAGTAAATGTTGAGCAGAAGACCCCAGGATGAATGCGTCCAGTTGCTGCTCTCTCCTGTGAAAGTGATCACGTCTTTACGGCTCCCGTCGCTGCTCTTTACAGATCTGTTTCCCAGAGGTATTTGATGGGGAGAGCCAAGGAGGGAGGAAGTGCAGGTCCGCAGCCCCCCCGTGTTAACAATGGCTCTCCTCAGACCCCCCGTCCCGGGCCCAGCCAGTCATGAAACACCGTGGAGATGTTATTGACCTCAAGGTTAACTCTCCTCAGGTAAGCCGGGCAGATAATGAACAAAGAGCATTTCTTTTACAGGTGGGGTGACACGGCATATCCGCACGGGGCAGCTCCTCTCGCATTGACAGATTTTCTAATTCACTGCAGATTCCCATAAAAGTGGGTGGCCAGGGCCTGCTCCGCTCCAACAGAGGGCCCATTCATGCTGGGTGGGATAGGGGGCCCGTCCAAATTAACCTGGATTAATTTAAAAAAAGAGCCAGGGCTCCTTACATCCGAATAAAATGAAGATCAATAAATTAAACGCCAAGGTCAGGATGTCAAGTTGCAGCGATGATCGACTGACATGCGGAAAGCTTCATTCTTTGGCCGAGAGCGGGAGAGAGGGGGGGGGGGGGAAACGCACTAGTGAGCCTTAATTACTTTATTCCGAGGAAAAGAAGTGCTTCCATGCCTCTCTCTTTACATGCTAGAGTTGCCCTGCTATAAACACACTCATGTCAGGGAGGAATGCTCATTACTTACTCATTTGGAATTAGTTACTGCAACAGGAAAGTCATCAAAGCAACCACCACCGGGAGGTTTTTTTATTATTGTTGTTTAAATTTTCTACTAAGAGTTATTACTTAATGTGTGATTTATGTCTTTTTTGATGTTTGATGATGATTGTTGCATTCTTTCATTTAGAATAGGGACTTATTCATGTGTTATACATGAATATATATTCATGTGTTATACATAGATGTGTCTCCCTGATAATTTGACAATAGCTTGAGGAAGAAGTGTCTAAAAAGGAGACAAAAGCCGGCAGTGGAGAGTTAACCTGAACTCTATCATGTCATTCACGACATTATCAATTATCCAGTGAGGGCGGCCTTGTAAGGAAGCCATCTCATCACGCAGCATTAATATCTTAAGAGTGTCTGCATGGAAATGACATTCGGGAAGATGGAAAAAGGCCCCAAGGAATGAGCGAGCGGTCCGACCCGGAGCTGTTGGCAGATTAAAGGCACTTAAAGAAGCAGCGACAACAAAAGGTCCGACGCAGGTTTAGGTGAGGTCAGCCGGACTTTCTGCCTTTTATATATGTTAGTGCCGTCATGTGTCATCAAATCAAACTTCTCTCTAATGTAAATTGATTTACTCAAGAATGTTAATATTTTTTTACTTACTTTCTTATAAGCAATCAAAACGAATTATACAAACTTGACACACTAATGAGCACAGGAGAACCCACACATGACTAATTCTCTAATCCTAATGGAGCTAGAGTCAAATGTTAATGTCGTTTATTTCTCCATCTGTGCATTTTTTTATTATAGGTGTTGGAACGTATCCCAGCAAGCCTGGACAGTCAGGAAGGTTTTGGAGAACAGAAGGGTCCGAGCTGGACTCTAATCCTGAACCTTGGTGCTATGAGGTGACTCACACAGCATAAAGAGCATACCAAGATGTTCCGGTTTTCAACAACACTTTCAGCATTTCCTCCTTGCCTCCATTTGTGCCCGTTGGTGGTAGGTGGGCACCAGAGGCCTCCTAAATGAAATACCAACCCGTCACCGAGGCGGGCTTCACAAATATGCCAACAGGATACTTCCTCAGATTAGCAGGGCTGTTTACACAGTCCCCTGGTAATCTGGGCCACAGGGGACATACCTGTACTGTGTCAGCGGCAGAGCTAGAGTTACACAGCGGGACCAAGCGGCCCCGACGGCCCACATCAGAATACGATCCAGAGGGTCCGGCGGGACTGGCCTGACTCCAGAGGGGTTGGCAGTGGGTACAACTGGCCTTGTCTCCTGCTGCCAGACAAGAGGTGGGCTAGTGTGGTTGTGTGTGTGTGGTTGTGTGTGTGTGGTTGTGTGTGTGTGTGTGTGTGTGTGTGTGTGTGTGTGTGTGTGTGTGTGTGTGTGTGTGTGTGTGTGTGTGTGTGTGTGTGTGTGTGTGTGTGTGTGTGT
>BJFM01001574.1:23058-84533 GCA_016586285.1 Arothron firmamentum
GTCGGCGACATTAGCAGTTATGGGGCTGAGCGTGTTTGTCTGCTTGACACTGTGTAAAAGAGGGTTAATGCCGAAGAGGATGACGAGGGAACGAGCGGGGGGGGGGCAAGAGAGATAGGGAAAGAGGGAGTTTGTGGCCCTCCCAGTTAGGTTATGGCACTGCAGCGTGGACAAATCCATGAGCAAGCGAAACCACTGTTTTAAATAGCAGGTATCTGGTGTCAGCGCGCCCTGAGAGAGGCCCCCTCCATCAATACGCTCCCTTGCCCTTGTCTACTCCTGATATCTTTATCTTGTCAGGACCTCTCCTGGATGTTCCACCTCAATAGCTTCCGTCTGCGCTCGGGCCTGCCGGGCACAGATGGGCTGGTGCCGGGTTTGGGCTCCGCAGGCCGGATGGGAGGCAGAGGCGGGGGGTGGGGGTGGGGGGGGGGGGGGGGGGGGGGTGAGACGCAGCAGGCTGAACTGAAGGCAGCTTCATGTCAACCTGTATCCTACTGGGACCCCATTACACAGACGCCGATGAAGAAGCTTTTAGAGGGTAATTAGACCATTACAGATAGCCGGGGGAATGAATGAGCGCTCCCTGTGTCCTCCCAATAAATGAGATGGTAAAATGTGCAGCTGTTTTTCCATTAGTGAGGCATTTGGGAGAAAAAACAAACAAATAGTAATAAAATAATATTTTTAAAAACCAATAGTTCTTAAAAATATCATCGATTTAATAGATATTTTTTTAAAAATCATAAACTGAGGATATTTAAAACAATATAAAGAGTGGAAAAAACAGCAAGCTCTCCACATTATAAAACAATTAAATATGTCAGTTCAGGTATTTAGCACATGCTTTTAATGTGTTTCCATTTCTTAAATAGATTTGATTTGTTTAATCCAGCTGCATGTTTGAATTTTCCTCCCAGCTGAAAAACCGACTGGAAATCGGTCCGGCAGCTCGGTGGCTGGAGGCCTCGGCTGCCCTTTCCTGTAATTTCGGGCTTACACCAGGATGAGAACGGGGACGGGGGATTGTGGGAAATGACAGATGCGGCTCGGGAGAGCCATTGGAGGGGTCACATGTCATCACAGGGTCGCACACGCTCTTTCAGCTAAGGGGCCGAAGGCAGAGGGGAAGAGGGGGGGGCTCAAGGGTTCGCCTTCCCACACTACCTGGCGGGACAATGTCCTGGGAATGCAGCTAAAGCCCAGCCGACTGTCTCCACTCACCTGTCAGTCTGGGCACACGTGTGTTCGGGATTTATGGTGGCCAGTAGTCTGTCTGACTCTGTTCTGCTACATGAGAATCTCAGCCGCCCCAAAAATGTGATTTATTCCAGTAAAACTCCCTTTGACCAAACACATTCTAGACCCACTTTGTCCTCTCCTCTGTGTAAACATCCTTCATGTGCAGTATTATCCAATAATACTTGTGCTGCCATGTTCCTCTGGTATGTCCTGTCCCGTCAGAGTATCTAACAGGCCGACGCCTGGGCCATATTTCCTCCTTTTATTTTACCCTTTTGCAGCAACGCGTGTGTATGTTCATGTGTGTGTGTGTGTGTGTGTGTGTGTGTGTGTGAGGAGGAGGAGGAGGAGGTTTGGACCAAGAGTTTGTGATTTTAATAGCGGCCGCTTACCTGCACACATATGATCTCCCTCCAGCCGACCGAGGCAGATGGTGATTATGTTCCAGTTGTGAAAACCTACCTTACACAAACACAAGACTAAGACGCGCTGAACCGTGTGTGTGTGTGTGTGTGTGTGTGTGTGCGTGTGTGTGGAGTGATGAGGGCCGCTTCTCCAGCGTCTGTCATGCGCGGCCCATCCTGTGGAAATCATTAAGTGGGAGCACCAGTCCATCACTTCCTGGTGAGATGAAGAGCTTTATCACTTTCTAGGACAGGTGGGGAGATCGCTGACGGCGGGGCCCTATCAGTGTCAGACCTGAAGCAAAACTGGAAAGTCATTTTCACTTTGGGCGTCTGGCTCCAGCAGTTTGGGCGTCCATCTGCAAATTCGTGGACTTCAGAGCTTTTGAAAATGTGTGAGCGAGCATCACTGGAGGTGTGCGAACGTCTGACCTGCTGACTGTAAATTTCCACCCTCATGAATTGTTCATTTTCTGTCTGAAACCCGAACTCGCCGCTGTCCTGAAACCCAATAGTCCTTTTAGCGTCGACGCTGTCCTGCCGCGTCTCTCATGGAATCCGCCACCATGTGATCGCTGTCCTGAGATTATTGATCACTTGCCGTCGAGAGTGAGACATTTAATGTAGCTGCACGCCAGAGAGATGCGCAGGGATCCGCTCCAGTCTGTGTGCTCGGTCGATGGAGCATTTTCTAGTAAATTATTCAGTTGCTAAGGAATGTTGTCTGTGTCAGAATTAATAATTGATATCGGCTAATCATAATTTTATAGAAAGTTAAAAGATGTGATCAATACATTTAATGATATTTTAATTCTATATTTGTAAGTGACTTTATTGTTATAGTAGTAATTATAGTAGAAGTTTAAATCACACTAAATTCAATCTAATTTGAATATTTACACACTCTCTACACAATATTTTTAATTAATTTTAATTTTTAATTAATTTTCTAGATGCAGTAATTATTACAAAAATATGTAGTTATATTTAAACTTTTAATTAGATTTTTAACATTTCACCTTATAGCTTTAAAACTTTTATTACAATTATTGTTACTATTGTAATATGCTGCAATTAATTAAAGACTCCAATATTTCTAAAATTGTCCTTATTGAAAATGTGAAATCAAAATTACATTTCATTTTAATATTTTTATTTTATCTGATTTCTTACTATTGGTGCTATATCAGATTTTTTTTAACCTTTTTATTTATGTTGTATGTAAAATGTAATTTAACCTCTCTTTTTTAATTGTTAAAAAACGTTATAGTATTTACAGTAATTATTTTACCAAGGAAGTAAACTGCATAGAAATGTATAGACTTAAATTAGTAAATAATTTGACAAGTATCCATTAAAAATGCATAAGTAAAGAAGAGTTTTACTAAAGAAAAAACTCCAGGTAAAGAGTTGATCATTAGTGGTGATGAAGGTTAAGAGGCCAGATCAGGTGTCCTGCTTTGACCTTTAACCTCTGCGCTGACGCCAACAGCTCTGACTGGAGGCCCCGGAAGGCCTGACCTCGATGCCTTCCACCACTTCCGTGTTCACATACCGCCATCTACTGGTCAAAAGTGATAACAAGAAGACAACGCAGTGCAATGATGCAGACACGTGACAGAATTACTGTGCTATAGTTCTGTTTTACTGCTGCTACAAAATGCTGCTCTTTTGCTGTGGGGGGGAAAAAAACATGGCTGAACTCCAACTCCAGCTATGGACACCACCCCTGGCTGGTATAAAATATATTTAGGCTTTGCAAGGTTCATAAAATGATTAATGATAATTGCAGGGAGTTAGAGTTCCTATCGGAGAATAACGTGTTAATATTGAGACATAGGGAGGTGTTTGTTGGGGTCTCTGCTCCTCCAGCCTCCGCTCTGATGAATGTTCCCTAAAGTTCTCACAAACTTGCTCAAGTTTCGTCCAGCTCGCGTGCACCTTCTCTGCAGAACAGCGCCTCGCTCGGTTGGTCTCCACTCAGCATCAGCTGACCTCAATCTGAGACCCTTGCAGATTTCCACAGATTTTGTCGTAAACTCTCGAACAACTCAGAGAGAGTAAATTGCTTCTAACTGTGATGCTTTGACCATCTTGGCCCTGACTGTTATTTAGCTTGACTGCTGCCTGAGGCTTTGTGGTTTCAACCTACGTGGTTACGAGCAGTAGCGAGGTAGAAGACATCTTTGTGCCTCCCGCTGCACATGCTAATGCGGGAAAACCTCTGGGATCCTTTTTTTTTTTTTTTTTTTTAAACTGCAGAGACAGTGATGTCATCAGTGTTTCTCAGTTAGGAACTGAAGGGGGTGTGGTTTCCTCTGGTTGACACCAGGGCCTAGGAGCGGACCCCTGGCTTTGCAGGGGAGCCTGTTTAAGAAGATCACTCAGCCACGGCACCTTTCTTGCATTATGGGCTGGAGTGAAAGGCCACGCACTGTGCACGTCCCAGCGAGAACCCCAGATTGGCAGCTTTCTGACGGCCCAAAAACAGGGAGAGATATCATCTCTCATATGAGCTCAGTCTGTACGGAATTTAGCTTTATGTTTTTGGTTCAGGACAACAATTTTTAATGACCTTAGAAGTTGATGTTTAACTGCTAACCTGTTAATAGCTGAAAGCTGAGTATATCATCAAGGTTTTGGTTCCAATTGCCATAGAAATATGGTTTACGATCTTCCAAGTCTCAGCCAGCTAATCAAGCTCATAACTTTAAATGGTTTCTTCTCAGCGTCTTCACATTAGGTGCAAACTTGAGATAAACGTTCTATCCATGATTCCCACAGAGGAAGAGGAGGCATGCTGAGACCCTGGGCAGACCCTCGTAGGCGGGGGAGTTCCACTCTGCGTTCCAGCCGCATACAGCCTGATTTTATGGCCCTGATAAAATGTCCTCTGGGGTAATCGTGACAAGCAGTTGCCCCGTTTCATGCCCACGCTGCCGCAAGAGGAAAATCGCACATTCCGATTCTCACACCGACCCGTCCCACTAACTGCGCCCCAAACTGTGTTTAATGGACATTTCCCCCAGTTTGCCGCAGATGGGATAAATATGACATCAAAGCACCTTTAATGTTTCACAGTGCAGCTCGTATTTCTCCTCAGTATCGAGTTCAAAACTAGCGCAGGCTGCGTTTTTACAGTAGATTTAATGGATCAATGTCCATAATCACATTAGCACTGGCTTAACATATAACAAATTTCCCCGTACCAGCATCAAAGGTCTGACCTCTCAGTGGAATCATGGCATGGCATCTTTTCCTCCACACCAGAGAAACAGAAAAATTGTCAAGGGGGTGTTAAGCTGTAGTGAACGCAGCTCAGATGCTAAATGCATGGGGAGGAAAAAAACATTTGTCCCCCATAGTCGCACAGCCTGGGACCTTTGTATGCCTCCTCGCTGTTTTCACAGCTCTGGCTGATAATCCTCTCCTCCAGCAGCTCAGACACAGACGCTTCCACACAGAATTTGTGGCAACAAAAGCAGAAACCTGCATTTTTTCAGAAGCAGAAGGTGATCAGGTTTTGTTTGGGGTTAAAAAAAAAAAGTGAAAAAGAATGAGAAAAATAACACCGGTCTTCCTGAGCGAGGCCAACGGGCCGAATACTCCAGATTAGCCAAAAAATTTAAACAGACAAACTGGAATTGATGGCTTCCACTGAGCTGCTCCGCTCGGGGAGCGAGGCATGACGTAAAAGGAAAAACATGCCGGGTTCCCCCAGCCAGGTTAATCAAGACAAGCTTCATCTGCAGAAAAAAGAGAAGCGTGTGTACGTGTGTTTGATTGCATCTCCTGTGTGTGAGAGCCCATTCCTTATTCACAATATGCAACCTTATTTTCTGGGTGATTGTGCGTCCTCACCATCCAGAGGTGGAATGCTGGGGGTCGCTGCCTTCCTGTAACCAGCACAGCACAAATAAACAGGAATGTTCAATAATCCATCATGCCATGTGCTCTGTGAGTGCACGCAACACAAACACAGCTTCTGTTCTCTGTCCCCGCGTGCGTCTCTGTGTGTGTGTGTGTGTGTGTGTGTGTGTGTGTGTGTGTGTGTGTGTGTGTGTGTGTGTGTGTGTGTGTGTGTGTGTGTGTGTGTGTGTGTGTGTGTGTGGGCAGCACTCCAACATTAGCCGGTGCTCCATGACGGTGAAACTTAAACTTCACGCATTAATGAGGATTATACAAATGAGATTCCTCGGCACACACTCGTTACGTCCCACAATCCCTTGGGAGTCCGTAGAAGATAACTTTCACCTGGGAGGGCCTGCTAATGCTAACATATTAGAAATAAACCAGTATTGAGCCAATTCGGGAGTTATTCAGCCAGTAAATGAGCTCATTTAAACGTGTTATAGGCAGGATTGAGAAGCTGAAATAGACAAAGGGTCCCCATTACCAGCTCAGTGTTTGAAATTCACTCAATGACCAAACAGCAAAGTGTACAAAGTGCATCGTCCAGGATTTCTGTTCTGTCATAACTTCAGCAAAGACAAATGAATACTATAATTCTGCTGGATTTGGTTTTTTGCTAACTTGCAATCAGTAGGGATAGCAAAACATGCGAATCATGATTGCTAATAGATGTGTGTGCATACATTCCAGACAAACTACTAACTATTATGACAAAACCTCATAGAAAATTATATTTGGATTTTGAGGTTGTATTATAGTCATACAAAGTCCTCCAAAAGGCCAGAGTTGGGTCACATTTAGCTTAAATGTGGGCTGGTATGAGAAACAGGAGGGGTTATAAATGAGCTATAATTTCAGAAATATTTCTTGACATCATACATGCTTAAATATTTATTCAATAAAGAAAATATCCCTATAAAGTCCCAGAAAATACTAACGTATCCAGAGCTAATTCGCTGTGTGAGAGGGTAATTGGTGTCTTATGCTTGATTTATGATAAAAAACTGACCTCATCCCAGGGGCGCCTGTGAGCAGTGGGAGGGGAGAGGGACACTTTCTGTGCATGGCGCCGCTTCGAGGGCCCGGGAAACAAGGCACCCGCCATGTTTATGTTGATATAAGTAGCACAAACACTCACCAGGCTTCATGCTTGATATGCATTTCTTTGTCAGCCAGAGCTTTAAAGTCATTTTATTTTTTTACAGTTGTACCTATTATTGGCTGTGCAGCAGCACTGTTGTACCCAGAATGCACCTCATTCTTTGCATGAGGTCTTTATTTACAGAACCCTGTAGGTAATGCAATGCCCCGCTCTGATCACAGACCAGCCCACTGTATGTAATTACCGTCAGCGCGCTCTCCAATCCGTCACTGCCCGGCCTGGTTTGTAAGCATGCGTGCACGGTGATTAAAGAAACGTCTGCGCTGTCGCAGAAACAAGAGGAGGGGCTCAGCAGCTCCCCCCTCTGAGCGCTGCCATCAGCAGTGATGCAAATGCATGCACGCGCAGCAGCCAGGCCGCAATAATTAAAGACATGCAACATCTCAGGACTTCATTAATCACGGTTTATATGCGCTTTGAAGCTCTAATGAAAAACAGCCGTCCTCTGCGTGTTTATTGTGTCTGTACAAATTGTAGGGAGGGTGTATGCCAGGAATGCCCCCCCCCCCCTCACACACACACACACACACACACACACACACACACACTGCTGGCTGACCCGTTGGTACAGGATGTGGTGATGGAAAACAAAGAGATAAGATTTGGAGGAAAGTTAAGAGATGGATATGCAGAGGTCAAAGGTCCAGAGTGTTTAGGCAGAGGCCGAGCGCTGGTCCATCAGACGAGCGCGAGCTGCCGACAGTGACAGCAGCTTTGTGTTGGCAAATTGGTCCTCGTCAGTGATTGATGTTTCCCAGCAGATTTTTCTGTCCCCGGCTGACTGAACTGGAAGGCAGAGCAGCTCTGGGAGTCCATCTTGGCCCGTCACGTGTCATCATCTGTGAGTAGCCATTGGTTTCTCAGGTTCTCACCCTGCTCTCCCATCATCTTGAAGGTCCATTAGAAGTGAGATCAGAGAGGGAGATTACCCAGCATTAGGCTTTCAGTGCCAGAAATGGAAATCGCAGCGATGCTTTCATCGCCTGAGTTCTCTCTCTCTCTCTCTCTCTCTCTCTCTCTCTCTCTCTCTCTCTCTCTCTCTCTCTCTCCCTGAGAAAGAGCGGTAATGCCGCGCTCAACACTTTCCGTCCCGATGGCTTGTGACTGGGCCCTGGCAGCGCCGCCAGCGGTGAGTCACAGCCAAAAGTATCCCTGGAGCTCAGCAGAAGAGGCTACCATTCAGGAAACACGCATCATCTGACAGTAAAAGTCCCCCTGGCATCTTTACAATCAGACATGCATCAACTGAAATGCAAAAAAAGGAGCTTCTATCATAATATGTCCCACCTACAGGTGGGACGAAGCTGTAGACAAGATGAAATAAACATCAAATAAATCAGAATTAAACATTTTGAGGCTCTTGAACTCCTGAAAAGCTAGGCTGCGACTCATGTCCTCTCTGGCCCAAGCTCTTCGCTTACATTTGGGACTTTATGGAGTGTCTCTGACTCAAAACATCTGTCAGGTGAACTTAAACCGGTTTCTCAGAGCAGACAAAATTCACACTGGTTTGTTGGTCATAGTTAGCTCAGCGATGACCCCGCTGGTCACCATTAGTTTAGAGGAGGGAAATGCTGGGCTGGCACCTTTAAGATCCTGGGGGATTAGGCTGAGAAAAATCAGTGCGGCTTATATTTATAGGTATTTTTCAAGGTTAGACACAGTGATGCTTGTAAAGCATCCTGAAAGAGTTTGTGGCAGAGTTCTTCCGTTTCTTGTAAAGATTAAAAAGAAGACAAATTATGACAATGGCATTGAGTTTTTATGGGATGTTTGATCATAACACATTAGCATGAGTGGAAAAGAAACCTAAAATTAATTTAAACTTTCTAAATGTTACTGTACGGCAACCTGTATAACATTGCCCCCTGGTGTTATGTATACGTATTACATGCTTTCCAAACTACATTTCTTGACATATTTTAAACTTCAGCTACTTTAAACCTTTAATCTTTATTTCATGTTTTGCTAATAAATAAATACATTTATACTTGAACTTGAAGCAGCTTTCAGGAAGGACGTCTGCAAGACTGGACTAAAAAAAGAGAAAACATTAAGGATATAAGAAGCCCTTTAATCTCATTTTTGATTCTGCCTTGATTCCCAAGCTGTCCACCTCATCTGCCTCTTGACAGGCTTCTGTTGGATGCAGCAACAGATAGTAAAGTGCCAGGAACACCAGCCCCAACACTGAGCAAGCAGCCATTAAAGCACTGATACACAGCAAAACTGTGAAAGCCAATAACTCTGGCCTCAGTATGCCCAGCAGCAAAGGACTCGACATCTTTATCAGAGAGTGGAAGAAGTAGTAGGTGATCATGGCATCTTTAGTGCCCTGCCCTTTGACGTTGAAAAACGTGAAGGTGAGGATGACGCCCACCACGGCGCGGTACAGAAACTCCAGGCTTCGGGATGAGCAGAAGTCCGTGTGAAGACAGTGTGTCCAGGCCGTCCCCAGCAGCCAGACGATGGCGAGTCCCACTGTGCTGTAGATGCAGAAAATGAGGAGGAGGGCGTATCCGAGGACTTGGCTGGTGATGGTGAACAGTTTATAGAAGAGGTAGATTGCTGTTGGGAGGCCACCTGGCATTTCCTTGACATCAGGAAGAGATCTGCGCAGGCACTGCCGATAGTCCACCAAGGCCCAGGCAGCATTCATGAAGGAGAACGATATCCCTAAAACTGCATGAAGGAAGCATCAATAATGTGGATGCAACATCATGAATACTTAGAAAACCTGGCTTACTCTGAACGACAGAGCACCCCTGTCGGCCCAGTACGATGTACAATTGGAGGAGCAGTTGGGGAACGCTCTCCAGGAAAGCCTCCAGCAGTCTGAGCATGCTCAGATCGGCAGCCAGACGATACAGGAAGTGGTGCTGATGTTTTATCTCTTCCAGTGGATATTCTGCAGTCCTCCAGGCCATCCTGAACCCTCGCTTCAGCAGGTGATAGTACCTGTCAGCAAAATGAAAACAAAGTCGGATGTGCTTCATCCATCAGTCAGTCACCCGCTCTCACGCGGGCAGTTAGGAGTCCCCAGTCAACCCAGAAACTCATCCAAGAAACCAGCAAACATGCAGCTTAGGTTGAGAGCAGAAAACATGCTGCTACGACGTTTCCAAGAGCTGAAATGTGGTTAGACCCGTTTGCACATTCTGTAAGACGATATATTCATATTTTGCCAGATACAATAACACAGACATGCATCGGTCCTTGCTGTTCGTTCCATACCTGATGAAGATGCCCACACCCAGCAGGTGCAGCGCAGCAAGTCCCTGCTTGGACACACCAGGTAAAGTTGCTTTCATCTCTGCTCTAATCAGACCACAGTTCATGTCATCCCAATACCAGGCCGAGCTGAAGATCTGCGTGGCCAGCAGCCCGACCACGATAAACAGCAGCGTCAGAGCGGCGCATGCAAAATGTTCCTCCTTAAAGTACATGAACACCAGGGCGGTATCCGTGCAAATGTCTGCCACGTACATGAACAGCCCAACGACGCCTAGCAACCATCGAAGTTTAGTGAATTGAATCATTCTGAAGGAGCCTTTTTGGGGGTAGAGTTATGGGT
This sequence comes from Arothron firmamentum, assembly GCA_016586285.1. Lineage (NCBI taxonomy): Eukaryota > Metazoa > Chordata > Actinopteri > Tetraodontiformes > Tetraodontidae > Arothron > Arothron firmamentum. The sequence goes on from BJFM01001574.1 coordinate 33,353, forward strand.
CCTCGTCCCGAAAGCTTTTCTCTGGAAGAGTGTTGGATCCTTTGTGATCATTTTCCTGTTAAGCACAACAATGTGGTGAAAACCTTATCTGGAATTCTAAAGGAAGGACTATAGATTCTCAGAGCAGATTCACAATTGTGCAGATTTACAGAGGAAAAATTATTTGTTGCATAAGTTACAACAGTCCGCAGCCGGGTCATACTCCCCACCTCATTTATCTCTGTCATTAGCACTTTATTTCCTGATATCTCACATAACACAATGACCAGGAACAAAGATATTTAGCATATTATAAATAAGAAACATTAGATTTAAAATTGCTACATGTTCATCCTCACACAATATTCCAACATGTCACTGCTTATTAAATTATCTTAAAACAAATCTATTTATTTCAGTTTAGATGGCTCTGCATGTTGTTTTGAAAGATACTATCCTAGAGTTTTCCTTAGTGTTTAATAAACAATAAAACAGTACTCACCATGTGTTTGAGCCATGGTGGACATGAGAGTGCAGCCATCCAGGCAAACTTTGTAGTGTGAGTTTTACTTTGTCTTTCTCTGAAACCCATGACAAACTCCACTGCACTGGAATGAGAAAAAGGTTGCGTAATGATAACGATCTTGTACCTGAGTGCAATGACGGTGTGGGTGGGTCTGACGCAGGTCATACTTTGCAAGTGTTTTACGCTGCAGCCACCTTGTCAATAATCACGAGGAACTGCTGCTCAATTTTACAAGTGGACTGTGAAGAAAGATGATCTGAACAGTGGTGATACACACGCCTCTCAGCTTTTACAGTAAATGCAGGGAAATCAGGAAGTAAACTTCATTTTCTTGGAAATATCACAATAAAGGAAACCTATTTTTTATAAAAATGTAAATATGTAACATTTTTGAAATAAGTAAACTCTTTGTCTTACAAGCAGAGGGTTTGACAGATAAGTTTGAAAAGCCATCTCATTAGGTTTGATGTTAATATTTCTTTTCTTTTCTGTCTTATTTTATCTCATTTAACCACTAATCTGCCACATATTAATGTTGTGGCAATTATTGATTTAGTATATGCAAACATTTTCAAAAAATATTCTTAGAGTTATTTACTTCATTCATTAATTTATAAGTACCACCTATTTTGATTTAAGTCCGTACATTTTAATTTGGGCCAATTTTTCTTTTTTTGGGTTTGACTTGGATTAGAGATGGGATGGGTCAGTCAGTGGGTTGTAGTTCCCCTCCAGACCGCTAGATGGAAACAAACGTAAGAGATACCCCTCCCTTTTCTTTCTTTTTTTTTTTTTTAGGCGCGTGGGCCCCTCCCACTAGCTAAAGAATGACACGCCATTCAAGTGCTGCCTGCCTGGCCCTGCGCTTATAGGAAGCAGAAGTGAGCTCGGTGCGTCCTCGGATTAATTTCTATTATCATCTGAAAGAAACCGACTGCTTCTTCTCAACATATACTCAAAAACAACAGCGCCGAAATGCCTATCCGAAAGAAGACGAACAAGAACCCACCCGTGATGAGCCACGAGTTTATCATCCAGAACCATGCAGATATTGTTTCCTGTGTTGCTATGGTGTTCCTCCTGGGGTTGATGTTTGAGGTAAGTTGTCCCCTTACACTTTGTGGCTGTTAATCGTGCGTGATGGTGGTGATGCTCATGGAGACGGCAGACCTGCTGTTGAGAAGATTCTCGGAATCAAACAAACATGGCTATCTGCTCTGTTCTTTACATTAGTTCCCTCTGTGTTCGAAAGTTTTGCTGTGAACCATGATCCAGGGGCCTTCTCCTACTATTTTGTTTATTGCAATTGCGTTGAATTGCATTTTATCTAGTTTGCTGATCACAATATGGAAACCAGCCGCTAGTTCCACCTGATTGTTTCCATGTTGTATTCGGTAATTCAGAGCACTCCTGCACAGGCCTTGTGCTTATTTAAAAGAGCAACTGTCTCCTGGCATAATGGTGAATGGAAATATGTCTAATCGTTGCAACAATGTCGAGAAAGCTGTGATAATAATACCAGGCAGCGGTTACATTAGGGTTACTTTGTGCGTGGTTGTGTTACGTGGCAATCGCACAGCGGCTGAGAGCGCTGTCATCACAGAAACCCGCTCGCACCAAAACTGAAAGTTTTTCCTTCTTTCAACTCCAGCAGCGTTTTAAAACGGGGCGCGACGTTTGCAGGAAATCAGTCCCTACAACTAATCGGCATCTGCGCTGCTCTATTTATACGTACTTTTTATGCTTAATTAAAAATGTTTGTTCTTCACGGCAACGAAAACTGCGCCAGTAATATGAAGCTGAACGCATTTGGATGTATTTCCTGCGTATGGTTAAAAAATAAAATGCTGGCTATAAGGTTTGGCAGCATATTAGGCGTAATTAATGGGACAGCGTAAAGGTAGTCGAAATTTATATGTAGTGATAGTGAAAATTCCTTACAAATATGACGTTGTTTTATGTGTCGCCTCAGCGTCTAGGACACGTAGACTTTTTATTTTGAAACTACTTCCTGTTTGGATGTCGCTGTATCTACGGCATGGTTCAGTCATGTTTAATAGTCCATTACACTTTAATATAATATATATCTAATAATAATGATTTATTTGAGCTAGGATAAGACATTCTAATGGGTTTTTTTTTTATCGCACTATACTTTAATAGGTTTAACACACAGTTCTAATGCTCCATGTGTTTTTCTTACTCCCACAGATCACCTCAAAATTTGCAGTGATATTTATAACTGTCCAGTACAACGTCACCATGTCAGCAAATGGTAAGTTAAGGCATAAATTACGGATGGGAATATGTGGTTTCTGCTTTAACCTATCATTCTTCCTTTTCTCCAGGTGTCAGTTGTTTCAAGTTTAGTCAGAATAGAAGCCTCTCATTGAGATTAAGGACATTTTCTCTCCCTTTGCCAGCTAAATTTAGGCTGTCTCATTAAATTGTTCTCTTGTGACAAGGGTGTGTAAGGTGAATTTGAGATGAGGGCTTCTCGGTTAAAGTGCTGCACACTTCAAGGTTAATTTCTTTCAGCTACTGCTGAAAGATATGCTTTTTGTACTCTGACTGGAGGTTTGCAGCCCGGTGGTGTGATTCTTATTGAAAAAGAAAACAAATCTTACCACTGTCACTTATTTACAGCCCATATCAAATTAAATACCACACCATTCTCTGTTGTGAGCAAAACTCAATAAAGCCATTGTTTTGTCTCTGATTACTTTTTACAAATGATTGTTTTTTTCTTTAGGTGGATGTGTTATACTACTCTGATACCTTTCATGTCTCTTTTATCCATAGCTCATTAGAAATGGTGATGTTTTAAGAGTCGTGTAATACTGTCGGGACGCATTAATCCAGAGGGCTCGCCTCTGGAATTTCAGCTAATAAACACATGAATCACCGTCTGTATTGAATTAAAGTTGCTCAATTGTTCAGTTTTAGGATCGGATCAAGTGGGAGCACCAAGTGTTCTGAAAGCCCAAACAAATTTTCAGATGAAAGTGGATATATTATTAGAAATATGTGCATTGTCATCACTTTGTTGTTTGTTCAGAAGGTCCAGATGAGACGGCTGTAAATTACTTCCACCATGGAATAAAGGACCTGGCTACTGTCTTCTTCTACATGCTGGTGGCTATCATCATGCACGCCATCATTCAGGAGTACGTGCTGGATGTAAGTGGGACACACGGGCACAAGTTGCACAGAGGCCACAGTGACAGTTCGGAATAATTCATGGTCATTTGTCTCTGCAGAAAATCAACAAGAAGAAGCATTTCTCCAAAACCAAGCACAGCAAGTTCAATGAGTCGGGTCAGCTCAGCACCTTCTACTTATTCTCCTTCGGCTGGGGTGCAAGCATCTTGCTTTCTGTATGTATAGTGGATAACTTGGGATGTTTACTTCTTTACTTGTTCCGAGAACAAAACTCAAACTCTTTTTTTTTTGGTGTTGTTTTTTTTCCCCTCCAGGAAAACTTCCTCTCGAATCCAGTCAACTTATGGGAAGGTTATCCCCACACACTAATGCCGTAAGTTGTGCTGCAGGGTGCAAATTTGATGTACTGCTGTTCTCCGCTTGTTTCAAATAAATCTTTATCATGAAAACATTTATTTATTGTAATTTCTGCCCTTCTAAAGATTCCAGATGAAATTCTACTTCATTTGTCAGCTGGGCTACTGGTTGCACGCACTCCCAGAACTTTATTTCCAAAAGACAAAGAAGGTAAGTGTGTGTTCTGGCTTGTGTTTAGACCCTGAGTGTATATCCTGTTTGACTTCCCTTGGTTCTTTTGCATTGTTTTAAAGAATTACATTCTTTACTATTAACGAACAGAGCAAGGCTGCTGTAAATATTGACATTTTCTGCTCTCCCATCCTCTGTTTTCAGGAGGATGTTCCACGCCAGCTGGTCTACATCTTCCTGTACCTGGTCCACATTGCAGGCGCCTACATTTTGAAGTGAGAATTTTCAATGCGATCACGATATCTGTGCTGTCAGCATCCATTGCAGTTGATGCTAATCACGTCTTTGTATCCTTCAGTCTGAACCGCCTGGGTCTGGTCCTGCTGGTGTTGCACTATTTCATCGAGCTCCTCTTCCATGTTTCCCGTCTGATCTACTTCAGCAACGAGAACAGACAGTTCGGGTTAGTTGTCATGCGCAGCATTAACAGCGTCAGACTGCAGCGGGAGGTCTTCATTAACAGTTGGCCTCATATCTTCCAGCTTCACCATATGGGCCGTCTTGTTTGTCCTTGGACGGCTGCTCACCCTGTCCCTGTCTGTCCTCACCGTGGGCTTCGGTCTGGCCACAGCTGAGAATCAAGGCTTTGATTTGGCTGCAGGAAACTTTAATGTTGTTTTTGTCCGGTAAGTGTCCCTGAGGAGAACTAAGAACCATCTGCAGCCATACTGTAAATCAAACATATTTTCAAAACCAAAAGTTGACACTAAATGCATTTAAAACATTGTTTTAGAATTCCTTTATGCAACAGATGGAGAATTTGAGCGAAAAAGAAAAGGGAACACCTCAGGCCAGATCGCTACTTTTTTTTCTAATCCGCTCACTCTTCTCTCTCAGGATAACTGTCCTGGCCGCCATCTGCCTCTCTCAGGTTTTCATGATGTGGAAATTCATCAACTTCCAACTTCGCCGGTGGAGAGAACACGGCCAGACTCAGACCTTGAAAAAGAAGCCAGCTCCCTCCAAGAGCAAATCGAAGAAAGACAAAGGTGAGATATGAGCACAGAATGTTTTGCCAAAGCACCAGTGTCCTCTCTGCAAGTACATTTGAGATTTACCCTCTGATATAATTGTAATGTGATATATAATTCTGTTTTTCTTTTGACTTTTAGCCAACGGAGTTAATGGAGTGAACTCCCATGCAGCCGATTCGCCAAGAGCAAGAAAAGAGAAGTCCTCATAAATGCGTTCCCCACCTCTCAAAGACCTGTCCCCCCACCTCACTGGCTGTGTCGTGCCAACACCACCTCCTCTACCTTGTGCATTCCCAGCTCTCACACAGGACTGTTCTCCTAGCCGGACCTCCAGGATCTCCTCTACTGGGCCGTTTCACTGGCTGTCCAGCACGCCTTTATTTAGTGGTCAACACTCAACTGTGCCATTTTCAAATGAAAAAGGAAAACATTAAAACAAAAACAAAAATGTATTTAAAAAGTGCCTAATGATACAGAGTGTTTTGTACAGGGTAGGTAATTTTAAGATTTCAGGAAGCGATGAGGGCAGTTTTAGATGTTTCCGCCAAGTCACTTCAACCGTAATTGTGTTTGATGTCCTTTATTTCCCCTGTGTCTGTACCTGGTAATCCACATGTTCTCCTTTCCTCTGCCTCCACTCACTTTTTTATAAAATGCAAGGAGTTTATGAAATGTATATTTTTGAAGACTCAAGTTTACCGTCATCCTTCAAATAAGACCGCAAGCTGCTGTTGCATGTCTTAACACAAATTTTGCATAAAGTCGAGAGCTGGAAACGATCTTTTCTGTCCAGTAATGCTGTAGATTTACTGTTACTGTACAAAACTGCCCTTGAGCTGATGTAGCATAATGGTGTGAATATTGTAGTCCACTGCAACTTCGTAATCCGAACAGTTCTGCCTCCAAACTAAAGGAACACCTTTATGTTTGAGTTACCTGAGATGACCTAGGATGTAACTCCCTCATGGTTGAATTACTGTCATGCACAGTTCCTTTTTCATTTGATCTGTAAGTGGAATGAAAAATATCAACAGCATTTGCCATAAAAGCTCATGCTGGTAAATGAGAGAAGCATGTTTTTCTGTTTTTATTCCAATCTGAAAACCAACTGCCAAATGAGCATGACTAGATAGAATAGAATAGAAATACTTTATTCATCCCAGACATGGGAAATTCACTTGTTCCAGCAGCATCGTCGACATAATCACAATAATATTAACAGCAATGTGATGTGCAACATGAAGATGTGCAACAAGAAGTACAAACAAATGTCCAAATTTTAAAAATGTGCAACTTTGCAGCAAGATAATGTGCAATATCGAAATGTGCAACAAGAAGTACAAACAAATGTGCGGCACTTAAAATACGTAAGATACGTATCATATATGCAGCAGGTACCAAAAATGTATCTGCTGTGTTATAGAAGAGCACGCAGCTGCAGTGTAAAAATAGTCATCTAGGCAATGCTGGTTTCTAGAGTAAGAACAATTCAAATTCATGTCCCATGGTTGTCTCCATATGGTTTTCTGAAACCTAAACAAAGCTGCCAGTAGAATTATTTGTGGATAACAAATATAATACCAAATCAAGAAGCTATGGAACCCAAATTCAGCAGCTCTCTGAACATGTGAAGGGGAGAGAAGTATTTTAAGTATTTCCTATAAAGGAATGATGCAACGTTGTAAACATGTAAGGAGGAAAAAAAAACCTTAAAAGTGCCTCCGTTTAGGTGCTGGTGTTCCACATGATGGCCGCTTGGTGTCGCTGTTGCGCGCATTTAAATTGGTCGAAAGAGGCCGCCTGGTGACATGATCCCATTTGACCACACGACGCGTCAAAAAGGACTTCTGCAGGAGAACTTAACAGTTTTCATCGTTGTTTTTTTTTAAATAACCCACTTTGCATTTCTGTATTAGCCTGTTAAGTAAATGACTTTGAGGTGCAGATGCACAGTAATAACCTTTGCCTCAAAGTTAGTTTGTGGTAACATCTCATTACTTGTACCAACCTTTTCATATTAGCGTCCTGCCGCTCACACCCATCATTTCAAAAGCCGTATTGTTGTAAATCTTTGTGACTTTAAATGTTCATTTATTGCACATTGCATAATTCTCAAAATGCGGTCGTAAATCGCTTTATACTCACATTAAAAACCCTAAGTGACCACGGGGCTGGTGTTTCGTGTGACATTAAAATAAATTGCTACATTAACGCGGCTGTGGTGCTTTAAAGTCACCAGATTAATGTCCTCCCCGAACAGCCAACTGTCGCTGTAGCGTTCACGGAGCTCGGCGGTGACTGACTTGAAGCTGCCGGAGCCCCGTGATGTGGTTGGTGTGGGGGAGGATAGCAGCTACCAGCCAGATAAACACTCAGCATTGGTTTGCTCAGCAGGAGTAACATGGCGGCACAGTTAGCCAGCAGAAATGTTGTTTCACTACAGCGAAGGTCAGAGCCGCGCTGGTAAAACGGGATTTAACACTGAGGACACCGCGTAAACTATCAAAGCGTAAGTGACCGCATGTGTTAATGCTCGGCGCCGAGGCGATTTGTTGTGTTTTCGTTGTAAAAGCTACGGTCCGACGCGAGGTCTTCAATCTCGGCTGTGTTTCTGTCTGGCACAGGCTGTCGCTTCGGCGTTAGCCTATTAGCGAGCGTTAGCTTCCTGGCTAAGCCCGCTGCCTGTGTCAATAGTGTTTTTTGCAGCAAACTCAACAAGACGGCTCGGACAGCGAGCTTGCAGGCGAGTTATTGCAATGTTTGTCAGTCGTATTTATATGCTGCTGTTACAGTGACATGTACATTTAATATCAAGTTCAGCATAGCGTGCAGAGTAGTTTCGTATGTCATTGTTTTTTTATGCTGAGTGAGTGGGTGACCGAGCATACTACACCGGACTAAGTTCGCCCCAACGTACGTAGTTAGCATGCTAATTGTTTAGCTGTAGGCTAGTGGAGCTGGTGGAACGTCGTTGTCAGACTATACGAGTGAGTCAGGACAGTTGTTTGAGCGGGCAGTCGCTGTCTTTCACTGCCGTTTCAACCATGCCTTTGCACTACTTGTTACGTCGGGTAAGTTAATAACATTTGTGGATCTCTTCGGGCTGCACGTATGCGTTTATATTGTTCAGCAGAACTGTTTCTATCATGTTTGCTGGTGTTACTATATGTACTTCAGTCATGCTAGTTAGCAACCAAGCTGTAATGTGAGCTCTTTGAAAAAACTGGCACCTTCGTGCATTTTTGTAGTATTTCTTTGTTTTTGTTTTTTTGTTTTAACCCCAAAAGTTCTCCGAGGACCTGTTTCCTGCCCTGAACCTCTGACATGGACTTTTCATACCCGTTTGAAAGGGGGAGTGTGCACGTTAGTTCAGTTTTGTTGTGACACTATTTTCCAGACTACTAAAGATTCAGCTGCGCGTCGTGAAGTGATAATTACAGACGTCACTGCGGAAATGTGGCAGGAGCCGAGGGTGCCGTATGTTTCCCTGTTTGCGTCTCTTCCAGGAGCGTGTGGCGCTCCTTTTAAGGGCTCTGCTGCCTGACTGATTCGGGACTACACGGGCAGACAGCTTGTGCCATTGCGATGATTGTCAGCGCTGCTCTGGGTAATGCGGCAGGAACGCATCCCGCCGAACCAGTTGAGCAGTTTCTGTTGCGTCACTCTGCCCACCTGATGGTGCGCAGCACTCGGGTCACATCAGCCCGGCTGGATTTAAGCTGACAGGGTGTCCAGCTGCAGCTTGGAGGCTCCTGTGCTGATGTGATGGACAGTCACTTGCAATAAGAAGCACAGAAAAAGTGGAAACGGAGTGCATTGTTTCCAGTTAGTGTCTAAATTCTTGACATTATTTAAGGTGTGCATGCATGGAGTGAGGTGTTTACTACTAAAGCATTGAGTTTACCAGCTATAGTGCTTATTTACCTTTAAATGTAAGGGTGTGTTGGAGGCAGATTACATCCTCCTATTCTAAAGATGGCACACTCATGTAAAGTCCAATGTAAGCATGAATTACCTGCTTGCAAAAGGTCAAAGCATGAGTGACTGAACAATATAAGACTGCCTTTGTGGGAAATATGGCATTTGGGTCATTAATGAGAGCAATGTACATAGATTTTTATACAGTGGCTCAGTAGGTGAAATGCATTTTTTGCAGTACAGTTATAGCAACATATAGGTACTAGCAGTGCCCAGTATGTCACATGATTTGCCAACCATCTCTACTTTAAGTCATTCTCTATATTTCATCCCATTGACTCGCAAGCCTTGGACATCTCGCTCCCCTTGCTGTCTGTTTCTGAGCTAAGTGTGGCAACAAAGCCTCAGAATCCCTCAGGAATCGCACGTCTGCAGCTCTAGAAGCTGAAGCCTGAGCTGGTTTCCTCCCAGCATTCGCCCCCATTACTGCTCCTGCTGGGCTAAATGGCTGCAGCAGCAGCAGCAGCAGCACCACACAAATTCACGTCACAATACACCAGTGAATTTCCGGGCACGTGCAGTCCTAATGTCTGAAATATTTCTTCCAATTTTCTAAATTTACTCCATTTCATTTGCTCTTCACCTGCAGTGTTTCTGCTACGATTGCAAAGATAATTATTTACTTTCCGCACCTGGATATCGGTGGTAAAGTTGTCACTTCACTGGTTCCCAGCAGCTTTGAGGATTAGTTTCTCTGTGCTTTTACGTGCTAACCTGTTGTGTTTGCCTGTGCCTTGTTGCATAATACAGTACAGTAACTGTCTGACCTTTGCTCCGTGGCACACGCTTCCAACCTTTATCAGTATCACTGATAAACACAGATTTTCTTTTGGTTTTAAATAGAAATGAAATGATGGACTAAGCGCAGAAACGCAAACTAAGGGACTCTGCACAGGTCTAACAGTGCAAGTCTCATTTAATCAGATTCTGAGTGAATACGTTGCTCTTCTAACCGTCTTTTACTTATTCGAGGATGCAAGACCGTTCTGTTATTAACAGATATAACCGCACGCTCAAGTCATAAACATTTTCGACTTTAAAGTTCAGCAGTTCCTCATTTGAAATGCAGTAATAGATTTTTTTTCCTAACAGTCTCATATGCTGAGTAAATCAGGTTAAAAACGCTAAAAAGACTGTGCCATGCAGAGGAGAGGTGGCCAAAGATGCTAAACAGTGGTTTCACAATCTCTGTGGCGTCCAGTGAAGGTTAGATGTTAAAAAACAGGCCTGTCCATCACATGTGCAGACCCCACGGTGCATTCCTGATGGGAAGCGCTGCTGCCGCTCGCCTCGTCTCACTGGGCATCTCACCCTTCTGTCTCCGTGTTTGCGCTGTCATGGCAACAGCGGTATGACAGGTCCTGGGTAGGCGTGAGGGATGAGCTGTGGGGAAACGGCCAGGATTTTACAAGGAGGACGGGCGGCGAGCGCGCGCACGTGCACAAAGCAAGGCAGAGACGGTTGATAGAAAGCCGAGAGGGCTTCGACACAGAAGAGGAGAAGAGGAAGTATTTATCTCCCCCTCTCTTAGCTCGAGGGCACGATGCTATTGTCTTGTTTAGCTGACCTCAAATCAGCCAAGCCATCTATCTGTGCAGAGAGTAGACCCTGTCTTGTAAACAGCAGGCCGGGCTGTATGATGTGTGTGTGTGTGTGTGTGCTTTCATTCTTTAGGGTTTCTTTGTCAGGCTCCATCTACAGATCACAACATCAGAGGCGTAGCATAAGGAAGACTTGAAAATATTGATCCACCAGTTGACCCCCAGTGACAGCCTATGAAGAGGATCACCCTGTGATGAAAATGTGCAATCGCATTAATAAATCATCTTATTAGTTCAGGTTATTCCATTTGGCGGGGAGGTTGTGTATGTATGTGTGTGTGTGTGTATGTGTGCGTGCATGTGTTTTTTTATTGTGGAGGTTTTCAGATTCATAACATCACACACAGCCTAATGCTCTGCTGCCAGCGAGGGCTCCCAGGATCCTGACGGGGAATCCAATGATCTCCACACTCCATGGTCTTCCACTTAAGTAGGTCAGCCACTGAAAAGTGCATATTGATCTTTCGGCTAAATGATGCGACGTCTCCCGCTCAGAAGGTGCCCTCAGCCAGCGAGCAGAGGAAGCAGCAAAGGTCACATGACTGTATGCCTGTGCCTCCACTCCTGGTTGTGTTTTTAGGCTGGTTTGGCTGTGTAATATGGGAACTCATCCATTTTTAAAGCTGCTGGTTTTACTTATTTAAATGTAGAGATTACTAAGAGAGTCGCGTAATGGCTAAACAGCATGCAACAATTCTGTAAGAATGCACGCAGATAATGATATGAGTAAAGCTGCACAATGCAATACCGATAACTGGAATATGATGTCTGATGGCAGGATGCCTGGTAAATTTACATTTGCCATACATCCACAGGGCTCTGGCTGCTGAGATGTAGAGGCAGCGGATAACATGAACAACTTGAGCTCTTTAAATGCAAAAGAGATGGTATCTGACAAGCATAGGGAGGTGTCAGTACCTCAGGTTTGAAAAGAGGATCCAACTTGTTAAAATCAGTATGAGTTGCTAAACATGCTGAGGAAGATGATGGTACTCCATCAATATATGGAATCAGTGTTTTAAGTCCTGAAGTGGTTGTTGCATCAGAGGAAAGTGAGCACAGGAAAACCACGATGGATGATAACTGTAAGCCTTCAAAAGACACGCAGCAGCATTGTGTAGTACAACATTGCTGTAGTTATTGTGGGAGAGAATGTCATTGCGGTAATCAACAGCTTTATGCACCTTGCATGGGTTACGGGTGTTGTGCACCTGCGGTGAAGTGTGCTCCAGGGTTTTTACTTTATGTGATTTTCCCAACTGAGGTGGGATGGAAGGCAGAAAAATTCATCTAAACTAGCTGTTTCTTGCTTGAACCGCTGGGAACATAAAACTTTATAGATTCACGATCCTCATATCATGGCTATTTAACTCCACTAATGGACCAGAAACGCTTAAACTTTACAGTACCACTGTCTCTTGTGCTATTTCGGTTGGCACCTACAGATGCACACCGAATCAGAGAGCATGCGTGTGCTAGCAGGTCCTGTCCCCCAGGTTATGGACGGAGAGGATTCAGCGTCATAGCCAACACACTCCACACTGGGAAAAACAAGCCAGATCACAGCACACGCTCCTGAACTGCACTGTTTACAGATCATTAGCCTGGCCTGATAAGGCGTTCATATGAGATCTGATAAAAGCAGCTTTTGTTGGCAGTGCTGAGTTTAAATAAAACACTTTTAGATTATAGGCCAATAGCCATTTGCTTGGCAATATTTGACTACATTCATTCTGTCACTTTCTAAAGCAATAAAAGGACTTAAAAAAAAGTCAAGGATTACATCACACCGTGCTTCAAAATTCAATATAAGAAGGTGAAAAGAAGTTTCTATGACTTTTGATTTTGCTTGATAAAGGGTTAAAGTCCGACAGCTGGCTGTCAGTTTGCTGCTGCTGCTGCTCTCTTAATCAGGCAATGAAGGGAATTTAAACACACCTTCCTTAATGCCCTCCACAGATTACCACCTCTACACACTGCTTCACCCCAACAGTGTACAAAGCTCTTTTTGCCTACGAACAAATTGCAACAACAACAAAAAAAAACTAGAGCTTTCAAATGTATTCAGGCGCTGCGTGGATGTTCTCGGAGGGCCAGCCTGCTTCACTCGCGCGAGCATTTCTCTGATAAACTGTCAGCGTGTCAGCTGATCTTTTCCCCTCCCCTTCATGCTAACAAGCGCCTCCTTATTCTGAGTGTGTTTCCACTGTACACCCTCAGGCCTCCACGGGAACTAATTCCTTACAGAGCGTGACAGGCAGTTAAAGATGGTATACACACACACACACACACACACAGGGGTACAAAGGATATGAAAGTGGCATGCAGTGCAGTCACAAGATGAGTTCCAAATCTTTTTGAGAATGATACAATCGGCCGTGCACACATATCTCTCACTGACCACTCCCTACTCCCTCTGCAAGTTTGTGGCTATTTTAGCAACACACTCATTTATTTCTTCTCCTTTTTCTGCACTTTTACACATATTGTCCATGTTATTTTTATTTCTTACACATTTGTTGCAGCATGGCCACAACATTTCACACCACCAGCGTTTGTATTCTTTTTTAAGAATTTCTAATAAGACATTCTGTGTTTGATTTTGGTCTTCACAAGTGTCTCACAAGTGTGCGATTCATCTTATTCTGGTATTTTACAGGTTTTACAGGTATTTTACAAGAATTCATTATTTGTTTTATGAAGATGTCTTCAACGCTGTAATTCAGTGAGAATTCAAACCACATAAACTGGCTGAGTGATTTTTGCACCATAGTACACACATTCTTTTACACATTTGTTTTGTGTCATTTTTAATAGTATAATGTGCTGTCTGATTTTTGGCATGTCCGCCTGAATCCAAGACTGCAGTTTGCTCTCACATAATTAACGATTGTGTGGGACGCACGGCACAACATTTACAGTAACATACACTGACATCGCAGCATCCGATGATATTATCCACAATTCAAAGCCATTCTCTCTTATCTCTGCAAACATGCTTTGCTATTTGCTAGCATATACCAGCTGTTGGCTAATATAGATTTTCAGTCAGCATCTGTGCAGGGAGTTGACTCATTTGACCTTCATTATTAAGCTATTCATGAAAAATTTCACTTTATTTAAATTAACATCCTGTAATCACACAGAACCATGTTATTTAAAACAGAAAATAAAGAGGTCTTTATTTCTATACATTTTTCAAAAATTTTCACGTATTTTTAAGTAAAGTAAGTTAAGTGATATATTGAATGCCTCACATGGGCGTTGTGCCCAAATACTGAACACAGGCACGCATTCCACTAATGTTTGCTCCTGACAGTTGTTACCTGTTAGGTTCCTTTATTTTGACACGCAAGCAGGGAAGTTGGCTGGCCAATCCGCTGGTTTAAACCCGCTGCTATGAGCTTATAAAACAATACTTCTTAACATGGGAGCTGCCTAGGGCCTCATTGTGTTGAAACATGTGTATTTTGTCACCCAGCACTTGATGCATATGACAAAATCCCCTTTTTTCCACTCACATAATCCGATCATGCTGTTTGCCATTGTTGCGTGTTCGTAGCCCACCCTACCAAATGGAAGCCAAGTCAATTGATTATTGATTATAAATCGGATCTTGTCCTAACCTCGGTGTTGATCGGAGCTAAAAGGCGAGGTGTTTTCATTAAGGTGGACATCGGCCTGATTCTTATTGAATCGAAGGCCATTAGCGTTAGCGGACCTTTGAAAGGGCAGCCAGTAGGGGCTCCATTGGTGTTTACCCCTCCTGTGACCTGGCCATTATGGTCAATTTCTAGCACATGAACTATCTGGCCTTTGTCCTGCCTGAACCGATTAGCAGGCTCATTAGTATTGTTGGCCAAGCCCCAGTGACAGTTGCACAAATTGCTCATTGCCAAGTGGGCGAGAAAGTAGGGATCCCAACTCCTCACAAGGCTGGCTTGAGGTACCACTTCTGCTTACTTTCTGCATCTTGCTCTCTGCACATTTATTCTCACAGACGTGTAAAGGAAGAATAATGTGAGGATTTTTCCTGCATAATGAAAACTGGCTATAGCCACTAATTGTGTGCAAATGTCTAACAGCTTGAACTTTCAACCCAATGACCCTTGACCCCTCTTTAAATACCAACAGATGTTGAACCGTGCACGCACAAGGCAAACGAGATATCCCCTTATTCCGTGTCAGGTTTTTGAGAAGGAGCTGCATGGCTAGATATCTGTGCCTGTCCAAACCTGCTGCAGGCACCATTACCTGGGAAGCAGTATCGTGTTGATTTGTGCGAGCGCGCATTAAGGTTAACAGCAAACCTGGAAGTGCCGCAGCAGCGTTGGCAGGGTTGCGTGTCTTTGTTTAGGTTGCACTTTTCTGTGCCAACTACTGTCAGCACAGCTGTGCCAAATGGAGAGGGTGGAACTGTGTTCCAGTCCGAAGAGTCAATAGAGACTCCAGAGTCGTCGTAGAGCTGACATCACCAGCAGGATACGCCTGTATTTGTATTTAGGTGACAAGTGATCTGTATATTCTTTTTTACACAGCAGCAATAATCTCTAAATCTTTTCCCCTGGTCTCAGTTTTGATCCAGTTGAGTCATTTTTAACGATTATTCTGCCTTCTTCTGAACTCGGCTCAGAGATCCGGGCTGGACTGAGTCTGAGCCTGTGACAGCATTAAAGAGGAAATTCCTCCAGAGGATGAGAACTAAGAGCGACACCAGAGAGTCAAAAGGAAAAGAGGAAGGCGAAGTTAAGATAAACGCAATTTCAGTTGGCAGTTTATCAATATAGATATTATAAAGCACAGTGTTCAACTGGGACTGGCAAAGGGTGCTAATAAAAAACATTCTCTCTTCACGTATTAGGACACTTTACTGTAATATCAGCCATTTTGACGCACATGATCTAATGTGCCTATGATCCTAGGTGGCCATATCACAGTAGCTAGAGTTTAATGGGCTCTCTCTATATTATCAAGATGCCCTGCAGCCCAAACAAACGACACAAAAAACACAAAGCTTTGTCAGCTCTATGTGTACACATGCACACACAAATCCAATCCACTCACTCACCTCACCTGACAGAAAAGCTGTATGGTTGCCTCACTCTGGGCTAAACAGTTTCACTTCAAACCTCTTAAATGTAGCTGTATTTTAGCATTTCTGGGTCTAGGTGTTTAGATTAAAATGCTAAAAAAAAAAACATACATGTGTATTTTACATCTTTCCCCATCACGACAGTCTCAAAGTCTTCCTAGAGATTTTTAGAGAATTTCTATAGCTTTCAGTACCGTTGCTTGTGGTGGGATATTCATTCCTTGTTTCTGTTATTTTCTTCAGCAGGGTGAAGTGGATGATGCGTAAAGGTTTCCTATCATTACTGTCCTGCAGCAATGGCCTGAGAGACTCGCTGGACTGAAACTGAGGTAAGGAACAGCCCCAAAATCTTTATATAAAAACATTGTACAGTAACCTACTGCAGAGTTGCGCACTTATTGTTCTATGTCTATCGTAACACAACTCAAGGACATGAAAAGCAGATTTGTTTAAAGCAAATACAGTAACGGTATATTACAGTAATACTGTTAGGACTCTCTCTGAAAAATGCTCTGAGCTTGTGTGTGTTTGTGTGTGTGTGTGTGTGTTTTTGTATGTGTGTGTCTGTGTGTGTCACACAGCAGAGGGCAGCGGGACCAAACGGACAATATTTTTACTTTCTGTCATTATGATATTTTGAGACCCACCACATCTTATTATTTTAAATGTCACAAAGAAAACAGAGACATTTAAATGTGTTCTGAGGCTCCGAGCCATAATAGGATGCTATTTTTAGAAGGATTTTTTATGCTTGAAGCTGCTGTGCATTGTCCGCGTGTCAGCATCATTCACTGAAACTGTCAGCTGGCTGTTTTCTGCTGCTCCACAAAACATTTGTTTTCCACGAACAAACCAAGCAAAACAGAGTGCCAGCAGAGACCACGCTCGGATCATACGTTCATGATCACTGAAGAGATGCAAATGACGTGATTTATCAGGAGTAACTG
The DNA here is from genome assembly GCA_016586285.1 of Arothron firmamentum. Taxonomy (NCBI): domain Eukaryota; kingdom Metazoa; phylum Chordata; class Actinopteri; order Tetraodontiformes; family Tetraodontidae; genus Arothron; species Arothron firmamentum. The sequence continues at coordinate 50,200 of BJFM01001574.1, forward strand.
ACCCTTGACGCAAATAATCTGAGAAAAGCCTCTGTCACTTTTATTGTTCACACAACAGAATGAGTCCTAGATTTTGATTTAGTTCTTATTTAAACTAGAATTGAATCCGTTGAGATAGTTTGACCGTTATTTTTCCAGTGGTGACACCATCCCTTCAGTCACACTACCACACTCTTTCCAGGGGTCCGTAAAGCACATGTTTCTTTGCGTTAATGATGAAGACAGCAAATCCTTTTCCAGGGCGTTGTGAGCAGTGTTGTACTAAAACGACGAAAATTCAACAATTAGTCATAGGTGAAGCTGTTTGTGTGGAATTTCTTTAGGAAAATAAAGGTGTCACCTGAAGTCAAGAGGTCAGACCATCACCTGATCAACAGTCAGTGTCTAACTTTGACATGATGACCACAATGTCGCTCATCTCAAAATAATAGCTTTTAAAAATCTGCATTTGTGGTTCATCTTCCCAGTCATTTCTGATTAGAACCAACTTTTTGGGAGCCTCTTTGCTGCCCCACAACCATGAAACCTGCCGTTACTTTTGCTGTAGCTTGAAGATGGAGGGAGCCAACCCTTAATGCAGACAGACCTCCTCCTCCTCCTCCTCCTCCTCCTCCTCCTCCTCCTCCTCCTGCACTGGGACATCCTGAAGTGACTGCCAGGATTAAAGATTCATGACTGTGATCAGCTTTCATCAGATGGGGAAGGGAGTGGCTCCTGGTTTGCTCTCTGCCACTCTGTGGCCATTATACCTGGCAGTGATTCTGGAATGTCCACACTCTTGAGTGGGATGGAGCATTGAACAAATATAGCTTTTAATCAGAGGTGATTTTATTCTATACTGTGCTAGTGATATATATATATATACTGTAGATGTATAGCTCCATTTCTCATTTAATAGCTCAAGTGTCATAATATCTGGTTTAAGGTAATAGTTGCTAGCATGACCGTGGTCCGCTGCGGACCCTCACAGAAGTTGTTTTCTGCTGAAATCAAGTCTCTCTATCTCTGCGTGTTTTCTTTTCCTCAGCACTTCTCACCCATGCAAATACTGAGACCTACAAAGAAAACGTCTTTGTTACGCCATCACCCACCACCCCACCAGAGTGGGGGGAAATATACGTCTCCTGTTGCTGCTCTCCAGAATTTCTCTTGATTGGCATCGTCTTGTTCTCCAGTACTCTCAGGGTCCCCCCTTTTCCCAAGAAGCCATGCGAGGACAGATTACACACCAGTGAACGATCTGTGGTTTAAAATAATTTTTCATTGGAGACTTGAAAACGTTCCGTAGTAGCCTTTGATGGAGTTTAATGTACAGTTACACCTGCCCTTAAAAAATCAAAGGCATGCTTACCCCATGATTACAGGAATGACAGGGTGGCACACGCCTCTCCCTCTCTGGGTCTCCCACATCCTACATCTTTATAGTATGACTGGAATGGGTGATTCAGTGTTTTGGATGCCCCACCCCCTGGCACATTCACACACATCAGCACTCTTTGTGCAGTTGTAGCAGCCGCTGAAAGATTAAAGGTTTAGTAGCTGGAAGGAACTGAGAGTAGGCTATCCCAGCTGCAGGGCTGTTTGTTTTTCCAGGTATGTGTAATATTATACATCACATGTGCAAGAAACGTTTGTATGGTATGGTATGGTATGGAATGTACATTTGTGTCATCCATTAAAGGAAGAGCGTTAGCACAGGCTCCTCAGCGAGAAGGTTCCTATTTCGATTCCATTTCAGGCCGTTGTTTCTGAAGTTTGCATGTTCTTTCTACGTCCTTGTAGGTTTTATCAAGTCTGCTTGAGAAGAAAACTTTAATTTTTAAGGTGTGGGTGTTTTCTGCTGTGGACTGAGGGTGTATTCCTGCCCGTCGCCCAGTGAGCGCTGTGATTAACTTCAGCATTCGTGGTTAAGGACAAATGGCCGCTGTATCTTTCAGCTGTACTGGTTGGGGAAATTTGCCTGTTCCACAGGTACAGCCGGATGCTTGCATTGTTGCATCGTTTAGATTTATTGCAGTCATGTTGTGTCCATAATGGAGCAGGTGAAATCAACTGGAGCAAACGTCAGCCACAACCTTGCTTCGTCTCTGCATTCCTCCCTCTCCAGACAGGTTGGCTCCAGCACAATCCTAGAGAGGCTGCTTTGGTGACACCCAAGACATGAGCAGTGACACACACCTATGGCCACCTCAAGTGCTTTCAAAGTCAATTGATTTTCCTTTCTTCAATCCTCTCCACTGCCATACAGTGAAAGCTGATTGTCATGAAAAATAGCGTTTTAAATGTGCAGATGAGCAATACGGGTGCACGGCTGTTAATATTTTAGGAAGAAATCCCTGACTTTTCTGCCTGTGCAAGGATTCGACTCCTTGGCAACAACACCGAAAAATGGTCTGCCTGCTGGCCAGTGTCATTGAGACGTGTCTCGTACTTCCAGGCTCTTATTTATCTCAACGAAAACCCAGCTATCATATCTGCCATCTCAAGGAGATGAATGCAACCAATCATATCCAAGCCTCTGGGATGAGCAGACCCAATCAGGCCTGATTTTACCATGGTAACTTGCCCAGGCGTGACCAATTGGGATGTAGAGAGCCACTTGGGCTGTGAGAGTTTAATGGCCTGTTTCTGTTGTCATTATTAAAAGCTCATAACCTCTAACATAGCGACTGTTATAATTTTTGTGGACAGCCCATTGCAGTAGCACGTAGACACCTTGATGGTGCACAAAAAAGCATTATGCAAGGACACATGCGCAGCATCTGTGTTCGTTGCCTGTCCGTGTACTGTACAAGCCAGTCGTGGTGGAGTGAATTGTCAGGAGTAGAAATGTGTTTTACCCTTCAGAGTCTCCTCTGCCTCACTCTGTCCAATCAACACGGCTTTGACTCTTTCGTTTAAGCACAGACCCCGCCATTAGCTCAAAGTAGGTCACTCCAGACCAGAAGGGAGACAGACTCCAGTTTGCATGGTCACTAGCTCCCTTTTTAGCTTCCCCTGCTTCTGTTGAGCTTCGTTTTTCTTCTCTACATTGTGCTCTGGTGTCATCTGTACTGTCTTATGTAATGGCTGAGCAATGAGTGTGTGTCAGCTGTTTCTATGGTTATAGAGCGGTTGAAGCGCAAGTGTGTTGTAGTGTAGCACGCCTCACTCTTATGATGGCATTAAACCCTTCTAGTCCATATTTGTGTATTTTTACTTGTGTCAGAAACGCCCCCCCCCCCCCCCTGAAATCCAGATGTTCACATTGACATGAATGCAGTTGTTATGATAATTATGTAGCTGTGATCATGTTAAAAGGCAAAAATGCATAATAAAGTAATCCTAGATCTTTTACTTTCTAGTTTTACACAAGATCTGATGCACTATTTTGCACCAGCATGATGACCTTGCAAATTATAAATGTGGAAGATGACAAATGTTCACATCTGGTATGCAGCATATTTTCCTATATTGAAATGCAAGTCCATTAGCCACCATCAGAGTTTGGTGCAGGAGAAGTAGCCAATTAATAAGATATTACTTTTGTCATTAATTGATGATCTTTCATTTAGTGTGGTGATATTTAAACTGCACAGATTCACCGGGTTTGAAGCATCAGGGAGTTTTTTTGGCATTCAAAAAATTCAATTTAATGCAGATTCTCTGAAAGTTTTCACATTATGGTAACATCAACTCCAGCTATAGTGTAACATCATTTTTATCTATGCAGTATAGAGAAACCCCAGAGATAGCTGTGCAGAAGCCAGTCTGTGCTCAGTCCTTAGCCAGCATGTCACTTAAAATAACAGAAAATAGTAACGACATGAAGCAAAGTCTTACTACAATCTCTAATGGGCAGAAAAGATATTACTTGATATTAAAATGGTTATGCAGCATTTACAGCTAAACTACTGCCAAAATCTCTTGACAAAGACATAAATTCAAGTTGTCATTATGAATCCGTTCTCTTCCTACTGAAAGCTGACTTTGCCTGGTATCGTGTAACGAATGGGTTTTTCTTAGTACGTGTAGCGCGAGCAGCCGAGTGCTGTGGGCAAAGCGCCGTGTTCTCATTTCAGTCTCTCTCGGGAGAGCTGCACCATCAGAGAGAAATGATTGAATGTCTATCTCTGCTCCATTTTTACTCATGTCTCCTGGAGTGGATCAGCCACTGCCCCCAGTGTTGGTGTGTGTTTCTGTGATGTACGCAGAGGCCTAGGTTGGCCTCTTCACACCCCTGCGTTATAGTGGCAGTTTCCTCGTTATTCTGCCGGTTGTAGTTGTAGGCAATTAAATATTGATTGTTGGTGCTGCTACTAGGGGAGTGCATTCGGATATATACAGTGCCACGACTAGCCTGCCAGCTCTGTCAGATACTCTTATGCGGTGTGGCTTATAACAACCAGATAGAAAAATAATTAAATCTTTTTTTTCCAGATCTGTTCTTGATTTTTATCACTATATTAATGAATTGCTATTTGCATATTTACTCAGTGTATTGAGTCTAGTGGGTTTTTGCTCCCGAACATGTCCTGTGTTTGCATTTAATTAAAACATGCTTCTGTGTTTTAGACGCTGATATGCTTTGATGATGAGTGGAGTCGGTGAAATCCCATCTGACCCTGCCAGGGCAGAGTCACGAAAACGCAAGGATTGTTCGTCAGAACTTTTAGGACCCAGGTAAGACTTTTTCTTCCTCTCTCTGAAATCAGGAACGGAGCCATCCTCTTTTTGAAACACTTTTGCAAGGCCTTTTTCCCCCTTTTATTTGGCTGCTGTGGTAGACATCCAAGTATACATTTCTATCGTTTTTCATGATATCCACACTCAATCCAGTATGTTTCTCTTTTTTAGTCCCAAGCGGAGCAATGAGAAGCGCAATCGTGAGCAAGAGAACAAATACATCGAGGAGCTCGCTGAGCTCATTTTCGCCAACTTCAATGACATCGACAACTTCAATGTCAAGCCTGACAAATGTGCAATCCTGAAGGAAACTGTGAAACAGATCAGACAAATAAAGGAACAAGGTACATCCTGTTTTTTCCCTTCCCCCCCACCCTTTATACTCTTAAGTATTTACTGTGGCGGCTTACAGAGTGCGTCAAACAATAAAAAGTCTGAGTTGAGTCACGTGGTGTGTTGACGGTCACATCCAAGATGATGTTCTAATGATAGGGATTTTGGATCGCAATAATTGAGGCCATTGTGAAAGGCCACCACATTTGAACTACCGGCAATATTTACTTTGTTGTCTTGAACAACAGATCAGATCAGAAGTCATCTTGTCTTTGTCATCAAGAACACTGATTTTAAATTTAAAAATGTACTCTAAATCAAACACAGCACTAAATTGTGAAAAAGCTGGAATAATGCATGCATAATAGGCAACCAAGCAACTACAGAGGGGCTCACTCCAGCCGCACATGAATCAGACCAGCTGATGATGTCATCCATTTTCTCTGACTCACAGATCTGCCTGTTATGTAATAGTGACGAAGGTTTGCAAAAATCACACACGCGCTCAGTCTGTCCCTCTTAATTTCCCTCCTTGAGTTTGTTAAACTTAAAGACTGTGCCACGTTGATGAGCTTCCCACGGTGTCCTTATGATGAGCACCTTGGATGGCTTTGCTTGTACGCTGGGCCCTGCTAGACCTGAGAAATCCCGCTGATATACGCATCATTAACGCTGAAATAGATTCATGTGGCTTTGTGGATGTTTCACAATCTCACAAACAAGAAAAAACACCTTAATGTCATTTGCGAATGCAGAAATAAAAGAGAAACAAGATTTGTGCTTTCAGGATTGCATTCTCACCACGTGGACGTTCCATTTTCCTTCTTTTGGAATAGTCTGACAGTTCAGTGTGTGCCCCCAACAGCCTCCTCATATTCTGCTTCTCATATGATCATCTTCAAAAGTAGGGCAGCCTACACTATGAACATAAGGCTTCTCTGCATGCTTATTAACCCGATCACTCACACGCACAAATGCACAGCACCATCAAGCAGGTTATGGGGTTAACACAATATTTCTATACCTAATTAAATTTTCTGTGATTACTATGTATAAAGTTTAAGAGCAGATATTGATTTTTTTTTTTCCTGTTGCTCTTTCCATAAAGATTTTTTTACGCATAATACACTATCCAGTTGTTGCACAACTGTGGCATCTGTGTTCTCTAACAGTCAACTTCAGTAACTTCAGCAGTTTGTTTTTTAGTTGAAGACCCCTACATCTCCTCAGAAGTATGCGGGTTAGTTTTGTGGGGGTGGAGGAGGAAAGCTTTTCTTTTTCTTCCTTTTAAAGCATTGTGTTTGGTTGTCACCTTAACAGAAAAGGCTGCAGCAGCTAATGAGGAGGAAGTACAGAAGGCCGACGTGTCGTCAACAGGTCAAAGTGTGATTGACAAGGATGCCTTGGGACCAATGATGCTAGAGGTGAGCAAAAACATCTTTGTCATCACTAAAAATTACGACAAAATTACCGCTTGTTTAACATACCTATAAACAGACATAAAATATGTATTCTTTACAGTGAGTTGTAAATGGTAAATTAAAAAAAAGCACTCGTCAGAGAGCACAACTGCAAATGGACCATTAGTGGTTGTCACAGTGTAGCTGTGTGGCATAAAAGCTGCCAGCATCTTGAATCTGCTCTCGGTTGGCTGTAAATCACCAAGTGGAGCAATGGCCTCATTGTCCCATGCAGGGCCTCTGAAATGCTTACGTACACCAGCAAAGAAAGCAACTGCACTGGCAAATGAATTAGTTCATTGAACTCATCCTCTCACTCATTTCCTCTCTCCCCTGAGTCTCTCTTGTTTGGTTTTCTATTCTCTCCCACTGCATTTTTCCTGCCTTTGCTTCTGGATCCATCTCGTCATAGGATATTTATAGCTCCTCTGGTCTACCGTCACTCAATCGACATACTAACCGAGGCTAAATATAGCCCGGTGCAGCCTGCATGCTTTCCCATCTGTCAGCATCCCCCAAAACGGAGATTATCCATTCACACCCACTGAAGCCATTACTGTGACATAACCGGATGCTCTGAAGAGAATGACAATAAGAGAGAAATGTATCCACACTTTCCATGATGTTCATATTTGATTTCAAATATTGAGTAACGCAACTTCATTTTTGGATTATTTATGCATGTATTATGTAAAAACTATGAATGATTTTGAAACTATTGCATCCAGATCAGTGAGTAAATAAAACGCGTAGCCAAAGCAAACATCGGTTGTGAAATAGCGCTGGCCTCTGATGCCACATGCCAGTTCAGGTCTGCACCGTCTCATCCAACTTAAAACCCATTTCCTCACAGATTACTTTGATTTCTCAGTTGATGTAACTTCTTTTGTTGACACATTTGTTGTGCAACCAAGCAGCCCTGTAAGGGTTTGCTTAGGGTAGTGATATGATCCGTTATAAACCCTTTCAATCTGCAAAAGTTGCACTACAGGTACTCTTTTTCTTCTTTTCTTTTCTTTTTTATTTGAGAAACTAGTATTGTTTTGTAGTCCAATCCCTACAGCTTTACTGGTATATCCAGCATCAGTTATGTGTTAGCCATACTGGCTCTGGATGAAATATTTTTATACTTCTTCAAATGTTTTGGCTTCTGCAAATTCACCTACTGAATACAGGTTTTGGTTTATTCCAGCAAGATAATAATATTTTGTCATCCCCTATATTTAGTAAGAATTTCTGTGGGGAGAGATTGTTTGCAAAGCACCGTTATGTCTAAAATGTTATCAGTCATGTTATCAGAAAAAGTGTTGTTCCAATACTATTTCCTACTCTAGGAATGTCATCTTGCTCTGAGTTTAACACAGTTGTACATTCCAGTAGATGTGAAATGGAACAAAGATAGGTAGTGACAAGGTGCATCTAAAATGTGTGCAAATACACTTGCAGCAGCTTTATTTTGTCGACAGTTAATGTTTAATCAGTTGCAAAAGGCTAACAATATTTTGCAAGAGTGTCTGGAAGAAAGCTAAAGTGTACACTGAAGAATGTTTGCTCTGTTTGTGGTTGTCCTACTTGTCCAGTGTAGGGTTGTTATTTTCTTTTTCCATTATTCAGGGTAAATATGCACAATCATGTTTTTTTGTTTGTTTTTTTTTAGTGATAGGTGACTTCTATCTATTTTTAGCATGAGCCCATTTTAATGTAGGCAAGACAAAATGTTTTTTTTCTCTTTGTCATTTTATTTAAATGGATGCAAGGATTGGCCAATGCCAAGAGTTAGCCAGCTGTTTATTATAAAATGTATACAGGGAAGGTGGGATTTCACAAAGATATTAACACATGTAACTAATGTTTGTAATGTAAATTATAGGCGGTCATTATGGAAGGAGTGAGGAGCAGGCACTTTAGCTGAAAACTCTCCTCCGAGCACTGCATTTTATAGCTTTGCCACACTACAATTTCCTTTTTTTAAGGCCTCTGAGTGGTTTGATGGCCTAATTGACACCATCTTGTATGTAATGGCTGACCCGGGGCTATATTTTTTCAATTAAGTGCTCCTCCTGCTTCACATCCTTGGGTCTCTACAGACACATGCTGTTATCCTGTTTCCTGTCAGATGCACTGATCTTGAGCATCTGCAGGAGTGATGGAAGCAGCCAGCACACAATGTACTTACTGTATTACATCCATTAAGGAGCTTGTGTTTTGAGACATGCATATGTTTGTTCGTAAGAATGGGACATGTTCATGCTCACTGATTCAAATAGTTTTAATTGCTTGTATTTAAATGCAAATTCCCTGTCGGAGATATTAAACTGCATCTGTGTAAAAGGCACATGGATAAATCTTTTACTTTTCGTCCCTTCTAGGCCCTGGATGGCTTTTTCTTTGTGGTGAACATGGAGGGCAACATCGTGTTCGTGTCTGAGAACGTGACCCAGTACCTGCACTACAACCAGGAGGAGCTCATGAACACCAGTGTCTACAGCGTGCTGCATGTTGGAGATCATGCTGAGTTCATCAAGAACCTGCTACCAAAGTCCCTCGGTTAGTCAAAAGCTTTTGCCTCCCCACCTTCATTTTACCCTCTGAATATTCTGTTACTTGCAGCTTTGCTGTGTCACGACTTTCTCTCTTTTCTTTGACGTTGCATCACTTTCACCTCTGCCCATAAATGAGCAGACACCCATTTTCACTTTACACTTAACTCTTGAAATATTGTGTCCTGCCTTTGTTTCTGATCACCCTCCTTTCTCCTCGCCTTCGCTCAGACATATTACTGGTAGCAATGGACGCTGTTTGATAATAATGTCAGTTTTACTAAAATGCTAAACGCACAAAAATCTAATCCACTAACAAGGTTCATCTCAACTGCTGTGAGCCCAGACTCCTGTTTCTCTTTCCTTCCTATGCAGCTAATTAAGCTCCTCAGTTGGCATCTCTCCCCTCTCAACATTATCACTCCTTTTCTGCATTCTTATCTTGCGTCTCTTCTCTCACTTCGTTTTCTCCTCTGCATCCTACTGCTGCACGTTCACTGTGCAAGGGGTGATTTAAAGATACGGTCATGCCCCCCATCAGAAGCTATTTCTAAGTCCCTTCTTTTCTTGTTCTGCTCATTTCTCCTGGTGCTCCGGATTGAGGTCTGAGTGCCTAGCCATCTGGGTGGGGGAGCGGCAGTGCAGACTACCCTGGAAATGATCAGTGTCCCAGATACTGGGAGATTATCAATGCACCGAATGAGATCACAAACCAGATGGAGTGTGATAGGACTTTGTGTGTGGCTGCACATGCCTTGTGTGTCCGCGGATCTCCTTACATGCATTTGCACGCACAGCCCTTGCGTGTTTGTTCACGCCTGTGTAAGTGTTATAGAGAAGAAGATTGGCTATGGGCACGCATATGGAGGCCTGGCTGTGATACATGGCTGTGGATGGATGGCAGAGGGCTCAGTGTTCCAACTGCTCATTACTGAGCTCTACCCAGCAACCACTTTCTCACTTTTCACACTTGTTCTGGTTTCAGTTTTTCCTCTGTCTTGCTCTCTTTATGTCTTTCCCTCGCAGAATTGTATCCTCTGTTGCTTCTTCAATGCACTTCCTCTGCCTCCCTGTTGTGTAGTATCTGGTTGCAATAAAATTCACAGGAAGCCGCACTGAAAAGGCTTCATCTGCACTCCTTTCCTTCTCTGTAGTGAATGGCGTTCCCTGGTCCAGCGAGGGTCCCAGAAGAAACAGCCACACATTCAACTGCCGAATGCTGGTCAACCCGCACAGTGAGAACCAGGAGGAGTCGCACGAGCACGAACCCCAGCAGCAGAAATACGAGACAATGCAGTGTTTTGCTGTTTCCGAGCCCAAGTCCATCAAGGAGGAAGGTGATGGTACGTAAGAAGAGATGGGTGATAAAATACATTTTATAAACAATAGAATGGGCATCATCATCATCATCATCATCAGTGACCATGGCCACTGAGCATGGCCACTCTTCTGCACATTTTTGGAAAACTGAAGATCCTTGGAGATGCTCGCTTCCGTGTTGTAGTGGTTTAAAAATGTGCATGCTCAGGCTAAATATAAGTCTAAACATAAACAGTTGGTGAGCTTATCTTCGTTTGCTATAAATCCCTTACAGACCTTCACCGTAATATTTGAATAGATATTCACCATAAATAGAGCCACACCAAAATGCCCAAAATGCTATTTTCACTACGAAACTGTAGTGAAAATACAATGGCTCTGTCCAAGCCTAGTATCAACCTGTCTTTTCCCCTTCCTGGCTTCCCTTGTGTGAAAGCTATTTGCCAACCATACTTTGGCAAATAGAGTGAGCAGGACCAAGGCCAGAGAAGTTGGTGTGTACGCGTACGTGCGTGTGGGGGGGGGGGAGCAAGGTGGGGTCACAGTTACAGATACAGTTAGAGTTACAGTTATTTGTCCAGCAGTAGATAAAAAGAAACAGGAAGGATGAAATGGCTCTATAAAGGGACTGAGAGCATTTTAAGGGATTCTCAGATCTAAGGCCCAGACCACCCAAGTGGCTCTATTTATAAGTCAAAACAAGAAGTTCCCGTGTGTGTAATTCACCCATGTAAACTTGCAGTACTGCCAGAAGCAAGTGGATGTAAGTGACACAGGAAAGTTTAATGGCAGTCGTTTTGGGGTCACACTGGACCTGGACTTAGCAGCTTAAAACGTGTGTGTGTATGTGTGATGCTGCAGCTGTCGTGCTTGAGCTATGGCAGTTTTTTGTAATGTTAGCCTGGTGTCTCCAGTGTAATATGACCGTGCAGGTGTGGCCAACTTGAGTCGTGCATACATGCAGCACCCCATGTCACACTTCATCATTCCCCTTGCCAGCTATCTGCTGCTCTTTATGAGAGGAGCAGAACCATGATCCCCGTGCTCATTAATATCTATATTCATTATGCTGCCTGGGAATAACATGCATTTCATTTTCTGTCCCTCCTGTCTTTATCATTCACACCACCACCCTTCCCTCCACCCTGTCCTCTTTCTAATATCTACCTCATCAATTCTTTCCTCCACACCTTCGCTCTGTTCCTTCCCTCCCTTTGTGTCTCCTAGACCTGCAGTCGTGTCTGATCTGCGTGGCTCGCAGGGTTCCTATGAAAGAAAGACCAATGCTCCCCACGCACGAGAGCTTCACTACACGTCAGGACCTGCAAGGTACACCGTCATCATCGTGCTAATATTTTAAAATATGTCAAACAACCATGTAGCCAGTTCATGAATGCATAAATACACAACTAAAATGTGCATTGATGGCAAATTTATGTCATTTTTGCAGTAAAAGAGAGAGTTTTCAGTTGTGTTTCTGAGAAGTGTTGAAAACCATTTTTCTTTGAAAGCAGTTAATCACTAATTGAAATAATTCTTAGCTACAGGAATGTGACTTTTGTTCTTGTAGGTAAGATAACATCCTTGGACACCAGTCTCCTGCGTGCATCCATGAAACCAGGCTGGGAAGATCTGGTGAGGCGCTGCATCCAAAGGTTCCATCTGCAAAATGATGGAGAAATGTCTTTTGCGAAGAGGCATCAGCAGGAAGGTAATGCTGCCCACTGGAAGTGGGAGTATTTAATGTAACTTTTAACTGTTCCTGATACAGAAACAGGGCAGTATAGAAGTAAAATGTCTCAAAAGTCAATGTTTCGGGATCTGTGGACATAAAGATATGTTGTTATGTGTCTTTAGTTCTACGACACGGCCAAGCATTTAGCCCAATCTACCGATTTTCCTTGTCTGATGGAACCATTGTGTCAGCTCACACCAAGAGTAAATTGGTGCGATCTCCAGCCACCAACGAACCCCAGCTCTACATGTCACTGCACATTCTTCAGAGGTATGTCTCTATCTTCGCCAGAAAGAGACAAATTAAACTACACGAATTAGATTGCAAGTGTTGGCCTGTTGGAGCCCTGCTTCCTTTTTGTTTTTGATATTTCATGTGAATAGTTTACTGTGTGTGTATGCTAATGTTCCGAGACTTGCTCTATGTATTGTAATGAAAACTGCATTGAAATTGCTACATCACAAAATAGAAGAACAGTAATAAAGGTTTCTAATTTTTGACTGTAATGTGCACCGTGTGGCTCTACCCAGCCAAAGCCTTCTTTGACTCTGCAGATTTCTGCGAGAAAAATCGATTGTACTGCTATTGTGTTCAGCTAATTGTAGCATTTGTGTGTCCAACTTGTAGGGAGCAGACCGTATGTGGGATGGGTCAGGACATGGGTCCTGGCAGTCAGGCTACAGGGATGGCACCAAAACCTATGAACTCCTCCACTCCCTCCATGACGCCCCCAACCCCAGGCAGTTTGCCAGGTTCGGGTCCTCAGGGCCAAGACACTACCTTTAGCAGTAACAGCACGCCTTTTTCCCCTCCAGGCCCAACTGGCCCCAGAGAACTAGCAGCCATGGGAGGACATATGCAGGGCTACCGTTTTGGCTGTCCGCCACCTCACAACCATGCCACGGGAATGCAGCCACCACAACAGGGCCCTAACTGGAGGATGAATAGCCCCTCTCGTGCTAGCCCCAGCCCAGCTGGTGGGCCCCATCCACCTCAACAGAACTCTATGTTGTCACCCAGGCACCGAGGCAGTCCTGGAGGAGCGGGTAGCCCTCGTGTAACAGGTGGTCTACAGTCACCTTCTCCAGTGGGGATGTGTGGCGGAGGTCCTGGTAGCGCAGGGAGTAGTAGCACAACTAACAGCCATGCTAACAGCTACACGAGCAGTTCTCTGTCAGCTCTGCAGGCCCTTAGTGAGTGTCACGGCGTCGGGCACGGGGGTCCTCATGCACACACGCTGGGTTCCCCTGATCGAAAAATAGGCTCCCCAGCTGGAGTCACACAAGGTTCAGGAGTAAACACGCAACTGATGTCGAAACACGTAGGAGGCGGCGGTGCTGCTGGTAACAGCGGAGACTCATTTGGACCTCACTCTGAAGTGGGTCAGGGGCAGCCACAGGGTCAGACAGAAGCCTCTCTATCTGAGCCCAAGGAAGAGAGAGAAGGGCCCTCTGAGGGCCACGACGCTCATAGTCGTCTTCATGACAAGAGCCACACCAAGCTACTGCAGCTGCTCACCAGGAAGCCCGAGCCTTTGGAGACGCCCCTATCACCTGGGTCAAGAGGGGAAGGTAAGGACCAGCCGGGAAGCGGAGTCCGGGCTGGCCACGCTGGAGGGAATGCTCATGCCTCGTCCCTAAAAGAAAAACACAAGATTCTTCACCAGTTGCTTCAGAACAATACTTCCCCTGTTGATCTTGCCAAACTCACTGCAGAGGCCACAGGCAAAGAACTGAACCAAGAACAGGGTGCTGGTGGCACAGCCGCCGGGGCAGAAATTACTCCCAAACAGGAGCCTTTGAGTCCCAAGAAGAAAGACAATGCTCTGCTCCGCTACCTGCTGGATAAAGATGACACTGTAATGAAGGACAAGGTTCCAAAGCTGGAGCCAGGTGAGGTGAAGGTTGAAGGTGTCAAACACACTCTTGTCAAGACAGAGAAACAGGATGCAGGATACGACCAAGCCGAACAGGTGAGTTTTTACGAAAATCTCTTCCCTGAATAACTTTGTCTGACGGGTACTGAAACAACCAGAACCGCCTTGAAAATCAAAAGCAGTCGTTACAAAAAGTAACTTTTGCACTGCTCCACTTGCCTGCACTTGTGACAGCCTTAAATTGGGTTGGGTAACAGATGTTGGCTTCTTAAGGTCTCAAGTCCACAAAGGATGGTGCCGTTAAACAGCACGGCCATTTCAAGGTCAGACTGTATGTGTAGCATAAATACAGTCCCCTGCAGATTTACAGTCTTGTCATATACACCTAAGACATCATGCATGTCTTTTTATTCTCATTTTTAAACACATCTGGTCCTTTCACTGCCTTGTTGTTGGCAGCACGGGCACAGAGAAGTTGTCTGCCAGCTTCACACAACTGTGACATTTGGAAGGAGCCCCTGTGGTTCTCCAGCCATTTCATCCTTTCAAGTTTGGCCAGAATCCTCAGGTTTGGCACTGGACTCAGGCCGGGCCTGCTGATGCTGAAAGAGAGCAGAGGCGAAAAGAATTGCTAGTGAAACTCAAATTCTGTGCAGCAGAGGTTTCAGTGAGCTGATTCTCTGCGTATTAGTGTTTTCTTCCCACGATAAGTAACACATGTTACTGGAAACTGACACACTGAGCTAAATACATTGAAGACAAAGGTACTGCAACTTTAAGTCATTACTGCTAAACCACAAATTACAAAGTAAATCTTCAGACTCCTGTTTTCTAGTATTCCTTTCTGTTGCTTCTGTACCGTCTCCTGAGTGTCACCTATCGCTACTTGTCAAGCCATCTTGATGGGGGGGGGGGTATATCACTACTTGGGTCCATTTAGGGGAAAAAGAAAAGATTTGTTAGAAAGACTGGATGCGGAACTGAAAAAGGAGCATAGAGAGAGGTGAAGTTGCCCCCAGGAGAACCCAGCCTCAGAGGGCAGAGTGAAAATGATGAGCCATATGCTCCTGCATTTCTTCTCTGCTACCATGGAGATAGGGGGTAGAGCGAGTGGTATAGCTGTTGAACGAGCTCCGTGTGAGATACAATAGAAGGAGATGGGAACAAATCAAGGCTTTAAGGACATGTTCTATGGCTGGATGTCCCCCCACCCCACATGGTTTCCAGATCCAAACACCAGCATTTGTTCCACACTAGAATCATCTGTTTTAAAGCCGTTACAGCATGTGTGAGCGGGGCCGTTAGTTCCTCTTCATAGGCATGCATACCTGCACTAGTTAAAGAGTCCACCAGTGGTTCCCTGTGCTAACCTCACCTTGTTTTCTCTGCTACATTTCCATCCGTGCACCTCTCTCCTCTTCATGATTGTTTGAGGTCTGAATTATTGATGACGGGAGCAGAGCTAAATGACAAATCAGAGCAGAGCTCAGCAGCGTTGGCTTGGCTTACTGCTGATTGGATACACAGTCAGGGAGAAGACAGAGTTATCTGTAGCATTTTTATGATGTGTACATACAGATTAGGAGTAATCATTTCTGTCAGTGTATGTATGTTTGACCTTTTATATGTGAAATGTCAGCCTTTGGAATTTGCAGAACCTAAGAGATTAAATGGAAATTGCATTTTCAGCAGTAAAATGCGATAAATTGCAAGCTTGCGTAGAATTGTTTTATTTTAGGTTCTCAATATGTTAGAATGATTCTAGGTCAAGATGACTTCCTTTTGCCTTACGTGGCACTTCTGTTTTATTCACGCTCTTTCACAACTCTCTCTTCCTATGGAACAGAAAGGGTTAGGTCAAAGGCACAGCAGCCCTTCTGCCCACAGCTGAAGTTTGAAAATATGACAAACACTGACAATAAGAGAGTCTCAGTCAAATTTTACAAATGCTCATTTAGCAGAATTAGCCCCTTTGCTTCCAGTTATGCTTAACATCTGTGCACGTTGCGTTACAGCATTGATGGTAAATGTCTTTTCTAGTGTAAGTGACCAAATCTTGTGTTATTCCTTAGTAGCTTTTTTGAGTGTGTGTCTAGACTCCGATGTGAAGAATGTTAGAAATTATATGTTGATAACAAATGTTCTGTAATTGTCGATACTCACAGCAGTTTGTTAAGAACATGATGTGCAGAAGAGCAGGGATTGCTTTACATGTACAGACATGCATTAAAATGTAACTGGGATTGGTAGAAATAGGGCCCATTAAGGATAGAAGCAACTAGATGAGAGAATAGATAGTGAAAAACAAGTGGAGGAGGAAAGGAGCAAACCGAGAGCATTACATCATTCCTGACCTCATTAGGTCTTTTTCTCTCCCCCCCTCGCTGCATTTTCCAGTTCGTCTATAGATCCTGTATGCTTGTCTGCATCATGACATGATCAGCATTGTGAGACTTCCAGATGGGTTTAATAGCAGAATTCTCAGGTAGAAGAGCAGATAATATAACAATATAGTGCATGCAGGCTGGAGTCCTTGGCCACCTTAAAATGACCAATCCATCAGCCATTCTGACAACCAAGTTGCAACTGCTAGTAGCAACATCATTGCTGATGTTCACTGCCTCGCACTTCAGCAGCTATTTCAGTGTTCATCACCATAACGCTCTGCTTTTCTACTGTCCGTTATCACACAATCAGGAGCTGTCAGTGGTTCCGAATGTTGCATAGTGGTAACCATTTTCAGCCCATATGTTTTAGTTTTCCAAATTTTGTTGTTTTAATTTCATCTTCTGTTTTAGTTTAATACTGGCTGAAGCTGCAAAAAGGTTATTTAGAAAACCTCAGCAAGTGTGGTTGCAGACACCAACACCAGTGTTTTTAAAGTAGTTCAGATATTCTCATCAACTTGATTCCTCTCATCTTTGACATCACCGTTCAGCGATGTGCTTTCACATTATGAAGCAGATGCAGTTGTGGGTTTGCAGTTTCTAGTAGGTAAGTCAAGAGTAAAATATACACAAAAGCAAAGTCAAAGAGAAGTGTGCCCTAGATTCAATATCAAGTGGCCCATTTTATTCAGAGGTTATCGCTTTCTAAACAAGGCCGTGCCATTATTTCCATCTATGACAGAAAATTCTCTCTCACGGTAGTTACAAATTGATTTGCTCCACACTGTGTGATTACATCCGCAGCTAAAGAAGCAGTTGAGGCCTAATTGTTTCATCGGTTTAGGTTTTCACAGCTCTCTTCTCCTTGCAGTCCTCAGAACTAGATGACATCTTGAACGACCTGCAGAACGCTCAGCCGCAGCTTTTCTGCGAGCTGCGGCCCGTCTCGTTGCCCAGTCCCATGGACAAACAGAACATCATCAACGACATCCTGCAGATGTCTGAATCCAATCCTGCCTTAGCTGCACAGCAGCAGCAGCAGCAGCAACACAGGGGGATAGCAGCTGGCACGGGCCCATCCAGTAAGTCCCACATGTGCTTGACGAATTAAGTCATAAAGGTAGTCTTCCACGTCACACAAACTTCAATATACTCTCAGAAAATATTCCCATCCTAAAAAAAAAAGTTGTGATTGTCTTATTATACATGTTGGATGATTATGTTCTTTACCTTTTTGACTCATTTTGTTCTTTACCTGCAGACTTTGGGAATATACGACCAAGTCAGCCAGGCAGAGGTCTGCCAGGGAGGAGCGGGTCTTTGGACATGAACGTCTCCCCCCAGCAACCCTCCTTACAGTACCCGATAAGGGCAACAAGCCCATACACTGTCATGCAGCAGCAACAGCAAGGCATGGTGGGCAATCACACCATGATGGCAAACCAGGCTGGTATGGTCAACACAGGTGAGGGCGACGGCCACAATCACTGCATCTTTTCTGACAGGCAGTGCAAAAGCTATACAACGTACAATTTGTTGCATTTATGCTTTTGAGGACCTGAAATCCCATGATTATTTGGCGCTAAATGCAGGTGCAGCATGTTTACAGATTTTTGGTACAACAGTATTTCCGGTGGTAGGAACCTTCTGGCATTTTCACTCTCAGATTGCAGTCATAAAGCAGCTACATGGTGCTTCTCCCCTTACAGTATATCACACTATTCTATCATGAACTGCATGGAATCATTAGTCGGTTCAGTGGCATTTGTCACCATGTTTGTTGTCTATGTGTGATTGGTGCTCTAGGAATGATGGCTGCAGGTGGTCCACGGCCAGGTATGCAACAGCAGCTGCAGGAGGGCTGGGTGGCTTCAGCTTCTGCCCCTCCCATGGGGCAATCTGGCCCTGCACAGCAAGGTGTAATGCAAGGCAGAATAGGTGCAAACACTGCTCCCATGAGGGCCACCAGCCAGCCCCGACCAATGCTTCATTCCCCAATGATGACCAGTGGTGAGAGATGTTTAGCTTACAATTATTCAAGATTGTATGCGAAGTACAGTATTACATACTGAAAAGAGATGACGATATGACATATACGAGATTTCAGATTTAACAATAATTAATTTATTATTGTTTTTAGTTTTGCAAGCTCCCCTCCCCTGAACTAACAGTCTGAGACCTTAATTCACCCGCATTACTGTACATTGCTTCTGTTTGGTGTTAAAGGCTGCCACCCGGTGGTTACCTACGGCACTGCATATAGAAAAGAACGCAGTGGTTTGCTGCTTTTTGTTTTTTTTTTAATGAAATGAGTTAATCATAATCCAAGTTTACAAGTTGTTTTGAAAAAAAGACCATGCTCTTATCTTTTTTCCTTTCCTTTTTCTTCCCATTTCCTATTTAGCTCAATCCGATATGGATATTGGAATGACTGGCCACAACTTTTCTCAGCAGCAGGCTCCACCCAATCAGACAGCACCTTGGCCTGAAAGCATGATGCCCATTGACCAGACTTTTGCAAATCAGAACAGGTACTCATCTAATTTAATGCAATAGTCCATTAATCATACGAGTTTCCACTAGCTCATCAGCAAAGTAAATGTATGTTAATCCATATACATGTACACTGTTTTAATTTCGGTGTACATGTTACATCTTCCAATGACAATAAAATACTATTCTGTTCTATTCTACTCTATTCTATGTAGCCCAAACACAGTTTAGTAATGTAATAATTTGTAATCCGGAAAAATCATAAACTAAAAGCTACATCGAGTTATGAAATAAAGTAGTTACTAATAAAGCTGGTGTCTTTTTGCTTTATACTCAGGTCTGTGCATGCTGCACCCCAGGAAGATTTGCTTTGTAACACAGAGCTCAACTCTGGTGACGGCAGTGTAGTAGATGAGGGTGCTCTGATGTCCCAGCTGTACACGGCACTCAAAGACTTTGATGGTCTGGAGGAGCTTGATCGTGCTCTGGGGATCCCTGCTCTGGTTGAACAGGTGAGCTGCAGCCTTTACAAGCGACACCGTCACACTGGCAGACTGTTTTGTTAGCTTTGTTTATGTATATTCCTGTGGCTACCTTTGCAGAGCCAGTCACTAGAACTAGACCATTTCTCACAGGATCCGTCCATGATGATAGACCAGAAGCCCCCCATGTACGCTCAGCAATTTGGTCCACCAGCATCCCACATGGCCCACAGGGGCTACCCTGGTTCGGCTATGCAAGAGCAATGCTTCCACCCCATGTCTGGCCAGATGGGTCCGCGGCCAGGCTACCCCATGATGAGGATGCAGGCTCGGCCCGGACTCAGGCCATCAGGGGTGGTCCCCAACCAGCCCAACACACTACGCATGCAGCTTCAGCACCGGCTCCAGTCCCAACAGGTGCGTGCGTGTCTGCTCTGCTACTAGACCCTGATTGTTTAATCGCTCTGTTTGATCAGTAGCTGAACATACAGAGTTAATTCTTTCTGATATTTTTCTGTTGTATATCTGCCTTGAATGTTAAAATATTAAAATTATTAACTTGATCTAATATTGTTCTTTAAAATTGTTTAATTGTTCTGACTGTTAATGAATCTGTTCAATATAATTTATCACAGTAAATACTGATGATATATATGTATTTAGTTCTTTTAATTTTGATCTGGTGAGGGTCTTTTATCACAGGAATCTGATCATGTTGGCGTTCTTTCTCTTATTCCACCAGAACCGCCAACCGATGATAACTCAGATGAGTAATGTGTCAAATGTGAACCTACCTCTCAGGGCCAGTGCTCCAAACCAGGTATGAGTGGTACTGCTATCACACATGCACATATGCATGCTAAAGGTTCACTCCAATTCAATTTAACCCAGTTCAACCAAAACATTTTGTCAAATGACTATAATTAGACCAAATAAATGCGTTTATTTTCCCTTAAAATTCTGTTCTCACACGGAACTGTACCAACACAAATACAGAATAGACATCGGAGGAGTTACGCCCTGTTTATGTTTATGGCTTTAAGGATGCCTACATGAACAAGTGTCTAAGATTTAACATAAAAAATGGCTGCTCAGATGATCGTTTGCCCAGTGTTCTACATCACTTCTCCCACTTCCAGGGGACCATCAATGCCCAGATGGTGGCACAGCGTCAGCGGGAGCTGCTGAGCAATCACTTGAGGCAGAGGCAGCAGCAGCAGGTCCAGCAGCAGGTCCAGCAGCAAGTCCAACAGCAGCGAATGGCCATGAGGGCCCCGGGCCTCAACCTGCCCCCCAACATGGCCACTGGAGGCATGAGTAACCCCAGGATCCCCCAGGCCAACCCTCAGCAATTCCCATACCCACCCAGCTACGGTACCAGTACAGGCTTGGCCTCGCCACCCCCCCCTACGAGCCCTTTCTCCTCCCCTCTCTCCCCAAGCCTGCCCTCTCTCCCCCCTAACCCTCAGCTCCACTTGCATGGCACCTCCTCTTCTTCCACTTCCTCCTCCTCCTCCTCACAGATGATGATGGGAAACACAAACATGATGGGCGGACAGTATGGGGCCGTACTCAGCCCTCAAATGCAGCACAGTGCCTTTCAGTTTCCCAACTCAGGTACTGTTCCCACACCCCCTGCCTGCCACCACACTCTACTCCACTACCTGTGTGTGTTTGTTTGCCACTGTCTCTGCGTTTTTGTTACTCAAGCTGCTTGGCTTTATATGCGTTTTGTGACAGAAGTTAAATCTTGTGTTAGTCAATGATGATTTTTTTTTTCTTCTTTCATTCCACAAAAAATGAATTTAAATTTAATTGAAAATAATATATTTTTCTCCACCAGAGGGCACATAAGCACCATAGTATAGGCATAGGTTTGATTCTAAAGATAAGCCATCAAAGTAGTAAACAAACCTGTGCCTCTTAGTTTGATCATGTCATAAATAATCTTAAAATAATACTGATTTGCCTAATTATTTGTGCTAATTGTTTGCTCCATACTCTTTCCCTTCTTCCCTATTCCATATGCATTTTCCCTGATTTCCTTGCCCTCTTTGTATCCATGATTCTCCTGTCAGTAATTCAGAGTGGACAGTTATTGGATGCTGCATGCTTTCTCCATTATTATAAATTTGTTTTTATGTGATCAGGATTTTGCATCGCATTGAGTACTAACATTTCCCACCGCTGAGTATTTTAGATTGAGGTTGCATCGGTGCTGTTGCTGAACTGTCCTGGTGCATCTACGGCAGGTATGAGCCAACAGGCAGACGGAGGCTTTGGAGGGACGGGGACACCACAGAGCCCTCTGCTTTCTCCACGCATGGCCCACACACAGTCTCCGATGATGCAGCAAGGCCAAGGAAATGCTTCTTTTCAGGGTTCTCCTGACATGAACGGCTGGCCGCAAGGCAACATGGCAACAGGCAACAGGTAAAGAAGCCCTAAACCACCCCGCTGGTGTCTGATTGAACTGAACGTGAATGTTCATTGGCCTGTTGTGCTCTTCGCCTCTCCACAGTATGTTCTCACAGCAGCAGGCATCTCCACAGTTCACCCAGCAGAACAACAACAACATGTACAACAGCAATGGCATGAACCTCAACAACGTCTCCATGGCTACCAATATGGCAACCAGCAGCATGGGCCAGATGGCCGGACAGATGAGCGTCACGTCCATGGCCTCGGGGCCCTCACCCGGCTTGCCTTCCATGGGGCAAGAACAGGTAGATCCCAGAGCAATCTGCATCCATACACAGATATTAAAATGAATTACAGCTAAAACAAAAGGCTGAAGCTGCGACAGCCACTGAGCCAGAAGGAGACATTTACAATAAGTTATAGCAAAAGATGTATTTATTTATCTGTGCTGATCCGTCCATTCAGGAGTTCAGGGGTTTCTCACAGTCTGGGGACCAAGAGAAACCTAAAAGCTTTATCTTTCTCCCCCCAAGCGCTGCATGTGTCGGACAGTCATGCTGGTGAATAATTTACTCCGTAGTTTACTTAACTTTTCCTGCTGGGCTTCTGATGCTTCAGATGAACTTAGAGGACATTGATGAAATCACCAGCGGGGCACTTTAGAGCCGGACCATCTCAGCTGCTTAGACGCTGGGATGTGTAAAGGCCGGACTGTCTCGGCTTCTCTTAGACGGTTGTTTAATGTCGGCCGAGTTAATCATCTTCCCTCGTCTCCCTGGTAGTATAGGCTCGCTCCGTAGATGTGCTGTTGTTCACCAGCATGCTTTTAAGTCCAATAAAGGCTCATGAATATTTAAGCACAATGTTTGATTGTCTGCACTTCAGACTGCTGGGCCGTACCAATATATCCGTCTCTTGATTTATCCTCCTCCCAGGATTATTGAAATATATTGGCACTTAGATAATTTCAATTATTTACTGTTTGGCCATTAGTCCAGCCTTCTGCGTTTTAGTTTTATATGGTGTGAATGTGCCCATTTTTGTCACTTTTCTAGTCGTGTATACACGTGGCTTCTGATCCAGAAGATGAAGTTCCTTCCTTTCAGTGGCATATTTGTGAAACTGTTTTTCATTTTCCCTGCAGAAATACTGTTGATAGTCATGGAGCTCTTAACCTGAACCTCAGAGATCAGCTGGTGCACGGAGCACATCAGCCCTTTAACATGTACAAACACATAACTGACTGAGCAGCCAGGCCATGCCCTCACCCCGTCTCCTCGACCCACGGTCGCCCCAGGCCGACCCAGATCGAGGAGCCTTTGCCCCGCACAGACGGCGAACCTGAAAAGGGCCGCGGAGGCGCGGCGGATCTCTGTCCAGCACGCCTGAACCTTCTGCAGGAGAGCCTCAAGATGAGCCAGTCTGTCCAGCCGCATTCACCGTAGTGTGACTTACTGTGGGCCTCCTGGTGGTGGTGGTGGTGGTGGTGGTGGGTGGGGGGGCACTGACCCACGAGGGCAGCGGTGGGCGGGATCTCATGTTCTGATGAATGTATTCCTCTCACTGGACAACGGCCATTTTACAATCTCATCTCAAAAAATCGATTACACTGATTTTTCTTTTTCTTTTTCTTTTTTTTTCCTCCTGTCGTACTTTGTTCCTTTACAAGAGTTTCATCGTTCTAAAGTGGCAGCAAACAAACTTCATGTCGTGTTGAGAATGGCGGACAGAGCTCAAACCGGTTTTGCCTTTTTCGCTGTCACGTTCGAGGACCTGTGCAACCACTCCTGCAGAGGACCTACAGTAACAGGTGTGCTTCTGTCACCACAAAGTGTAGAATGAAGACGTGGTTGGGAATTTGAACTTGAAAAACACTGCAGAGAATGGTTCCTGAGTGGGAGGCTGGTTTGTATGACTAGACTGATATAGTCAAAAGGTTTAAATAGTGTGTTAAATTAAGTTTTATTTTTCTGTATAGATTCCTTTTAATTATTGTAGATGATTCTTTATCTTGGTAGCAATGAGAAAAGATATTTCTGCAAGTGTGAAATAGGCACTTTTTTTTATTGTTTTAACTGTCACGGCTGTACTCTCTCTGAGAGACTTCTACGATTAATCTGGATAACGGATTATGCTTTGGTCCTGATGGTTTCAGAAGATGTCAAAATCATATATGGAATTACAGAGATTGTAAATAACAGTAAGTAAACGTTTTCCTTTCCTATTTATTTTGTTCCGTATGGTTTGGATTTCCCCCACACGGTCTGGACTGCTTGTGCAAGCAGAGCAGAGGTTTTCTTTTCTCGAAGGGGGTTCTGACGTTCTGGTAGGAGGCAGACGGGTGGAGCGGGACGTACGTCAGGCTTGTATAGTTTGCTGTGTATACAGTGTACAGATTATTGCTTGCTTCTCTGCCTTTAGCATAGAATGCCACAAAAAAGACAAAAAAAAATCACTTCAACACAGCCATACAATAACTCAAAAAAAAAGCAAGTGTGCTTTCTATGTTGTCTGGAGTGGAAAAATGCTTCATATGAGCTGCTAGGTGCAAACTGTCCTTGTGTGATGTAAACAAGCAATAACGATTACTTGAGAAACGCTTGGGTTTTTTTGTCGCGTTTTTCTTTTTGTAATTTTTGTACAGTTTCCTGAATAAAAAGGACAGATTTTTTGCTCCTTGTTGGATGCAGTATTAAACCTTTTTTCTTTTTCTTTTTTTTTTTTAAATTGCAGTTTTTTTTCTACCGAGAAATTCTCCAGCCACACACAGCGTTCCTGTTAGATTATGCAGCGTTTGGCTGAAGCCTGAGGGGGCCAAGGGAGCTTGCGACCCCCTCCCCGTTCATCGACACGTGCCCTCTCTGCCTCCGGCCGCTCCTCTGTAGCGGAGGTCAGAGTTAAGACTGCATGGTTTGTGAGACCTGCTCTGACAGACACTTAGCCATATTTTATGACCTCAGGCCATTAGTCCAACTGCAGAGCGTCCAGTAATGACGCCATATTCTCGTGCACCAGTAGGGGTTCGGTTTGACCTGAAGCACGCCAACGTCTAACCTCAAAAATACCTTTTCCTTAAGGAAAAAGAAAAACTTTTCTATCAGCCATTTTAACCCAGGACAGCCTGACTGAACAAGCCAAATAATCCACATATTTGAATTGGATTTCGGAATTTAACCAGCTTTTGTTTTCCCAGCCAGACATGAAGATGTCATTTCACAGGGTGAACCGCAGGAACAGGAAGTGAATCATTCTGAATGTATTGACATTTCAGGCCTAAGTTTGTGACTGGCGGCCTGTGGCATCAACAGCCGCATCTTCAAGGCAAGTCAGTCGGATTTATACCCACAGTTGCTTCGTCTTCAATTGAATTCAAAGCTGCAGGATACAGGGATTCTGCAGAATTCATGCTTGATTGTATCTGCAGGAGGCGCCTTTTTTTGAGCCATTTTCAAGAATGATTCCCAGCCCTTTGCAAATTTCCAAAGATTGTTGAGGTTTTTTTTTTTGCTTGTTTATTTGTTTGTTTTTAAATGAAGCCATGTGCTACAGTAGCAGGCACGGCTTTCCTTTTTAGCATTTATAATGAGAACAGGTGCAAATCACTGATTTTTGCCCCTTACAAACAGGCTTTACACCCACCGAAACTTTTTTTTTTAAACTTACACTTCAGGAAACAAAATGAAATGCCCTTTTGTATTGTCTGACAATTTCTTAGAGCTACGATGCAACCTTGAAATGCTAAAAACCCCAGCAAAATGCCTTAGATTTTGTCCGTTCTTGTACATTACACCCCTGTCTGTATAAATTTGTACAAAACTGAATGGACACATCATTGCTCAGCCATCATAATCGCCGCTCTGTTCTGTTGGACAATGTTATTTCATCCCTAATCACCCTTTTCTCTGGGAGGAAAATGATATGGATACTAAAGCAATATGTAGTTATACTATGGTCTTTCTGGAGAAAGCTTACTGTTCTCTTTCTTTTTTTCTGCATTTGTTCACGGGAGTCACACTCTGCCGCATCCACCTTTATATCCATAGTGTGTGTGAGCGTTTTATGCAAAATTAGCTATACAAGAGAAGTTAAATCCACAGTTATGCAAGTTGTGAACTAATATGGCTTCGCTGATGCTATCTGCCTTGTAAATAAAGAATTCTGTTATTGCAATATTTACAAGAGTGGTTATTTCATTTTCTCAGTCTTTGTTTTGAATTGGGGCGTTTAATTTTAAAAAAAAGACTGACATGGCTGTTGATTCCAAAACAATTGTAGTAAGTTGTTTGGGTTTTTCACAGCTCAATATGTTAAACACAAATTTATTCCTAATGCGCCACTTCCAAATAATAACAGACCATATATCTGTACTCCGCGGGGGGTCCCCGCGCGTGCGTGCGCGTGTGTTTCCTCATATGGAAATGTTTGGGAACCCATCTCAATCAATGGTATTGTGTGGCAGAGAAAGCAGGCCGGCGTGGAGAAGTGAAGGAGCGGTGGGCCGTCCCTTAAGATGCGCTCCTGCGGGGCCATTGAGATGCATGAATCCGAGCTGCTCCTCGGCCAATAGGAAGAAGGTGCGGGGAAAGCATCTCCAGTGGACCTGGTCGTGTACAGTAGGTGCCCTCAGATGACCACAGACCGACATAAAGGCACAGGAGAGCCCGGGTACGCATGCAAATACACGCAGGAGGAAAACCTGCAGCGCTCTGGAGATCTGTCCTCTCTGCTTTGAGTTTATTCGCTGTGGAAGCTGAAGCCCGAAGTCATGTCAAAGACACCACTGTGAATCATCTGCAGATTTAACAAGGTAAGCTTCCTTTTGGATGATTTTAAACTCATTCCTAACTCATGCGTAATCGCTTAATTTAGTTAAAATATTACATTATCAGAAATTCCCTCCACAGTTCAGCTGCTCTTCAAGCTGTGATTATAATGATCGTAAAGTCTATTCAAAGCTTCAGTAATGGTGACCTCTGCTCTCGGTCGGCGCGCCCTAAATTAGTGTCATGACCCTGATTTGTCTCCCTGTAACTGGTTCGCTGCTAAAGGCTTCTGGAACGACCACACCGCTCTGGTGGTCCTTTTAGAGCCTCCGATGGACACCCGGGGTGTGTTGGGCTGTGTCCCATCAGCAGTTGACATCTATTTTACGCACCTTTAATGGCAGTAATGGTTTGCCTTCCACACTTATCTTTTTTTATATTTATGTATTTTACATTAAAAGAAAAATGAATAATGTTTCGTCATTCTTACAAATCGGTTAAAATAACTGAATAGGGCGTGGTCACGTTTGAATGTCATTTTATTTTATTCTTTTTTTTTTATTTTAGAATTCCTGCATTAAACTTTAATAACTTCTCTTTCTCTCTCTCTCTCTCTCAGGGACCTCCGCTCGAACCGTCCCTCCACCCCCACGGTGCTGCCATGTCCGTGTCCTTGTCCAGCATCCCTGTTATGCTGAAGGACAGGAGTTACCACGGCGGAATGCTGAAAGGGAGCCCCGCACGGGGCTTCTACCCTGGCCCTCTCCCGGGCCCCCATAATCCCTACATGGACTTCTTCCCGCGGGCTCATCACCTCCTCAACCCGCTCAAGTCCCTGGGTCGGATGGTGTCGGACACCCAGGCGCATCTGCCGCTCAGCCTGCACAGCGGAGCCCCTCCGTACCTGGGCCAGGGCTCCCAGCACGCCTCGCTCCTGCAGGAACACATCTTGAGCACCTCTGGCGTGCCCTACCTGAGCCAGATGTTGCCCGGTCACACTCCGTACTCCAAACCGGAGGAGCTGGCCGCCGTGGTGACCGAACACGCAGCCGGTCCGTTGTCGTCGGACTTCAGCAGCCCGTCCAGCGAGAGGTCCTCCTCCTCCTCCTCCTCCTCCGGGTCTTCTTCGCCGCCCAAGGAGGGTTTGTACCGGCTCGGGAGCGCGGAGCCGTCCTCGAAACAAGCGCGCACCTCTTATAATTTCACCGAGGACGATCTGTTCACGGTGCTTTACGGTTACTCCAGCAACCAGGAGAAGAACGTGGGTCACGCCATTTCAGGCGTGGCCCTGCCCGAAAAGCCAGGTAAGACTTCTTCTACAGTTGCTTCCATGTATTTAGAACATCAAAGTCTCAGGCATTTATGTCATATGTCTCCAGTTTCGGACTCGCACCCTCTCCCGCTGGACAAAGAGGCCCTGGAGCTCCCTGAAGGTCAGCCCCCGACGACCGGACCAAGCGAAATCTCGGTGGTAGTTGAGGTTTAACTCTGATTGCGGCTTCCAGGGCTGCGCGTCCTGCAGGCGTACTGGGGGGACGTGTCCCATCGCGGAGTGTTCGCGGACAGACGCAGCGTCTCCAAGGGGACGCGCTTCGGACCCTTCCAGGGAAAACTGGTCAACACCAGCGAGATCAAAACCTACGACGACAACACTCTGATGTGGGAGGTGATGCTCCACCAGCGGCTTTGCAAACCCGCTCCGTCCCGTTCCGAACTCACGTGTCCACCTTGCTGCTCTCAGGTGTTCGAAAACGGCAAGTTGAGCCATTTCGTTGACGGCCGAGGAGGTTCCGGGAACTGGATGTCTCTGGTGAAATGCGCCCGGTTCCCGGACGAGCAGAACCTGATCGCCGTGCAGGTGGAGGGGCAGATATTCTACGAGGCCTGCAAAGACATCCAGCCCGGCCAGGAGCTGCTGGTGTGGTACGGGGACTGCTACATGCAGTTCCTGGGCATCCCCCTCACCCTGAAAGACCCCAAAGAGGACAGCCACGCGCTGCTTCCCGCGGAAGGTCGGAACCGAACCTGCGGCCAGCTGAGCTTTTAGGAGTCACCTGTCGTATTTACCAAAGGTGTTTCCCCTCCAGATGCTGGAGAGGGCTTCAAATGTGACCGATGTGGGAAGGTGTTTGCCTACAAGTACTACAGAGACAAGCACCTGAAGTACACGCGCTGCGTGGACCAGGGCGACAGGAAGTTCCCCTGTCACCTGTGCAACAGATCGTTCGAGAAGAGGGACCGGCTGAGGATCCACATCCTCCACGTCCACGAAAAGCACAGGCCTCACAAGGTAAGGAGCAGAAGTAAGGAAAGGAAAGTCAGGCCTGTCAGGTGCTGAAGGGACAGCTCCCTGCGCCGCCATTAGAGCCAAATTTTCCTTTTGTAATTAAAAAAAAAAAAAGAACAATTCGACTGATTTAAAACGTAGATTTAAAAAAAAACAATAGAGAATGTTGATTAGCCACTTGAGATGAATTCAATTCTTAGAGTAATTGTTATTATTTCTCAGTTTATGTGTGTTTAATCCGCAGTGTTCCGTGTGCGGGAAGAGTTTCTCCCAGTCGTCCAGTCTCAACAAACACATGCGCGTGCACTCCGGAGAGCGACCATACAAGTGCGTGTACTGCAACAAGGTGAGAAGTTCATCTTTAAAAAAAAAAAACAAAACAAAACAAAGCAGAGAATATCAAGTCTTGAGGTGTGGAAGCGTCTCCGTGTTAGAGAGTCTATCATGAGGGTTTGATTCCGGAGCTGAGTAGCTGGAGGCCTCACCGGGCATCATCGGCTCCTCCTCTGGCCTCAGGAGCCGCAGGCCTCCGCTCCTCTCCTGGAGCCATTTAGCGCACGGCGCATTTGGCCCCGGCCCCTGGTGATTGTTGCTGTGGACGGGCACGCTCCGCATGGACACTTACATGCTAATCATGGCCAGGTGGACACCCACCCTTTTGTCCGCCAGGATTATACTGTGAATTTACGGCCCTGGAATGAGCAGGGGCGTTTTTTCCGGGTTTTTTTCTTTTTAAATCCCTCTGACATCCCCCATTCTTAAGTTTTTTTGTTCAGTCTAATCCTCTTTTTACTTATTTGGACCATTTAAACAATATGTTACGAGGCCGCAGTGGCTTGTTTGCTTATTTCCTTTAAAAGCGAATAACTAAAATAATAATAATTTCACCATTAAAATGTAATAAACAGTAATCTTCACATAAATAATAACATATTGCTATTATATTAAAATAAAATTATTCATGCAATTAAAAGAAAATATATATTGAACCCGTTAAAAAAAAGAAAATCCTTACAGTTGAACGCTCGTTTACCCCTCAAGGCCTTCACTGCCTCCAGCATCCTGCGCACACACATCCGCCAGCACTCCGGGGAGCGGCCGTTCAAGTGCAAGCACTGCGGGAAGGCCTTCGCCTCTCACGCCGCCCACGACAGCCACGTCCGGCGGACCCACGCCAGGGACAAGCCGCATCCGTGCGCACTGTGCAGCGCCGCGTTTCAAGACGAGCAGGAGCTCCAGTTCCACATGAAAAGCCACCAAAGTAAGAAAAACATTTTTTTTTTTCAACTAATAAAATTAAAAATCACGCCTCGAGTCTTCTGCTTTGACATTTAAATTAATTGAAAAAGTGCAAGTAATTCCGCTTGTCAGCCCGCTCCTGCGCAATGTTCAGAGAAATGTGGCCTGTTTTAGCTGCCATTACTGGTTATTTATTTCGTGTTTATTTCGCTCGGCAGAAATCCTGGACAGCACAGGTCTCCCGTCTCCTCCACAGAATGGTTTACACAAGGACTCTCTGTTTCCAGCCACAGACAATCCGAAAATACAGAAACAGGGCGGACAAAGCTTTCCCTTCCCCGGCTTAACCATCCCAAACTCGGAGTACCGGCCCTGGAAGTGATGGAAAAAAGGCCAAACTAAATCCACATTCTGATATCACAGAAGGATAAATAAGATGCTGCTTGGTGACAAAAATATTCCCCACAACGAACCCATCTAAATGGGCATTTCATAATTTATTGTTGGCAAAATGTGTCTATTTATATGTTAAGTTGTCTGTTTTGTGGCTTAAAGCTTTATCTCTGAAATTTGTTTAATTATTATTATTATTATTATTATTATTATTATTATTATTATTATTATTATTATTATTATTATTATTATTATTAGTCGTTTTTGCATTGACTATAAGCTTGAAAAGCAAAGCCATTTTAGATCACTGTAGATATGAGCTTATTTGTGCATAAAATAACAGTTACACCCTCCTTTAATTTATAAATGTATGAGAATATTTTTATTGTAATGTGAGGCTGCATAAGCAAATCAAAATTCTTGTTATTTGTTGTCTTTCACAATTAAAAAAGGCAAAAGCATGAAAAAAATGGTTTTGTGTTTGAATCCAGTGTTTTCAAATGTACAGTAGCCTTCAACACGTGAAACACAACTGATTTCTCCATTAATGTAGCTTTTAATGTTTTGGCTGCAGCGCTAAGCAGGTGTTTTCTGCACCTCTGCAGCCAGTGGCTGCCTTCCTCAGTGAACTGGGACGGTGTGTCCTCCCAGTAGAAAATAAACGAAGGCCAACTGGAGCAAATGAATGAGAATAGAGCGCAGCAGTGAGGTGGTCTATTGCTCCACGCACAAAGGAGGTCGTCATGGCCGACATCTGCCTTCACACCGTCACCAACTGTCCCACACGTGTGATGGATAGATAGATAGATAGATAGATAGATAGATAGATAGATAGATAGATAGATAGATAGATAGATAGATAGATAGATAGATAGATAGATAGATAGATAGATGCTGCAGTGATGTGAAGCAACACTCAGATGATTTTTTTTTTCTCCTGCAAACATGATTAAAAATGGTGGTCAGATCAGAGTGTTGGCGGTTCCTGTATCTGTTCAAACCTTTCTGTTTATTGCTCTGAACGCATGGACGGCAGCCTTCGGGGTCGGGGGGTCGCCCCTCCGTCAATGTTTAACAGCCTCCCTCTCCTCCTCAAACAGCCAGAATATGGCCTCTTAAACAAGTGTGGATCACCCTCCGCTGCACATGCGCCGCCCACACCTACAACCCCGCAGAGGCTCGAGGAGGGCCCGCCATGAAAGCAGGGGCTACTCCCCTCCGAGGGCGTCCGATAGCAGAGGGGAGGATCAGGGAGCTGGGACAAAAAGAAAGACAGAAGGAGGAAAGAGGGGAATGAGCTGTCTGGGATGGGATTGTTAGCAAGCTGTGGCACCTCCTTGATTGGCTGATTTAAGGGTCCGGACTTTAACGTGGGAGAATTTTAATCCACATGATTGATTTAACCTCCTGGCAGGATAACAGAACACCCAGAGGGCCTTAAATGGATTAATCTGTATTAATGTGATATTAATGTAGGACTGCTGTGGTTAAACTATCCACAGAGGATAAAGCCCAAGACCGTAAAGGTCACCAAAACTATTCATGATTATGGGATTATCAGACAGATTACTAGTCACATTTAGTCTCTTCTCTTCTCTTCTCTTCTCTTCTCTTCTCTTCTCTTCTCTTCTCTTCTCTTCTCTTCTCTTCTCTTCTCTTCTCTTCTCTTCTCTTCTCTTCTCTTCTCTTCTCCGTCTGCTAGTGGCTGAGTGGTCAAATGCTCTGATGTATTAGCCTTTATTGATTGCCTAATTGCTGTCAGTGTGTGTGTGTGTGTGTGTGTGTGTGTGTGTGTGTGTGTGTGTGTGCGTGTGTGTGTGTGTGTGTGTTGAGGCTGGCCCACTGTTCCCAGACAGGCCTCAGACTCTCCACACTCTCTGAGTAGACTCTTAAACTACACCGTAACCTCTCTCTGCTCCATCTGTGCCTCCAACCGCACACAAACCCTGTCATGATGAAGAAGAATTCTCTCCTCTGATGAGCCCACATGCGTCAGTGCGATAACGAGTCCCATTCCGTGCAGGACAGAGCACCATTAGTCTGCACTAAGTGTTGCTGCTTTGCTACTGCTGAACCTGGTTTTCTCTTCAGTTTCGCTCCACACACACATCTTGAAAGAAACCCTGGATTTGAGCCATTTCACTTTGAATGACCCCCCCCCCCCACACACACACACACACACTAACACACACACGGTCCTGCTGCTCCTCTAAGGGGGGCGAGGCCGGTCATCATGTGCTGCCATTCGGTCCTCCGGTCAGCTGGTGATGTCCACTGGGACGGTGGACATTACAGCAGGGGAGCCACGGAGAGGCTGAGCGGCCTGAAAGGTGGATCAAACGCTTCCTGCAAAGCCCCTCCATGTTGCACCCAAAGCCTCTGTGTGTGCGTGCGTGTGTGCGTGCATGTGTGTCTTGGAGGTGCGATTGATGCTGGAGGAGGGCAGATGGCCTCATCCTTCACAGTGGGGGCTGGTGTGAGCTTCCACTGGTCCCACGGGGCTGCGTATTTTAGCTCACTGCTATCTATCTATCTATCTATCTATCTATCTATCTATCTATCTATCTATCTATCTATCTATCTATCTATCTATCTATCTATCTATCTATCTATCTATCTATCTATATCCCGTCTTTCTTTAAAACAACATTATCTCCTCGCTCCGGTTTGAACTGGTTAACCCCTGATGAACTGCTGGGCTCTTCTTTTGGCGCCGATTCACATGCGGCCGAGCTGAAAAGGAGTAAATCTGCTTGTCTGGTGACATCTGGCTTTGTCATTCGGGACGTTAGAAAGTGTTATTGGCTTCCTCTCCCCGTGAGTCGCGCCTCACAATGGTCCTCGCTGTGCTACGTTGGTGTCTTTTGTATGCGCCCGAGTGTTTTCTGGGGAGGGACGGAGCTGCAGGTTTGGTAATGTTACAGTACTCCTCCTTCTCCTTCTCCTCCTCCTCCTCCTCCCTTCCAAACACACAGACACACACTTTTGTGTGTGAGATCGTGTATTTTTGGATTTACATTCTGAAAGAGATTTCGATCTAATCTGGACCCCAAATCTGGAGTTTAACAACACTGTGGCGCTGAGACAATCAGTGTCGATCGGGTTTGCACATATGTATGTACTTTAGGCAAAGAGCGACTGCACGTGCTGTCCCGAAGGGCAGGATTTACGACATATGGACACTGTACTCCTGCCACATGCGCGTCCATGCACACACGAGGTGACCTCCCTGCCTCTAAAGATGTTTGCTGTTAGTCCAGCTAATCCCATCTAAGATGTCCGTTTAGGCAAACACCTAGAGCGCCACGTGAATGTGAGGGGGGTCGTGGATTCTGCCCAACTGCTCTGTTTACTCCATCTCTGCTACTGTCAAAGGGAGGATCCAGAATGCTTTTGGTGTATTTGAGGAGAGGAATTAGCCATATGTGCCGAGTGTTTGCGAAGGACGGTGCGAGTGACGCTAAAGTGAGTGGGGAGATTTCAGCCCTCTCCAAGTGGATTAGCTAACAAGCACTCTTCTTGCCTTCATTGCTTCTTCTAGAAGGAAGGGTGACCAGCCGCACAGGACAGCCGATGATTGATTTCCCCTCAGGCCATCGGGAGAGCCGAGGAACGAGCCACATTTCTGCACCATACGCCTGCAAAAAGGGGAGGCTTACGGAGAAAACGCAAGTAATGGACACGACAGGGCAGGGCCGCTACATCTTCATCAATAGCTGTCAGTCACATTTAACAAAAGCTAACAGCACAGAGACAAGAGTGGACAACTGCTTTATCAGCTAGTTAGCTCCCTTTGCCCCTCAGCACCTCTTCAGCCTGGCTGCCTGCTGTCTAATAATTTTGTTGAATTTATTAATCATGTGCAGCCATACAAGATATTTTGTGTCTATAAAATTATTTATTCTGATTATTATATCAAAAAAAAAAAAAAAAAAAAAAA
>BJFM01001576.1:0-15474 GCA_016586285.1 Arothron firmamentum
GTTCTTGCCACGCGTTCTTTGTCCGTGTGACCTTTGCTGTTGTTTTTAAAATGCTCGGCTACTTTCGCCGCCTTCGCTACCAGTGATCACACGACGGATTCACCCGTCGAGATTGTGCGAACGTCGACATCGAGTCGTCTTCGCTAGCTCAGCGTTAACGCGACGTTAACATTGAACCCACGTCAGGCCTCGGCCAGAGCTCCGCCCTCACGCGGGACCGCAGTGGCGCCCCATCCTCGCACGACTGAGGTCAAATGATTCATCAAACACACTCACTTCATGTTTTGATCCCCACAGCTCTGTTAGCACCCCCTGCTGGTGGGCAGCAATGTCTTAATCGTTTATCTATCCGCTCCATATTACAGCCGCAAGATGAGATGTTGAAATGAGAAGAAGAAAAGGAAGGTGAACTCACTGTTCTGCATGATGGAGGTCACTCCGGACTCCCAGCTCGTCTGACTTCTGAAGTCTGAGCACAAACACAATGGTTGAAGTCAACAAGGACACAAAACTTTATTATTATTGTCTAAAAAAACAAAACAGTGACCACTGACAAGACTGCAGTATCACTGTGATTATATTCAGATATGATAGCAATAATGACACCAATAACAATAATAATAATAATAATAACAATAATAATAATAATAATAATAATAATAATAATAATAATAATAATAATAATCAAATAAACGTTTGTATCATCTGAATTATGTCTGAAATTGTTCATATATGTCAAATTGCAGGTGATGACGTCATTAAGCGAACCAGACTCATTTTAAACTAGATTAAACCGGTTTTGATGGGAAAACTTTTTCGTGCGCGCGCTCCAGCACGCGCCCGCGCCGAGGCCGGCGCGAGGAGACAAAGAGTCGGGAGTTTCCGCGTGAGCGGTGTGTCTGTTCAACGCGCGCGCGCGCGCGCACACACACACACACACACACACACACACACACACACACACACACACACACACACACACACGTAACTATCATGTATAAAGCAACTATAAAATTTTTTTTAATATTTTGTTACATGACGTTACGGCATTTGTGCGTGAGTGCGTGCTTCCGTGTGTGTTGTGTGTTTGTTATGTGTGTATATAATCATAATAAAGCTTAAAAACTATTTACTTAAAATATTTAATTTCCGAATCGATGATTTTATGTATCTTTTTTGTTAATATTGCCTTACTTTACCTTTTTAAATAGACAGGAATCAGATCGGCCGCGATCTGAACGGATTCTGTCAAAAGTTGTTTTATTATTTAAATAATATAGTTTGCTTTTTTTCCTCTCGGGATAACCCAGAGAGAAAACTGAAAAAAAAAACAAAAAAAAAACGGATTCAAGCGGAGGATCTGACCTGTTTCAGAACCGCTTTAATTAGCTCTGATTTAATTAGCACTCCTCATTATTTTTGCCTTAATTACACCTTTAATTAAGACGCTTTTACGGAGAAAAGTCTTCCATTCATACGTGTGATTCATGAAGTCGATTGTAGAGAAATAAGGAAGGAAGATAAACTGAATATAATAACCTTATAATAAACTGTTCAGCAGTAATGTAAAGCTCTAATTTTATTTTGAATTTACTTAAATGAAATATCACAGAAAACCGTTACGTAATATTAGAAACAAGAACAACTACAATAATAGCTATGAAATAATAAAGAATAATTGTTTTTGTTGTCACAGTTTGTTATAATTCTTATTTAAAAATGTTGCTACTAAATTCCTGATCATATTGAAATTAAACTTTTTGGTAAAATGGAAAAGACAGTAAACTGTGTAAATGTCAGTGTTGAAAATGTCACCATTCTTTTTAATCTTTTGTTGATTCTTAAAAAAAGCACCTAAAAATCAGGCGTTTAAGAATTTTACATTTTAATTTGTTATTTAATGTAACATGATTTGATTCAACTTCAAACAATAAAGGTTTTGATTGCAAAAATACTTTTTTCTCGGTAATAAAAATCTGAATTTTTTTTATGTTTTAAAAAATTTAAAACATGTTTGTAAGAACAAACTG
Source organism: Arothron firmamentum (assembly GCA_016586285.1). NCBI lineage: Eukaryota > Metazoa > Chordata > Actinopteri > Tetraodontiformes > Tetraodontidae > Arothron > Arothron firmamentum. Next base: position 2,031 of record BJFM01001576.1, read on the forward strand.
TCATCCATCCAACAATCCATCCATCATTCATGCCTGTACAGCAACATCCTCCTTTATTTCTTCCTATTTTCTTTCTTTCTTTCAATTTTTCTGTTGAACTTTTTAATTTGCGTTGAACTAATGAGAGAAACAGGCTGAGCGAGAGAGAGAGAGAGAGAGAGAGAGAGAGGGAGAGAGAGGGAGAGGGAGAGAGGGAGGACGAGAGACTTTACCTTTCTGAGGCATGTTGACGAGAAGTAAAGTTTTTCTCCTTCAGTTTTCCAACAGCTCTTTTCTTCTTTTCTGTCCTTCAATTAGTTTCTCCTTGACTGAGGAGACAAGTGCAGAGAGACGGAGGAGCTCCTCTGAGGAGGAGGGAGGGGGAGTGGGAGGTCCGAGCTGGGGGGTATCAGAGAGAGAGGGAGAGAGAGAAAGAGAGAGAGAGAGAGAGAGAGAGAGAGAGTGTGTGTGTGTGTGTGTGTGTGTGTGTGTGTGTGTGTGTGTGTGTGTGTGTGTGTGTGTGTGTGTGTGTGTTAGAGAGAGAGAGTATTTCTACAGTGAAATCTCACCAGCAAAGTGAGGACATGGGGTCTGGTCCTCTCTGGTCCTCAGAGGTCAGGTAAGATCCAACAGCTAACGAGGGTGAGCAGTCAGTCAGGAGGGTGGTGCGTCCCTGCAGATGCAGCAGCTCCGCTAGTTGGAAACCGGCGTTCACAGTTAATCTCTGGTCACATGACTCGCAGATTGTCTGGTCCCTCCTGACGGTCAGAGCTCGTCTAAAGCACAACATCTGAACCCTGCAGCCGGACAGGAGTGTGTCAGGACCCTGGCCCTGGCCCTGGCCCTGGCCCTACCCTGACCCTGGCCCTGACCCTGGCCCTGGCTCCGATCCTGGCCCTGGCCCTGACCCTGGTCCTGGCCTTGGCTCCGGTCCTGGCCCCGATTCTGGCCCTGGCACTGGCCCCGATCCTGGCCCCGATTCTGGCCCTGGCCCTGGCCCTGGCCCTGGCCCTGGCCCTGATCCTGGCCCGGGCCCTTGCCCCAATCCTGGCCCTGATCCTGCCGGCCCTGGCCCTCCTGGCCCTGATCCTGCCGGCCCTGGCCCTTCCCTTAGGCCCTGGTCCTGGTCCTGACCCTGACCCTGACCCTCCACCACTTCACACCCTCTTCTGTGAGATCCTTAACTTAAACTCATCCTCCATCCTCTTCCTCAGTCATCTTTCTCTTCGCTCACATACTGTTGTTGTGTGTCCATGACGACTAAGCCACAACCCCGACTACAGCTCGCATGGTTGTAAATGAAGATCAGTTCTCAATTCCCTCACTAGGCTGACCCGGACCCTGACCGTGACCCCGACTCATCCGGACCCTGACCGTGACCCCGACTCATCCGGACCCTGACTGTGACCCCGGCTCATCTGGACCCTGACCGTGACCCCGGCTCATCCGGACCCTGACCGTGACCCCGGTTGACCTGGACCCTGACCGTGACCCCGTTTGGTTGATTACTGTAGTTAGCTGTTAGCTGTTAGCATCAGGAACAGTTCCTGGGACCGGAGGACGATGGGGGGGACGGAACTGGAGCTAAGATGTCCAGAAGAGTCAGCCGGGTTCAGAGGAGCGTTGGCAGTGGTGGGTACAAGGCAGCGACGACAGGACGGTTTTTAAGGTTTTAGCATCTGTCTGACTGGGATGTGACAGGAAACACCCTGTTGAGGATCCACTCTGGAGCCCCTCAGCGCTGCCAGGAAGTGACGTCTCCACCCCCTTTTTGCTTTCTGCATCGTGCGCTTCCATCACGGTTCCAGAAATAAGAAACTTCAGGTTTCCACAGAAGTCCACGTCCGTCAAACCTGGATAGAGACGCTTCCAACATCTGTCTGCTGCATGTTAGCACGTTAGCTTTTTAGCAGGCTAAAAATCTAAACATTCCCGTTTAGACTCGCAGGTGCAGGAATGGGATTAAATGTTCCCGGTGAAGACCTGGATCACCTGTGTCTTCCTTCTGTCCTGTCTTAAATGGGACTCAGCCAGACAGCAGCCAGTCAACCCTGCTGTTTTTTAAGTTTGTCGTCATCACAACGGCTGGATTTAAAAGCCAGAGTCCCCAATTGTGCGTTAAATATTAAGAAGAGATCGAACCTAAATTCAGATATAACAGAATACACAAAAAGATGCTCAGTAAACACACAAAATAATGCAGGAAATATGATTCATGCTTTAAAACTGGAAAATATTCAAACTGGTGAAATTGATGTAAACCGGCCCCTCCCCCTCCCTGCTACACACACACACACACACACACACACACACACACACACACACACACACACACACACACACACACACACACACACACAAACACACACACAAACCTACACGGGGGCTGAAAGAGTCCATCTTAAAAAGAAGTTTGGTTATTTATTAATTGTTGAAGTACATTTCCTGGTTAAATGAAGCTAACTGAGGCTAACCACAGTGGATTTTAGCATCAGTATTTATTCTCCGTTTCCTGTGTGAGTGTAAACTGATGAGTGCCCAGTGAAGACAAACATCACCTCTAACATGTGTATCTGAAACACTGACGACCACAGCAGCCGAGTGCGCTTGTGGGCCGTTGTGTCGTCAGCTCTACCAGCGCGGCGGCGGTTTTCACCGGTGCACATCTGTGATCAGTGATTAGAACTTTCCCTGAGCTGTTCTCAGCCCCCAACTGACCCCAACAGCTGCTGCCAACGCTACGATGAGTCTCGCTACCCGCCACGGACAGTTTTAGCCTCAATGCTCACTCAGAAGAAGAAGAAAACCTTCTGCTCAGCATTTTAGCTTCGGCTGTACGTTAGCCTCAAGCTAAAAAGGATCTCTTTGTATAATTAATGGAACAAGCACAGTCGGTTCATTATGAAACAAAATCAAATGGAGCAGAGTTAGTCGTTGATTGACAGGAAATGATAAATGTAGATTTTGTGAGATTTTTATTCACAAAAAGCAGCTTGTCTCAAGAGGGAACGGTGAAAAACTCTGCTCACTGTGGCCCCCTACTGTCCAGAAAAGCTCCCAGCGCCTGGTGTGATCCCACCTGCTCTCCAAACCACAACACAGTGTCGACCAATCAGAAGACAGCAGTGAGGTTCAGGTGGTGAAGGGGAGGGGCCAGACGGCTCTGGAGAGTCCCGGCCAGGTGGAGGCGCTGTATAGCTCTTCAGCCCTCAGCGGTGGGGTTGTTTCTGCCCATGAACGTGGCGCTCTGGGCTCCCTGAACAACATCTCACAGTCTTTATGAAACACACGTGAGCGTCTTTGAAGCAACGTCTGTGATTTCCAGCATCAGCATCATTTTTCATTTTCAGTCAACCTCATTAAATATGTTTCATCTTCAGAAAGATCCCGCCTGAAAACGCTCCATTTCATTAACTTTCAGCATTTACTTCTGAATTAAAGCCGTAATTGCTGTGTCATTTGTGCTCGTAGATGTGCGTTAGCGCGCCCTCATGTCCGGTGAATAAAAGAGACTTTAAAATTGGTTGAAAGTCACATTAACCTTTCTGTGGGCCCTGACATTTCCCCGCCTCCCAGATGGAGAATTAAAGACCATCGAAAAGTCGTTAGTGAAATTTACCACTTCTGCTCGGCCAATGAGAAGCCGCTGACCAGCAGAGACCTCCGAGCAGCTAGCACACGCAGGCTAATGTTGGTGGAGCGGAAAAGGCTCCCATTAGGCCCGACGTGTGTTAGCGTAGCGTTGCTAACACATTAAAAAATATCAATCAGGTCGGGGAAATTGCAGAGCTGGCCAATCAGACGCCCTAAAATCACCCTGACGTTTCGTTTGTAATGTTTTAGACGTTCCACTGGCGATAGGTTCTTTAGTATCGTGGTTACAAAAGAGAAAAGATTCACCAAATGACTCACGTTCTCGCGTTCTTTTACCCGTCTAAAGCGGTCGAATGCAAGATTTTACAAATATTTATCATCATTTAATTGTTTTTCGGCGAAGAATTTTTGCACTTTAATGACACTGTTTTGCCCATTTCAGTTATCCATTTCTGCACTAGCTAGCCACATGCTAGTTTTTCCATGCTATGTTTTTCTAAATTCTATTCTATTCTATTCTATTATAAAAACTTTAAAGAAGCTACAAGCTGTCTCTGTCTCCAATGTGCACAATGACCTTTGACCCCACTGACCCCCCAGATTTAGTTCTGCATCTTTGCTGTAATGTGCATGTATGTGCATGGCTACTGCTTGTGTCCTCTCCCGTCTTTCCTCCCCGTCCACCCATTTGTCCATCAGCAGGAGCTCCCCCATACGAGCCAGGTCCGGCTCGAGGTTTCTTCCTGTTACAGGGAATTTTGTTTACTGACGTCAAACCCCTTGGAACCAGGACTGCCTGGAACCCGGGCCGAGGAGGTTGTAGTTGAAATCTTGCCAAGTCCAGCTGCACTGCGTGGAAAAGCGTGAACACCATAAAGAACCTGGGGAAATGCACCTTTTGTCCTGCTCTGCCCCCTGGTGGCCAAAATCCGCTACAACACGTGTGGATACAAAATCATCTGTCATCCATCAACCCACGCTCGCAGATCTTCAGGCGCCACTGGAGATACCATCAGACACCCGCTGTGAAGCCCACCAACTTTGATCCTTTCATCGGGTCCAGAGGGAATAATGAGCGTTAGTTTCGTTCCACCTAATGATTGCTACAGTCAGAGGCTAAATGTTTCATGTTTCCACAATAACAGCGTATATAAGCGCTGGACATGTGACCCTGAGTGGACGCAGGGGCCCTGGAGGAGTCATCAGGCTGCTCTCTGCTTGAACTGACAAAACTGTTCAAATGTTGGAGAAGTAATTTAATGTTTTTGAGATTATGACATCATATCAACAACAGAGGATAACATCTCCATCTGGAAGTAAGAATTCAGGTCCAACAATAACGATGAGCAGGTCCAGCAGAGGACGGACATGCAGACTGAGATGGTTTCAGATTTCATAAAGACTGGATTTGGCCCGTTTTCCCGCCTGGTTGTCGTCAGCAACTGCTCTCCCAGTGGTTGGAATGTTTAGAAGAACAAGATCAGAGTTAGCTTGGCTTCAGAACGTGTGCTAACAAGCGAAAAAGAAGATGAAAAAGAACTTTAGAGGCTAATGTTGTGGCGCTCCGGGCGAGGGTGGGCGACCGTGCTGTTGTTGTTGCCTTGCTTGCACTTGTCCTTGTCTTCCGTGGACAGTTGGCTCTCCAGGATTTGGACCTTGCCCTGCTCCTCCTTCATGAAGAGGTCAACCAGTAAGATCTTCTCCTTGTGGATCTGGACACTGATGTCTTTGGGGATGTCTGGAATCAGCCAGTCCACGACGTCACTCATCAGCATCACCACATTCTGCAAGAGACATGTCCAGGGGCGTTAGTCCACCGTGGGCGACAGGTGCCGTAAATGAGTGCTGTGTGACATCGTACCTGGAAAACGATCACAAAGGACAAGCGCACCGCCAGCACTGTCCAGAACTCTTTGGACAACTCGTACGGAGTGTTTGACCACAGCGGTTCTCTGTAGTCCTTATACCTTCGTAGAAGAGCAGAGTCAGCGTGACTGGGCGGCCGAACAGCATCCGAACACTTGCGTGCTTGCCAGGTCTCACCTGCAGATCTCCACAGGGTAGCCCAAGTGCAACTGATCCAGGGGCTCCCTGCTCTCCTGGAAGTGGCTGACATTGAAGAAGGACAGCGTGTGGTTAACAAACCCGTGCATGGAGCCGTCCGGACTGTACTTGTACTGGTAGACCATCCGCGGGATGAAGTCAGAGGTGAAGGAGATGACAAAAGCCTGGCAAACAAGAGGAGACGGAAGCACCGGTGAAAAACACAGCTCAGGACGTCCATGGCTCAAGTCCAGTCAACTTTATTTACACATCGACATGTGCGTGACAGCAGCCCAGAGCGCCACCCCCAAGAAAAAACAGGAATGGATGTGGAGGAACCCTCCTCCTGATGGAGGGGGGGGAGGAGGAGGAGGAGGAGGAGGAGGAGAGACTGTCCTACTCTCTGTGGCGGACCCAGGGTTAACGTCACCTTCTTTCACAATCTTTCTAAACTAACTACAGCTTTATCTGAGAGACATCTGCTGTAATAAACCAGCTTCTCTGCCCTCCGGTTCAGGAGGGGGTTGCCAGGAGTCTGGCTGCCTGGAACTGGAGCAGGTTCGGGTTTGGGCCTCATTCATAAACTCCCATCATTCACAGAGAATGATTCACTCATTTATCGTGGAACGGAAACAGCGATCAAGGTTTATTTCTTCCGCCTCCCTCCACCTGCAAAGCCATAAATATACTTCACTTCCTCCAGCTGTCCTAGCCATGCTAACTCTTATGCTAACACCACCTGACAGGCGAAGAAATAAAATGAGTAAGCGATAAAAACAAAATATATCAGAGAAATAAGTATGATTAATGTGCTTGTGCAACTTTAACGTGTGTGTGAGAGAGAGAGAGAGAGAGAGAGAGAGAGAGAGAGAGAGAGAGAAAGAAAGAGAGAGAGAAAGAGAATCCACAATCCACCAACGACAAACAAGGAAGCAGGAAGTGACACAGCAGAGCTGAGCTCAGAGGGTTGCCACTGCCCTCTGGTGGCGGGCTAGAAAAGTACGGCCCTCCTGTCTCCTTTTGTCGCTGTCGGGAGTCAAGCGCGGCTCTACCTGGAAGTTTGTACAATCACACAAAGTGTTTCGCCGCCTACGAGCTGGAGTGGGGAAACCCGTAACAAGAGAAATGAGTGTGATTTCACTTACATTGATGATGACCGCTACTTTTGCTACTCCTCTCAGGATGTTGTACCATATTCCTGGTGACAGAACAGAACCCAGCAATATTTTAGCCACTGGACGTTTGTGGAAGAAGAGAAGCTAGAGAAGCTACGATGTGCTAGCGCAACACTCACCAATGTCTTTAGCTCTGGCAGCCACGGGTCGCCTCAGCTCGGTCACAAATTTCTTGGCGTCGAGCCGTATTTCGATGATGTTGTTAAGCAGAGCGAAGAGCGGAGCCAGCGGGAAGGACGCCACAAACAGCGTGACAAATCCAAACTGGATGACTGTGGTGCAACAACACAGAGACCTTTTATCCTTCAGAGTCTGTCTATGCACATTAGCTTCATTAGCTTTATACATCCCACATCTGTGCTCATTATTTCCAGTGGGTCTCAGACATCCCGGACCAATCGCAGAGATGTCGTGTTAGAACATTTCCACCCTTAATTTGAAACGGACATAAAATCTATAACGTGTGCACACGTCTTCTTCACTGGGATGTCTCTTTGTTGACAATGAACCGATCAAACTGATGATAAAACACGATTCCGCCCAAAAGTTCAGCTTCGCAAGATTTTCCCGATTTCAGCTGAGAGCTTTCAAAGCTCCAGAAGGTATCAGTCAGAAGGAACCAAGGAGACCAGGGACATCATGGAAGACAGCCACGAGAGTCAGCATCTTCAGGCTTCCGGGCTGGTTCCCTTCAGCTGGAACCAGGTTCTTCAGGCTTCTGTTGGAAAGCTGAAGAAGAAGTTGAGCTTTCAGCCAGATCAGCCAGAGGAGGATTAGCGTTCTGGTCCTGTCCAGACCTGGATCTGAGTCCTGAACATCTGTTTAAAATTCATTTTCCAGTTGATTTGTTCAGGTTGAAGGTGGGAAAGCTCTGACAGACCCACAATATTCTGCTTTCAAACCAGTAGAGTAGTTCTTCAGCAGTGATGAGCTCTCACTGAGGACCAGCCCCCTTCTGTTAGCCTTAGCTTTTGTTAGCCACTTTGTCCCACCTGGTGAGTTGGATGATGTTTCTTTGGGAGTGTGCCCTTTCATTTGCACCATGTGTTTAGTGTGTGTGTGTGTGTGTGTGTGTGTGTGTGTGTGCGTGCGTGCGTGCGTGCGTGCGTGTGTGTGTTCAGTGCCAGACTGACTCATTTCCATGTATTCAGGCGTTAATCCAGCGAAGGGTTCCAGGAAGTGATCCGTCTCGTATCTCTGCAGCTTCTTCTGCCTCTCCTCTTCTGGGAACGCTCCCTGCTTTGACTGAATGTAGCGAAGCAGCTTCTTCAGCTTTCTGAGGACAACACACGCGTACACGTACACAAGAGATTAGTTGAGCATACACTTTAGCTTCAGACACTCTATATTTTGCTAATGGCGTTCAGCATTTCTGGGTCTGTTTGAGGGAAAAAAAGGAAGCTAAGGCGCCGTTTTTAATCTTCGTCCTGTGGTAGCTTTCTGTTACCATTCACGGTGTTAACGGGTCCGTTTGGACCCGTGTCTTAAATCAGATTTTAAATACACTAAAACATTAACCTATCATCCAATTTTTTTGTCATCTCTTGGTTATCTTATTAGGCTTCCTTATCCATGTAAATCTTGGGTTTTAATATTTTTGGTTTGGGTCTCTGGGCTTTTTTTTTCATTAGTACACCTATCGATTTCGAGCATCGAAAAAAGAAAAATTAACCTATAGAGAATCATATGAATAAATAGAAGGGATTTTTGCACGTACACTGGATACATAAGCATCCCCTGAAGCTCACATGATTGGTAGAGGAGATGGCTGTCATTGTGTTGGCTGACAGTGCACTTATGATTTCAATTTTGGCTCTAATTATTGCTTTACAATCTTATTTTTAGAACCGAGTCCAAACGGACCGAACACCATAGGTGACATTATTTCAACCAGAGCATTTTATAATGTAGTGAAAAAAAATGTAATTTTGTTGAAATTTTGATGTGTAATTTTGTTGAAATCAAGGTTCCTAACAAAGTCAAAAAGGTTTGATGAAGTAAACAAATTTTAAGTGTTTCTTTTATGCAGTTAAAAACTAAAACGGGTCCATGGGGACCCTAACACAAGTCAAGCGTTAAAGTAGAGCGAACTTACGGGATTCCGATCTCAAAAAGATTGTTCTGAATCAGCTGTTTTCCCAACATGGTGATGCTCAGCTGGATACACAACTCCATCAGACAGCCTCCATACGCACACTGGCAAATAAACATGGACACACAGCAACAAACCACTGTAACACACTGTACAGGCGGGACTGCTGACCAGCTTCCGCAAGAGGAACTGGACCGGACCAGACCAGACCAGTGTTGTTGCTCTTCTCAGACTTTATATCTGAGGTTAGGCTGGATTTTTTTTTTTTTTTTTTTTGTACCTTTGAGGTTTGATGTGTGTGTTATTTACACACTTTGTGTGTGTTTGTGTGTGTGCGTACCTCTTCCATCCTGTAGGACTCAAACACATACAGGTAGCTGCCCGGTCGGCCCACGAAGCTAAAGGGAGGAAAGAGGAAAAATTAACCTTTGGAGGACAAAGTTGAGACAAATAAATGAGGCCGAAATGAGTGTTGGACCAACCGTCCTCGGAAGAAAGCGATGTAGATGATTGGACTGAAGGCGTTGACAAATTTCAGGATAAAGGTCTTGAAGATGAGACGTTCCTCAAAACTCTTGTCTGTTTTCGGGACCTCTAAGATCAACAAAGAGTTGTTGTCGTTATTATTGTTGCTGTTGTTGTTTCATGACTATCTTTATTACAGTTGTAGTAATAAATCATGTAACTAACAGATATTGAACATCATTGGTCATCTAACACCTCAACCAGATCATGTGCTACATTAATATGCACCAATGGATCCACAGTGGCTGTGACTAGAGCAGGGCAGGAGGACCAGAGACCAGCAGGTAGGACAGTAAGGCCTGCTGGGCCTGGGGTCCCTGCTGGAACTGGGGTCCCTGCTGGAACTGGGGTCCCTGCTGGGCCTGGGGTCCCTGCTGGAACTGGGGTGTCTGCTGGGCCCGGGGTGCCTGCTCTGCGGCAACTCACCCAGCACAGTGAGCCAGCGTGCGACTGCTCCATACACCTCATCCAGGATGAGAATGACCACCAGGTTGATGATGGCCGCTGTCGTTTTGACCGTCAGCTGCACGTGGCTGCGTGTGATGGGATTTGAGCTCATGTGGAGGGCAGCTTTGGTGGAGATCCGGTAAAAAATGACTCCGAACACGATGGCAAACGTAACGCCGATCTGTGAACAGGAGCGTAAAACATAAAAACCTGAGCAGAACAGAGTGTTGCATAAAGGGTGAGAATGAAGCCGTTACCATGAGGAGCATCATGACCACGTTGGTCATGTAGGCCGGCAGACGATCTCGGTAGGTCAGCTTCTCCATCTGAAAGTAAAGGCAGAATTGTTCTGCTTCCTGTGGTGTACTTGAACAAAACCTAGTAAAATGGCAGCGTACCCAGAAGTCTTACAGAGAATAATAATCTCCAAAGACATAAAGTCACCATTGAGACAATCCCTTCACATTTGAAAGGGTCTTTAATTTTTATCTTTTTAGATTTTCAGCTACCACCTTATTATGGTGAAGGGGTTTGCATGTCCCGATGATCCTAGTAGCTCAGTTGTCGGGGGCTTTATTCCCCTGGTAAGGTTACCCATGGTAAACAGGTCCACCCCCCCTGGAGTCAGACCTGGGTGTGGGGCACGATGGCGGGTGCCTGGTGGTCGGGCCCTCCGACACCCTCCGGTGTCTCAGGAGAGGGAAGCAGTCAGGGTCAACAATGTGTGGTCGGGATGGGAGGCTGCTGACCGCGACTTGGGATGTTGTGAATTGGGAGAAGGAATTCTTCGAACACCTCCTCAATCCCCCCGACACTCATTCTGGTTAGGTCATTCCGGACTTGGGGACTCGGGGACAAGGCAAGGTGGTCAAAAACTCCTCAGTGGCAGGGCCCCTGGGGTGGATAAGATCTGCCCAGAGTACCTTAAGGCCGTGGATGTTGTGCTGCTGTCGTAGTTGACATGACTCTGCAACAACACGTGGCATGGGAGTTTGCCCAACCACTCCACATGTGTTTAGTGGACTCGGAGAAGGCATTTGACTGAATCCCTCAGGGAGTCCTGTGAGGGGTTCTCTGGCTGTACGAGGTATCAGGCCCCCTGATATGGGCTGTCCATTCCCTGTACGACTGGTGTCAAAGTTCAGTCCGCATTGCCGGCAGTAAGTCAAACTCCTTTCCAGTGAGGGTTAGACTCTGCCCTCTGTTGCCGATTCTGTTCATAACTTTTATGGACAGAATTTCTAGGCGCAGCCACAGTGTTAAGGGGTCTGGTTTGGTGGCCTCAGGATCGGGTCTCTGCTCTTTGCAGATGATGTGGTCCTGTTGGCTTTATCAGTCCGTGACCTCCAGCTCTCGCTGGATTGGTTCACAGCCGAGTGTGAAGCGGCCGGGATGAGAATCAGCACCTCCAAATCTGAGGCCATGGTTCTCGGCCGGAAAAATGTGGAGTGCCTCCTCTGGTTCCTTCTCCTGCTCCGAGTGGAGGAGTTCAAGTACCTTGGGGTCTTGTTCACAACTGAAGGGAGGATGGAGCCGGAGGTCGACAGGCGAATTGGTGCAGCAATTGCAGTAATGCGGACTCTGCACTGATCAATCGTTGTGAAGAGAGAGCTGAGCCAAAAGGCAAAGCTCTCAATTTACCTGTTGATCTTCGTTCCTCAAACTTTGGTTAGTGACCAAAAAATCAAGATGTGTGTATACAAGTGGCCAAAATGAGCTTCCTCCGTAAAGTTGCTGGGTTCTCAAGAAGCTCGGTCATCTTGGAGGACCTCGGGGTAGACCTCGGACCGCTGCTCCTCTGCGTTGAGAAGAGCCAGATGAGGTGGCTATGGTACCTAGTAAAGATGCCTCCGTGGTGAGGTGTTTAGGGCACATCGAACCGGATGTGAGAGGCTATGTCTCTCAGCTGGCCTGGTAAAACCTTGGAATCCCCCCGGAAGAGCTGGACGAAGTGGCATGGAAGAGGACAGTCTGGGCTTCCCTGCTTAGGCTGCTACTCCCACTACCCAACCCCTAATAAGCGGTGGAAAATTAATGGATGGGTGCATTTTCAAATTAACAGTAATAGAAAAGGAGCCACAGTAATGTCTGGGCCCCGGCATCTTTGGTACATATAACAAAAATACACTGATATTGAAATAATTGACAAGGATTTCATGTTAAACTTTGTCTTTTAGTGATGTCATCTGTCATGTGACCTGTTTCCATAAATAGAAATTGCCATAGGGATGGGGTGGGGGACAGGGGTCAGGGGTTGGGTGGGACGGTTGAAATGCTCGTATGATGAAACATACCTTTGGTTTGGATTCCTGGTGTTTTCTGAGAGACTTTTGCAAGACTTGAAACTCATATTCAGCCCTGGGATGATCCTGTGAGGTTCACATGACCGTTTGTGAACTGACGTTTAATCACACAATTAGGAAATGTGAGTCAAAGCCGCAAAAGTTAGTTAGCAGTAGGAAAAATAAAGAAGAAACATGTCAAAAGAGGACAAACAATGTTAGAGTCTAGAAACCATTCAGGGAACCTTCGACAGGAGCAGAGCTACAGGTTTATCCTTCTGTTTGTTTAAGCTAATCTGACGTGTGCACAGATGTAAGACTGTTAATAAATCCTTTAAAATACCGTCAGCACTGTAACAGAGAGGAAAACATGACAGGAAAGAGAGAAGAAAGTTAAGTTAGCTGAGGTAATAAATGAATCCAAACCTTTAGAGCCTCCTGTGAACGCAGAGGGGAAACATCAGTCAAAGCAGAAAAAAACCTAATGGGTTCAATTCTTTCAGTAGCTAACTCTATCGTCTCCTATGCTTTTAGCTACCATGCTAACCAAACATGAGAAAACGGCAATCGCATTCAGTGGCACAAATCCTTGCCTTTGTCACTTTTACTGTTCTCATGACTAGAAAATGTTAAAGTGCAATTTCTTCACGTTTATGTTGATGATTCGGTTTAGTTTTCTTAGACTGAAATGTGACCTTCACTCACTTCCTCATCCTCAAATCCGGTCAGATCCCATTCGTAGTTCAGCCTCATCTGCCTCCTCTTCCAGTGTTCCATAAACATGGCAGCTGTGAAACATTAGCATTCGCTCATCCAACCGTATCGTATCGTATCGTATCGTATCGTATCGTATCGTATCGTATTGCATCATATAATATGGCCCTCTGCCCTGATCCCAGAGCTGATCAATTATCAGTCTGATGCCAGGTGACATTAACACTGTCTCAAATGAAAGCCTTTAGTCTGGTTGGAGTGACTGACCCCACAGAGCCATGAAGATGGAGAAGAAGACCGTGGCAGGGTTGTCAAACAGGTGACTGGCCCTCGCAGTTCCACAAGCGGTGCTCAGTTTCCAGTAGCTGCACACTCGGTCACACAGAGGACACATGGTAATGTTGTTCTCCGGGTGACAGATCTCCATGCTAGTAATGATATTAGCTATGATTACAACCACAGCAAACACATCCTGCTGTGGAATCGGATCCACATCAGGCTCAAACATTAGCATCGTCCAAACAAACGCAAACATAACAGATGAGTGGTGTGTGTGTGTGTGTGTGTGTGTGTGTGTGTGTGTGTGTGTGTGT
>BJFM01001576.1:15635-31743 GCA_016586285.1 Arothron firmamentum
TGTGTGTGTGTGTGTGTGTGTGTGTGTGTGTGTGTGTGTGTGTGTGTGTGTGTAATAATATCCTGGGGATGATGAAGAGCAGGCAGGGGAAACAGTGCATACCTTCAGTCATCCATCAACCTGTTTCCGTCTCCTTTCCTTCTCTTTAATTGTTTCATTTTTAAATTTCAGATATATTCTTGGTTGTTCAGACTGTAGTCCATCATCTTCCATCCCAACCAGAACTACAGTACTTTTGGAGACCAATTTGTTCGTTTTAGTTTGGTGCTAAGCTAAGTTCAGCTAATGAGCACAGCTCTGTAGCTTGGACACGAGATTCAGCCATTTCCTTCCCTCTTACTGCTGTTAAGATCTCTGAGCTGTTCATCTGTCAAATGACACTCAAACGCCCGGGGGATTACCTGGGTATGTTGTCGTCAACGGTCGCACATCCATACAGGAAGACGATGACGCCCACGAGGGAGGCCGGGATCAGCATCTGTGTATACAGACCCAACCAGGCAAAGTACAGAGCGATCTTTTCACCAAAATACTTCCTGAATGAGACAAAAATATCAAATGTCCTGGGTCTGATTTCCAGCGAACATGGACAGAACAAGCGGATGTTAGCGTGGGGGGGACTTCTGTTCTCACCGCACAAGTCCAACGGGTTGGTACTTGAAGAACACGCTGTAGTTGGCCCACTCCTCATACAGAAGCTGAGCACATTCAAGGAGAGACAGTTCTAATTCAGACAATGATTTCTGGTGATTTGTACAAATAGGAAAGGCAATATGTCTCTCAAAACAGGTGTCTTCTCACCTTTCTGTCATTGGACTCTGTGCTCTCTTCATTTATGTCTCCCTATAAAAGAAAGGAGAATGCCAATGAAACCAGAAGAAAACTGGAAGGAGTAGGACGTGAGGATGTAGAAGAATTTTGGAAGTACTTACGTCATGAAGAGGATAAGCTGCCATGTAGACGCCGCTGCCGAGCAGACTGGTGATACCTGGAGCGAGGAAATGCCATCAAAGGCCCACCAACGCAAAACAACGGCAACAATAGTGAGAAGACAAACCCTGTTCTCACTGCAGAGGGCGCCAGAGCCCTGAAGACATGCACACGATCAGAGCCGCTAAATTCGGTGTTCTGATAGGATTTTTAAGATGGCACCTGAACTCTGGCAAAGAACTCCACAAGGATGTGCAAAATAGGTTTGTTGCTCTTCACAGGGATGGCCTAGGCAAACCGAGCAACGGCGCGGTGGCCAAGAGGTTTATGAAAAGGTCTGGCCAGGGTCGACCAAAGAAGTTGAGTCCACATGTCCAGGGTCATCCCCGGGTGGTTCCGAAACTAGATGCATGAGTACTACCAGCATCATTGCAGAAGTGGGAGTTCAGACCGTTTACCTCCCACTGTTCCAGACCCCTCTACATGGCCCTTGTCCCAGAAGGGAGCCTCCTCTGAAGCTGCTCCTCAAGAAAACCCACAAGCAGTTTGTTGAGAAGAAGTAGTCCAAGTACTTGGATTACTAGAACCATCTCCTGTGGTCTGACAAGACTCGGATAAACGTAAGATAAGGACCCAGACCAAGGTCTCTTGTCTTCAGTCATGCATGGTGGTGTGCTGTGTGATGGTGGAGTTCCAACTAACACAGCGTGATCCCCTCCCGGGGATTTCCGCCATGATAACAACCATAACCACACCTCCAAGGTGACAGCTGAGGAGACTGATGACGCTGAAGGACTGGTCCTGTATGTCCCTACACCTAAACCCACTCGCGTACCAGCCTGAGCAACTCTGCTGGGTTCAACGTCCAATCCATGATGGTGGTTGTCAGCTCGTATACAGACATATACACATGTATATACACACATATAGAGACACACACATGCACGTACGAGCACAAACCCACACAGAAGTTGTTGAAGAGGATTAAGAACACATGCTTTGTGTCGCTGCTACCAGGAAACAGCAAAATATTTGGAGAGACGTACCCACGTTATATTTAGCTTTGCCTTTTGTTCTTTTCAGAATTTCAAAAACCTAAAAACAGAAAAGAGAATGATCGTGTCAGTCGGGGTAAACAGTCCGCGCCCCTGATTTTCTGCGAGAAGAAAATTTTAGTCTCCTAAATCGTTGGTGAACTCACGATGGAGCTCCGAGTTTTGCTGTCAAAGAAGGACTCTTTGTCCGACAGGTCAAACCTGAAACAGAGACACAACCAGTCGTCACGAAAGCTTTCTGCGTGCTTTTGTGTTGGCTGGAGTCACAACCCAGAAGTTTCCCACGGTTGAGAGCACCTGAAGGCGGAGTTGCTTTTTACCGATCCAAGCTTTGATGGCTGTTGGGTCATACCTGCTGTGAAAGTCGCAGAACAACGGTTCATGGTGCCCCAGCATCACTTACAGGTGTTGCTTTTCTCTGGAGAAGGTGTGCGACAGGTGCTTGATGTTCTTTGGTTGGTGCTCCTCGACATGAGGATGAAGAGGCTCCAGGATTTTACTGACCAGAGAGCTGATCTTCTGGGTGACGCTGCTCGACTGCTTGACTTCGTAAACCTACGGCAGACAGTTTGTGAGCTTGTCAGTCGGTCGCATCTGGCAGAGCGCTCTTCCACCATCAAACAGGAAACAACCATACAACTGTAACAGCTGACTGTTCTACTTCCTAGAAAAACAGAAATCATCGTCCCAGTTCAACCAGTGGACACACTGACACACACTCCATCATATCTTCACCTCCAAGCCAAAACGCAGATTTTACCTTCTTCGTTGGCAACTTTAGCTTCATTAGCTCCGCTTCTCGACAGAGGACATTCCAGGGGGCGTGGATCTTCAAAAACCCCACCCCCTGAATCTTAGTCTACGCCACAAAACAAGACAAGAATTAGACTAAAAATAACTTTGTTTTTCAACAAAAGTAAGCAGGAAACAGTGAATCTACAGCGTCAGCGTGATTATTTATCTAAGTGAACACTGAAGTTTTAAGTACTGATCCCTTTCTGGGATAATAAATAACTGGACCATGAATGGGGACGTCTGGAAGCCTGGAGACAGCCGCCTTAGCTACTGCTGCAGAAGCTTTTTATCTATTTATATTCTGGAATTAGGACATGTTATATATGACCATAATATTAGCTTACATTTTTTTAAGGTTAATACGCATTTATTCATGTTACACACCCATAAATAGACGTTAGTCATGTCTGTCTCCTGAATTCAGAAGACATTCAATCTTCTGTTATAGCTTAAACTTGATGGGAACCAATTAGGCAGGACACCAAGGTCACAAACCAGAGACAAGTCAGCAAGCTTAAAGGTTTATTAACCAGTTTGGAAAATGCAAACAGGACAGTAATACAGGCACTCGTCAAAGGGGAGGTAGGGAGGACAGAGACAGGAGGACAGAGACAGGAGAACAGAGACAGGAGGACAAAGGCAGGAGGACAGAGGCAGGAGAACAGAGGCAGGAGGACAGAGGAAGGAGAACAGAGACAGGAGGACAGAGGCAGGAGGACAGAGGCAGGAGAACAGAGGCAGGAGGACAGAGACAGGAGGACAGAGGCAGGAGGACAGAGGCAGGAGAACAGAGGCAGGAGGACAGAGGAAGGAGAACAGAGACAGGAGGACAGAGGCAGGAGAACAGAGGCAGGAGGACAGAGGCAGGAGGACAGAGGCAGGAGGACAGAGGCAGGAGAACAGAGGCAGGAGGACAGAGACAGGAGAACAGAGACAGGAGGACAGAGGCAGGAGGACAGAGACAGGAGAACAGAGACAGGAGGACGGAGGCAGAAGGGACAGAAACAGGAGGACAGAGGCAGAAGGGACAGAAACAGGAGTGCAGAGTTAGGATGGCCAAGACAGGAGGACAGAGGCAGGAGAACAGAGGCAGGAGGACAGAGGCAGGAGAACAGAGACAGGAGGACAGAGGCAGGAGAACAGAGGCAGGAGGACAGAGGCAGCACGACAGAGGAAGGAGAACAGAGACAGGAGGACAGAGGCAGGAGGACAGAGGCAGGAGAACAGAGACAGGGGGACAGAGGCAGGAGGACAGAGGCAGGAGGACAGAGGCAGGAGAACAGAGACAGGAGGACAGAGGCAGGAGGACAGAGGCAGAAGCCACAGTGTTCTGGACATAAATGAGAGTGCTGACGTGTCCAGAAAAGGTTTTGTCTGAATTTGTCTAAACTGTGAAAAATGAAATGACAGCGTAGACTCACATCCTCGTCTTTCTCCAGCTCCAGTCCCATGTCCACCAGTTGCCTCTCAAACGCCTCCCTTCGGAATGTCTTTTGGTCCTCCTGGCTGCTGAACGTCCCTCCAGAATAGCCCAGCTCCACGTCCACCGCTGAAGACCGACGCTGCCTCCCATGTTGCTGCAGGTGTTTGGGGCCGCGGCGGAGGCTGCGGGCGACGGCTGCGGCGTTTTCTGTCAGCAGATTCGACTGTCTGCTGGAGCGCCCCCCAGTGGCCTTCTTCACATGGTAGGTGAGGACGTAGTCCACGCGGCGCTCGCCATCCTCAAAGTACAGGCCTTGCTGGCAGTGGTTCTGCTCCTCTGGCGTCTGAGACTTGAGCAGCTGGACAGACAGGCGAATGCGACAAAAGTCATCAACGATTAACCTCGAAAGTGCGCTGAATGCGTTTGCGTTGCTTTCGCTCCGTTCCTGTGCGGCTCCGACAGGATGCTAAAAAATGAAATCACATACAACCGCACGACATCACCACTTTGTAGCTATGTGGATAAAAAAACACATGAAACACTGTAGCATTCATTTGAGTAATTTCAGGGACCAACCATTCACTCCTCTTGCTCCTGAAATCTTTTTCCACGTCATGTCTTTTTTTATCTTATCCTTCTCAAAAGGTTGTGACACGTCATAAATAATGGTCTGGCTTCGTACTTTGATGACAAGTCTTTCTTTGCCCTTCTCTAAAATGATTAAGAGATGACCCTCACAAGACTGAAGACCTGTTGAAAACCATCGCTCAAAATACGGGACCTTTTATTTTGATAATTTCCCGGATGTTTTATTTTCTCTTCATACCCGAGTTCCTGTCCCGCACGCGATGATAAGATTGTTGCGGCGAGCCGCAGCCAGTATACTGGAATCTAGTCAGCTGCGTGGTCGTGTCAGAGCCGGTGTAGTTTGGGGGGGTAACAGGTACGATCAAGAATGAACGCACTCACAGACGAGTTCAGCGAGTCTATGAAGAGAATTTATAAAACTCTTATTTACAGACTCTGTACTTGCCCCTGGATATCTGTTGTCCAACCCCCAACCCCCAACCCCAACCCCAAACCCCTAACCCAAAACCGCTAACCCAAAACTGCTAACCCAAAACTCCTAAGTTTTCACTAAAGAGACCCACATCCAGAGTCTTCTCCGGGTCACCACAAGCCAATCATCAGGCAGCCCTGGTGGGTGGAGGCTGCATCCTGCCCTTGCCACGACAACTTCACAGTCAGTCCCACCATGACCAGAGCAACAAGGCCTGAGTTGTTGAAGGTCTGCGTGGAATTGGAGCAGGTCCTGGTGCTGATGCTGGACTTCCATCAGCTGTTTGTGTGTCTGATCCAACTTCAGGATAAGATCCAGAGCAAGTTCTGACTGGAGACGACTGCTGAAAGCAGCAGCTGCCGAGAGGAGCGGCACCTGCGCCGCTCTCACGTGCACCTTCTCGTACAGTAACAGCAACATCCTGAGCCAGACGACGCCGTTTCACAAGAGCAACCCAGGATCTGTTTATCTTGGTCTCAGCCGCGATGGCCACGCTCGCCGTGACCAAGTCTCCTACATATTTCAGGAACTCGGATGGCATGAGGAGTAAACGTTAGCATGAGGATAGAGTTCAGCGCTTCGGGGGCAGCTGACACGCCCGCAGCAGCGTTTAAAAATAGGCCGGTGAATTATGATCTGTGTGATGAGACACGCCAATAAAGTGAGCACGAAGCCTTCAGAGCCCATAAAGATCACACCGAAGATCAAACCAGGTCCGCACTATTCCGGTCGTCAACAATGCAGAGCCACCTACCCTCCGATCCCAGATTCATCTCAAATGATATCAGTTCCCGATAATTTATCAATTAGTCACACCTGCGGTGGTCCTTAATCAAGAATCAATCAATCAATCCTCATCCAACAGCCACTGATCCCAGATCAGATCACGCTCAGCCCCATATCAGGTAGCTAGTAATTTGGTTTTGATTCCACATCAGTCATTAATTCAGACTATATCAATCATCCACAGATAGCAGCGATTATTCCAACTTTAAAATTGCCTGATTTGTAATCTGCCGCTCCATCAGTTAACTTCACCAAATGGCAGCTATGTCATTGGCTAATCCCACGTGTTGCTAATCCCATCCTGTGATTTTACAACGATTCAGATTAATTGATTAATCCCAGTTGGATCATTGATTAGGCCTCCGTCTGTGTTTCATGCTTTTATTTTGGTAAAAGAATTAGCTGTGCTTCCGTGCGAGCAGCCTGTGCAGCTGGATCTAACTTCTGGCATCTGTAATCTCCGGGACTACCCTGACAGGAAGCAGACGGACTTCGCGCCGCTGTCGCCTCTATCTTCAACAACATTAATCCTGAAGTCTGCGGCCCCTCAACCCTGGTTCTGTCGTACCCGACACCAGCCACAACGTCGCCGTAACGACCGTTTCGATTGAAGAAGCAAAACGGAAAAGCCGCAGGAAGCGCTGCTGGTTGGGCTGTTGGTGGACGGACCCCTGGCTGAACCTGACCTCCAGCTGGGTTGCCGATTGGACCCTGGGGGGCCATCAGCGCTATGCGTTGTATGCAACGAGCGAACACTTCCTGCAGCGCTATGTCCATACTGGCCGTGTGAGCTTACGTGGTGGGACCGACCTTCAACTTGCCGTGGAAGACGACGTCCTGGAGGAAGCGCGGAGGCTGATGCTCGGACGGAAGGGCTGCGGAAAGGCTGACTCCCATTTGCGCCTCCTCTGTCATTGTCTGGCTGTTGGAAGCAGATGTGCTGAAACGACTGGACGGCTCCCGCATCTACATCTGCGTCTCCCGTCCGACCCGTCTGGTTCGGCTGCGGATGTCCGCCTCTTGTCTTTTCTCGTGACCCTTCTGGGCGCCCTCGCTCATCCCCGTGTGGAAGCGCCGTGTGCTGGTGTCTCGCTGTGGACGCACGAAAGTCAATCCTGATACTTGAGAAAGACGCTGGGAGCCAAAATCTAAACTTAGACTGTGATAAAACTTTATTTGACCCTCCCTCACAATCACTGTGAGATCAAGCAGCCCACTCAACATCTACCCCCTCTCCCTCTCTCTCTCTCCCCCTCCCTCCGTCCCTCCGTCCCTCCCTCTTTCTCTCTCTCTCTCCATCAGTTCTTATCAGTCAGAACTCCACCTTCGCTTCCACAAATGTAGCTAAAGTGAAGCAAACGGATCAAATCAGGGTCAACATTCAAAATTTAAACTCCACTTTCAGAAGGAGTTGATCACTGTTGCTATGGTAGCAACAGTTTCTAGACCAGTTTTTGCTTAGAGATCAGAGGATCTGACTTTTGGGCAGCACTGACGTAACAGGTTTGTTTCCAAGGCAACGGATGCCTGACAAGAACGACCGTTCCACTTCAGCCAACAACCACAAAGTCCACGGTTCCGTGCACGCTGTTTTGAACCCGTTGCTCTTGGCGTTCTGGTCTGACCATAACAACAAGTTCCAACTTCCACATTCTTCCCTTTCATCCTTCCTTTCATCTATTTCTTTTGTTGTTTCCAGGATGGGTGTTTGGTGGTCTCACCAGCTGAGAGCGGCAGGTTTTAGAGTTAACAGTCAGAAACACTCCATCCGTGTTGCGGCTATCTGAGTGTGACTGTTTCCCCTCAAGCGTTTCAGCGTCACCACAAAGCTTTAGCACTAGGAAGCTTTACGCCTGTACGTCCTGTCACATGACGGCCTTGTGTAGCTGGTACACCGTCAGCTACCTTTGCTGAGGCCGCTTTAGTCCTGGACACCTGCCTCCACCATCCCAACCAGAGAGCATCAACCTACAGTGGCATCATCACACACTTTAGCACGCTGTTGTCTCTGACCTTGACATCATCCTAGCAACCCCACCCTAGCAACCCAACCCTAGCAACCCTGCCCTAGCAACCCTACCCTAGCAACTCAACCCTAGCAACTCAACCCTAGCAACCCTACCCTAGCAACTCTACCATAGTAACCCAACTCTAGCAACCCCACCCTAGCAACTTCACCATAGCAACCCCATCCTAGCAACCCCACCCTAGCAACCCCACCCTAGCAACTCCACCCTAGCAACCCCACCCTAGCAACCCCATACCTGCCTCCTTAATCACTTTGGATCCTGAACTTGAAAACTACAATAACTGCAAGATGTATCTATTACTGTGAATGCTGCCACGGTAACCTTGTCGATGAAGCCTGAAGAAAAGACTAAAAGAAGAGTGAAGGTGGAAGAGTGGAAGAGCACATGTGGGACGCGTGCGTTGAGTAGGCAGCAGGTAGGGTTGAAGGTGGTCCTGCGGCGGCGAGGCGGCCAGTTGAACACCGTTAACTGTTGACGCATTTCACAACCGCGGAAAAGGGCTTTAAAAAAAACAACAACAACAAAAACCAATGAGCTGAAGCTCAGAGTGGAGCCGCTGCTGTGCGAAGCTCTTGCAGGAAGCGGCTCTTCTCTCCTCCGCTTGTTTACATTGTGAGAAGCCAGATCCAGAAAGTTTCTGTCCAACCTCTAATTCCTGACACTTCAGGCCGCCGCGCTTACGTAACCCAGCAGCAACATCCGCACCCGGCGCTATTTTTAGCCCGCTAGAGCTAAAAAATACACAGAGAAGCCGGTCAAGGGAAGCAGGGACCTTGTCGAGGACACGGAGTCAGGCTCCCCTGGGAGCTCATGTGTCCGACTCGATGCTGGGAGCGAGATGGAGGGGTCAAAGGTCAGTTCTCACAGGAAGCACCAGGAAGTGTTGTTTGTGTTCACAGAGTGTAGCTCAGCGTCTCTGAAAACAAGCCGCCAAATACCGTCCAGCCAGGCCCCGCTAGCACGACAACAAGGGGTCGCCATGACGACCCCTGACCGCCAGAAGATGATTCATTTGAATCAACCAACAACCGAAGCACAGCATGGTACTCCCAGTGTCTCAGACCAGCTCAAACTGGGATAGAGAGGGTTAACAGACTGGTTATACTGGGACAGAGAGGGTTAACAGACTGGTTATACTGGGACAGAGAGGGTTAACAGGCTGGTTATACTGGGACAGAGAGGGTTAACAGGCTGTTTATACTGGGACAGACAGGGTTAACAGACTGGTTATAATGGGACAGAGAGGGTTAACACACTGGTTACACTGGGACAGACAGGGTTAACAGGCTGGTTATACTGGGACAGAGAGGTAAACACACTGGTTATACTGAGACAAAGAGGGTTAATGCACTGGTTATACTGGGACAGAGAGGGTTAACAGGCTGTTTATACTGGGACAGAGAGGTTAACATGCTGGTTATACTGGGACAGAGAGGGTTAACAGACTGGTTATGCTGGGACAGAGAGAGTTAACAGTCTGGTTATACTGGGACAGACAGGGTTAACAGGCTGGTTATACTGGGACAGAGAGGGTTAACAGACTGGTTATAATGGGACAGAGAGGGTTAACACACTGGTTACACTGGGACAGACAGGGTTAACAGGCTGGTTATACTGGGACAGAGAGGGTTAATGTACTGGTTATACTGGGACAGAGAGGTAAACACACTGGTTATACTGGGACAGAGAGGGTTAATGCACTGGTTATACTGGGACAGAGAGGTAAACACACTGGTTATACTGGGACAGAGAGGGTTAACGCACTGGTTATACTGGGAGAGAGAGGTGAACAGACTGGTCATATTGTGACAGAGAGGGAAATGGTCCCAGTCATACTGGGACCACTGGGCCTACTGGTCAGAGCTGCTCCCAGCGGTGGAACACATCGTCTGTCTCATCCACAGTGTTTCTGGGACGATGGTTCACAGAAACTACCGACCATGCAGCTCCTCCAGGGAGACGTGCGTCCACTGGGTGAAGCTGTCTGCTGTCCTCGGGGAGATGTGGCTCCAGCTCCTGCAGCTGCTGGACCTTCAGCCTGGTCAGCTCCTCCTTCCTCCATCACTTCCTGCTGGGTCGCTGTTCCCACCAGGAGCAAGTAAACAGGGTGCCTGTGCAGCCCTGTGCCTGTCCTGACTGATGTGTCCAGATGTTTGGATGGAGGAGCGGAGCAGAAAGTGTGTGTCCACCCTTCTTAGGCTGCCCCTGACTGACTCGGCTCTGAAGGACCAAACCTCTGGTTGCTGTGATGCTGGCGCCACCTTCTGGTCAGAGAAGGTTACTCCGTGACGTTCTGGAGGTGGACCCTCATCAGTGAGCAAGATGAATGCTTTGACCCTGAAGAAGCTTCCAAACGCACCAGCAACCTGTTGCTGGTGGAACCAGCGCAGAGAAATCCAGATGCAGCTCGCTGTTCTTGGATTACAGCTGAAAGAAGCTCTGGGCTGGAAGTATGGTCAGATCTATGGTTGATTCCTCTGAAAGAAAATCCACCAAAGATCACTGGACACGTAACACAGATGGATTTAAAGGTGAGGAGAAGATCCAAGACAGAGGTGAAGAGCAATCTTTCCCTGAAGGGTTAGAGCAGCAGGGGGAGGAGCTTACATTTGGAGCATGGCTGATGAATTTAAAAGTGTTTCTGAAATTATCACTGAAGCAATTGACTTGTTGTTTCAGGAGATCAGAGGAAAGATTGAAGAACCAAGATAGCTTCTCTTTCATCTGGAGATAGGGATGAACCCCTTGAATATTCCTGACTGAGTGTTTCCCACTTCCACTGAAGGCAACAGAGGCTGCTTTGGATGAAGGACACTCAGTCCACTGTCAACAGACTGTGGACTGTAGTTTTGATATTGAGAATACATAATTTTATTTTTTACATTTTATATTTTCTATTATTATATTTAATCGGGCTGAAGAACAACCTGAATCCTCCAGATATGAGACCGTTACACAAACATCCTGATGGATGTCCACTTTTACATGCTCTTTATGATCTTAAATACAGTGGTCCCGCATTTATCGCGGGGGTTCCGTTCTGAAAATTCCCCGCGATAAACGAAATCCGCGAAATAGAAACCTGTTTGCTATTCAAATGCATGTTAATGTTACGGCCTCATAATCCCTCCTCAGGATCTTTATAAACGCACACAGCGCGGACGCAGCTGATAAATTGCCAGAAGGCAGAAATCAGTCCGGACCGCGACGCACCGCCCCCGGTATAAACCCGCCTCAGCCCGTAAAATACAGCACATTTGGTCATGGAGAAAATTTGCAAACGTAAATTTGGCAAACTGTACAGAGACGAGGCGCGGAGACTGTTCACGTTGGTCAGTCCCTTAGCCAATCAGGATGCAGAACACAATGCACTTTAAAAAAAAAAAAAAAAAATGCATTAAAAAAACTGCACTAAAAAAATCCGCGAAACAGCGAAGCCGCGAAAAGTGAACCGCGTTATAGCGAGGGTTCACTGTATTTTTAAAAGTCCAGGATCAGTCTTTTGTGCTGCAGTCATGTTTAATTTTCAGTTGTTTCACGATCAAATCAATCAGCCTCTTTCTCACCCTTCAGTTCTGAAGGGTCGGAACTGCTAGTTCTGCTCTTCCGACAGCAGAGGGCGCTCTGACGCTGCGCAGAGACCAGCGAGCCGCGAGCGCGCTGCCATGACGTCACATCCTACGACCTTTTTCTAGAACTTAGTGCACACACGTCAACAACCTCTTCAGTCTGGAATGTATAGAAAAACAAACACCATCACCTGAAGAAGAAGATTCTGGATCCAAAGAGGAAGGTGGCTTTGAACTCTCCGGGTTGAATTAAATACATTTAAGGTGAAATGATCCAAGTATGTTTGAAAACACCAAAAGCAACTTTGCATTATTTCATCCCTCACAATTAAATATATGTAAAGACGAAGGAGATCTAAGATTTCTGCAATCATAATATCTCTAAACTTCCTTTAAGGCTGGCAAAGTTTTATCAGCTCACTTTACAGCCCTTCTCTCCATAAAACAATAGTTAAGAATGAGAAAATTACCAGTGGGGAAAAGTCTCTCTAGCTTCCAACCTGGGTTTAAAAAGAGCCAGCAAACAGATCTGTGGTTTGGAAGAGCTAATGAACGTTGAATAAACCACACAAGACCCCGAGTTTACACTTCATTTAAATGAAATTCAATTTATGAGTTACAAATAAACATATCAGGAAATGACATCTCAGAGAAATATTTACTGGAATTCTCAAATGAAAGACGTAACCTGGCGTGGCCTTGACATTTTTACCGCCTCAGGACATTAAAGAACTACGTCTTCAATTACTGCACAACATCTATCCAAACAGTAGACTCGTTTCCAAACATTCACCAAAGGTGAAACCCAAAGGATTGTTTTGGAAAGACTGGTAGAGTTTTCTGTTCAACAAATCTACATTTAAATTAATTATTTGAGGCGTTTCCTCAAGATCGTGGTCGATCTTTTTTTTTTAGTTGCTAAATTTCACCTAAAGTCAGAAGGTCTGGAGCAACCTCATCACCTCCTTCTCAGCTGAAGCCGCCGAAACATATAGAAAAGAACAAAAAGCCTCGTCGGCTCTCAGCTGTGTGGAAACCCCAGGTCTCCGGGACAACCGTGTCATCAGCGTACTGGACCGGGTGCCAGGAGGCCGGCCATCCTGGGGAAGGTTGGGGTGTTTGGAATTCAGGACGGGACTCATCCTGGCTGAAGAGTCCAGATGTTTGAGAATACCATCTGTGAAGAACCTTCCTGCTCCATCGCTGCCTGGGTCCTGGGTCCGTCAGGGAGTCTGTAGCTCTGACAGTCTGCTGATTCAGGGACCTCTTCAAGGTCTTCACCACGGGGACGTGACAGCTGTGGGACATCTGTGAAGAACGTCCACAGCTTTAATCTGGGGAATTCAGTCTTATCATTTTTAGGAGTGACGATAACTGTGAAGCCTTTCCAGAGCTGGAGGACTGTGCTGCTGTCCACATCTGCATGGACGGATGTCCACATGAGCATGGACAGATGTCCACGTGAGCATGGACAGTTGTCCACATGAGCATGGACGGATGTCCACAGGAGCATGGACGGATGTCCACATGAGCATGGACGGATGTCCACATCAGCTTGGACAGATGTCCACATCAGCATGGACAGATGTTCACATCCTCATAGGCAAACAGCCACATCCGCTTGGTCAGATGTCCACATCAGCGTGGACAGCTGCAGTCATCTGTTGGATCCGGTTCCTGTTTTCGGTTCCTGATCTTCGTGGTTTTCATCTGGACTTCATGAACGAAGAGCATCATCTCAGCAAGCAGACTCAGTTCTGGATGGACGCAATCATCCAGGGGGTCACGTTTGTCTGTTGACCTGGTCAGGTTCTGTCATCCACGCCCGACTGACCGCTGGGATAACTGGTCTCGATCAACGAGACTGTGACAGGCGGGAAGTGGGACAGTCCTACCGTGGCCTTGCTAATGGTAACCTCTTCCTGGTTACGGCTCGGCGCCGTCATCCCCATTCCTTGTTGGACCTGCGCAGAGACCATTTTGACATGTGGAAGCCTTAGATTTGATAAACAGGATGAACACACCTATAGAAAAAATAGAGGACACTCTCCCCGTCATCAACCTTGGTACGCAGCCCCAGTTGTCATCTCCATGGTTACCTGTTCCGTCCTCTCGGCAGCATGAAAGCCGGTCTCACGCGTGCGAGCAGGACAGCACGTGTTTTGAGTTTAGACTCTTTGGAGTGGCGTCCAGCTGGAGCGGTGGAGCATCGCCCCGGGAGAGCACAGGAGCGCTGCCATGGCGGCGTTGATGTTAGGTGAGTCAGTGTGAGCGCAACGCTTTGGTCTCTGTTTTCACTCCAAGCCAGATGTGGAGGCCAGATGTTTTAAGCTAACGTAACGCAATGTAATTTAATGGACGTGTTTGCGTAACTTCAAACAGTGTTGTTAAACTAGCATGCTAATCGCTGTGTTTGGTTAACTCCTTCGTGAGATATTTAGATAAATATTGATGGGGGGGCACCTCCCGGGGCAGTGGAATGTTGCTCCAACACATTTCTACAGTAGCCCAAAATGGACAGACAGGAACTCAAGTCATTTATCTTTTTTTTTTTTTTTTTAGATGCTTTTTAATTACAGCATGGAGATAATTACAGCAGCACTCACTCTTAGGTCTTAGGCCTCAATCTTAAAGACTACCAGCAAACCACAGATTTTTTTTTTCTTACAAGCTGTCACCAGCTTGTCTCATGAGAGGACAGTGGAAACCTCTGCTCACTGAGGCCCCCTACTGTCCAGAAGAGCTCCCATAAACTGGTGGGAACCTGCCTGCTCAAAACACAACAGAGTCCAACCAATCAGAGGACAGCAGAGGGGTTTCAAGCTGACAAAGCGGAGGGGGCAGACGCCTTCTGTGTGTGTGTGTGTGTGTGTGTGTGTGTGTGTGTGTGTGTGTGTGTGTGTGTGTGTGTGTGTGTGTGTGTGTGTGTGTGTGTGTTCAACGCTCTGATGGCCTGTGGAATAACACTGTTCAACAGTCTGCTGGTCCTGGTCCAGATTCTGTGGTACCGTTGTCTCTGGAATGCTGAGGGTCTGTTATGATCTGACTGGTCTTCTTCTGCAGTGCTGGACGTAGACCTCCTCCGTGGAAGTCAGCTCTGCTCCGGCTTTGACTCCCTCTGCAGTTTTTCTGTTGAGCAGCTGCCAGAGAAAAGGAATCTGTCCTCCACCTAATTTGGATTTGGAAAATCACCTACATCAGGTCACCAAAGCAGGAGGTGTAGAGAACTTCCTGCCACATCCAGCCACAGGTCTGGAGAAGACTACAAAACCATTTCTGCTGCTCTGAAGGTTCCTCAGAGCTCAGTGGCCTCCACCAGTCTGAAAATGAAGAACAACCAGGACTCCTCCCAGAGCTGGCTGTCTGACCAAGCAGAGCAACCTGAAGAAAAGGGTCCAAGCTGTGACCAAGAACCCAAAGTTTTCTCTGGCTGAGCTCCAGAGATCCTGTGAGCAGAAGGTTCCAGAAGGTCAACCATCGCTGCAGCCCTCCACCAGCCTGAGCTTCAAGACAGCATGTCCAGACAGAAGCTTCTCCTCAGGAAAAGCACCGAAAGATCTGTCAGACATGGTGACCACCCTGTATCCGAGCAGCTTCCTCCTGACGGTGAGGAACAGCGTGGTAAAACAGCGTGGCGTGACGTCACAGGAACACATATGTAACAGGTGTGACGTATGTGTCAGACAGATGTGAGGAAGCAAAGCGGACGCATGTGTATAACAATCCTAAACTTTCAGCTGCATCAAAGATTTCCAGAGGCCGTAAAACAACTTTGTAACACATATGTAACACATATGTAGCACATATGTAACACGAGCCCCAATCCGATCCAACCAATCAGATAACGGCAAACGTATGTTGTGCTACAGCGCAGGTAAACGCAGCTCTTTGGTGAGTTTGGGGTCAGGTAGGTGCTCTCCGGCTTTCCGGACAACAACAGAAGCAGAACTTTGAGAAGATCCGCCTCTAAAATGGAAGATAAACACAAGAGCGGCTGGTTGTGCGGTGACGTCAGCGCCGCCCGCCTGCCCTCTCGGCTGTGCGCGCGCTCGACGGCTCCGGAGCATAAAGCGGCGCGCGCCTCAACGTAAATGTGTGAGAGCGGCGGAGGCACGCGCGCGGCTCCACAAGGACTAAGGTCGGTGTTTGGGCCAGAGCGGTTCCGCCAAGTTCTCCAGCGGCGAGCATGGACGTGGAGCTCCGGCTGTAGGACCCGGGACATGGGCTCCGCGCCGCCGCCGCCGCTGCTGCTGCTGCTGCTGGTCCAGCTGCTGGTCCTGCTGTCGGCTGACGGTACGTGCCTTTTACCAGGTTTTCCAGAGGGGAGACCCGCGGACCCAGCGGAACCAGAAGGTCTGGGAGGCTAGCGTCGGTCTGCGGGTCGCGTAGCTCTGCCCATCAGCCTTGGACGGAACTTTTTCTTTGCTTTAGCTTTAAATCCCGCAGCGCTAAAGTTGCCG
>BJFM01001576.1:31770-41840 GCA_016586285.1 Arothron firmamentum
CCCCCCCCCTTTGCAGTGGCTCAGCTGCAGTTAGTTTGCGTGCGTGCGTGCGTGAGTTCTTTGCTGGCTGGTTTGGGGCAGGACGGAGGAACTTGTGAGGAGAGTCTGCTCCAAGATCTCAGGCCTCCACGGTCGCGGGCGGTCCTGCTCGGTGTCGGGTGTCAACTTTCAACTTTCAACTTCCAAAGAGCTTCGTGGAGGACATGTCTCAGACGGACCCGACATTTCTTTAGTTTTGGCGACTGGGGCGACGGGGTTGAAGGAAAGGCTGGATTTTGCGGTAAACTTCACGCAGAACGCGAGTGTGCGCCGGCGGGGGCGGAGCCTAGGTCCTGTTGTTGTCGAGTTGATATCAGCTCTTCTGGAGGGAAATATTAACTCCAATAAAGCGGCGAGACAGAGGACGCGGTCGGGACAACGGCTTTTTCATTGAGGAATCACACAGGGGAGTCCACATCAACCAGTGTCTCCCAGTGAACCCAGTCTGCTTAGGGAGCACAGTCCAACCCGAAGCATTCATTGACAACAAGTCTGCTGATGCAGAAAAAAGTGGGATCTTTCACACGTGTACGTGCACACGAGGAAAGTGGCGCGTTAAGAAAGTGATACAAACAATCCTACAGATATTACAGCTGAATGTGGAAACAGACTGGTTTCCAGTCCGAGAGTGATTTCCAGCTATAGCCTAACATAAAGACAGCAACATGCAGCGTGCATGAGTCTGTTTACCAGTATGACCAGTGTGTTCACCTCTCTGTCCCAGTATAACCAGCCTGTTAACCCTCTCTCTCCCAGTATAACCAGTGTGTTCACCTCTCTGTCCCAGTATAGCCAGCCTTTTGACCTTCTCGCTCCCAGTATAACCAGTGTGTTTACCTCTCTGTCCCAGTATAGTCAGCCTGTTAACCCTCTCTGTCTCAGTATAACCAGTCTGTTAATCCTCTCTCCCAGTATAACCAGCCCGTTTACCTCTCTGTCCCAGTATAACCAGTGTGTTTACCCTCTCTCTTCCAGTATAACCAATATGTTTATCCTCTCTGTCCCAGTATAACCAGTGTGTTTACCGTCTCTGTCCCAGTATAACCAGCCTGTTAACCCTCTCTCTCCCAGTATAACCAGTCTGTTACCTCTCAGCTGTTAGTTCATGGTGGTGGTGGGATGTTTCTTGAGATAAATGATGGCAGTTTTGGGTGAAATCACAGTGATGAAGGTGAAGTTCTGGGTTAAAACCAGTAAATAAAGAGTAAATTAACCTGGTCAGTCCCGAATGAATTGACTTCTCTAAGAGGAGGTTGATCGACAGCTGTGTGCTTTTCTGTGATTTATTGTAGTTTTCTGTGCTTTGTTGTAGTTTTTCATGATTTATTGTGGTTTTCTGTGTTTATTGTTTTATTTGTGTTTTTGTCGTGTGTTTTTTTTTAATCCTGGTTTTCCGTGATTAATCCTGTTTTTTTGTGTTTTGTCGTGGTTTTCCGTGATTTATCGTGGTTTTTTGTGTTTTATCGTGGTTTTCCGTGATTTATCGTGGTTTTTTGTGTTTTAGCGTGGTTTTCCGTGATTTATCGTGGTTTTTTGTGTTTTGTCGTGGTTTTCCGTGATTTATAGTGGTTTTTTGTGTTTTATCGTGGTTTTCCATGATTTCCCACCCAGCTGAGCAGAACCGAAATACTGTGAACATTTGTTTTTGAATCTTCGCAAATGTTTCCTATTTTAGTTGGGAAAGCGTCATTTGCTGCGCCTTCACAGGAACACCTGACTCCAGGCACACACCTGGTCTGGGCGGGTTAGGGGGGTGTGGTTACTTGAAGGGTGGAGCTGGACTGGCCCAAACGACCCTTAAATCTTTTTTTTTTCAGGCTCACCGCTCCTTCTGTTTGCCAACCGGCGTGACGTCCGATTGGTGGATGCTGGGGGGGCTCGTGGTGAGATGGCCGTCGTTGCCAGTGGCCTGGTCGACGCAGCCGCTGTCGACTTCCTGTACGCAGAAGGAATAATATTTTGGACGGATGTCAGTGAGGAGGTCATCAAACAGACCCGCTGGAACCTGTCGTCCAACTGTACGTGCTGTGCATTGGGAGCATGCCCCTTGAATCAGGACCGGCTTTCACACTCTTCCTGTTCCTTTTCCAGCTCCGACAGATGCACCAGAAACTGGCCAGACAGTGGTGGTATCGGGCTTGGCCAGCCCCGATGGACTGGCCTGCGACTGGTTGGGTAAAAAGCTTTACTGGACGGACTCTGATACCAACCGGATTGAAGTGGCCAACCTGGACGGGTCCTCCAGGAAAGTCCTCTTCTGGATGAACTTGGACCAGCCGCGAGCTCTGGCTCTAAACCCGGCTCAGCGGTAACTCGCACACACACACCGCGGACGCCACACACAAGCCTCTCACACACAACTGTGTGTAAGAGGTTACCCGACCCTCACTCTAGGTACCTCCAGTGGTACCTGCAGTGGTACCATCAGTGGTACCTCCAGGGGTCCCCCTGCAGTGGTACCATCAGTGGTACCACCAGTGGTCCCTCCAGGGGTCCCCCTGCAGTGGTACCATCAGTGGTACCACCAGTGGTCCCTCCAGTGGTCCCCCTGCAGTGGTACCATCAGTGGTCCCTCCAGTGGTACCACCAGTTGTGCCGTCAGTGGTACTATCAGTGGTACCTACTGTGGTACCTTGAGAGGTAGCTCCAGTGGTACCACTGGAGGTCCCACGGACGTACCAGTAATGGGACCACTGGAGAGACCACTGGATGTACCACTGATGGTACCACTGGAGGGACCACTGGTGGTACCACTGCTGGTGGCACTGGAGGGACCACTGCAGTGTGTGTCTGAACAGGCTACTCACTAAAGCAGGATGCTGGTCTCCAACTGGTGATCTGATCCTGTCTTCTACCGCACTGGTGCCAGTACCAGTATCTGTACCAGTACCAGTGCTAGTATCCTGGTTGTTAGCAAAGCTACAGGGGCCAGACAGTATTAGTTGCGGATCACCATGGTTACCATGTGATGGTTAAGGTTGTGTAAGCTGACCTGCGACCGGTGGCCTCACCACTGCCGCAGTTCCAGCGTCGTCCTCGTCTGTGATGGTTGGACTTTGGGGATAGATGCTAGCTGTGTGCTACCCCCCGCGTCATTGCATACGTGTCCCGTCTCACCGTTTCCCTCCAGGTACATGTACTGGACAGACTGGGGGGAGGAGTCCAGGATAGAGTGCGCCGGTATGGACGGCAGCAACAGGTACAGTCGGCAGCGGCGGCTAAAGATGCGCCTCAGCGGGCAGCTTACATGCGTGTCTGTGTCCCTCACAGGAAGGTTCTAGTCAACCAGAACATCTACTGGCCCAACGGACTGACCATTGACCTGCAGGAGCAGAAGTTGTACTGGGCGGACGCCAAGCTCAGCTTCATCCACAGAGCTAACCTGGACGGGTCTGCACGGTACGCCGCCGCCGTCCCGGAAAAGCCGCGTTCTTTAAGGCGTTGGTGTCAAACGCGAGCGCATTTGCTGTTCCTGCAGGGAAGCGGTGGTGGAGGGCATCCTGACGCACCCCTTTGCCCTCACACTGTCCGGGGAGACGTTGTACTGGACCAACTGGCAGACTCGCTCCATCCATGCCTGTAACAAGCAGAACGGGGACGGCGTCCGCGAGATCCTGAGCGGCATCTTCTCCCCCATGGACATCCAGGTCCTGGATCCCTCCCGGCAGCCCTACCGTACGTGAGCCCAGCACTCACCGCAGCAACTGCGGAGATGAACAAAGGATGATGGTGTCTTCTCCTGCCCCTCCCTTCTGTTTTATTGGTGCACCTGCAGTCCACACCCCCTGCGGAGATAATAACGGCAACTGCAGCCATCTGTGCCTGCTCTCTCCGGCCCAGCCCTTCTACAGCTGCGCCTGCCCCACTGGAGTCCAGTTAAAACCAGATGGGAAGACCTGCAAGCCAGGTATGGCGCACTGGGTGCATCTACACGCCCGCCTCGGCCTGAAGGTTGGGCAGAATCAGCGATCGGAGCAGGTGGCTAGCTGGCAAGAGGGGCGTGGAAGTCCAGCCGGGGTAGCACTGCCCTCTGGTGGCGGCTTGTTCGAGCGCTCACGCGTAGCGGTCCACTGCGTTTGACTGAAGCCGCTTCCATCAGCTTCTTTTCAGAGGGAAAGTGATGGAAAGCCTCAACTCTGGATGCAGCAGCTCCTGTTAGCTCAGCGCTGACTGCAGGTCAGGGCTGCCGAATAGATTATGCTAATGAGAGTCCTCGCAAAGATACAAATATCCGCCTGTGTCTTCTGATTTGCTCTGCTTGGTTGGATAAATTGAAGGCTTTTGTGACTGAGCTGGCAACTCTCTGTGCGTGCGTGTGTGTGTGTGTGTGTGTGTGTGTGTGTGTGTGTGTGTGTGTGTGTGTGTGTGTGTCTGAATGAAGTCATGTGAGGAACGGAGCGTGATGGCGAAAGGTCATTTATCGTCTCTTTTATCTCTTGTTGTAACTTCAGCGTCACCCCTGATTTTAGCCAAATTCCATTCAATCGACTCCAGCTTTATTTACACAGCGTCTGTTACAGTCCAGATGTTCTCTAGAGCCTGTCCTCGGCTTTCACCGTGACCCTTAAACTGAGGACACCCAATCCTTGTGTTATCATTTTAGAACGCCTCGATCACATTTGCTCTGATAGATGACATCATCTGCATAGATGACCTCCAGCTTCAGTCCACAGATGTGTTGGACCCAGATCTGGATGCGAGTCTTTGATCTAGTTTCATTGTAAATGTTCCTCAGTCAGTATGGCGCTCTCATCTGTGATATTGACGTTTCTTTGGAGCTGACGGTGAGGGCTGATGGACGGCTTGATCCGACGTGTCTGCGAAGCCTCCAGACGTTGGGATGAAATATTGTAAAGTTTGGAGCAAAGATCAGCGCTGGTGAAGTGCGCGCGGTCGTCTGAGGACGTTCCTGAGACGTTCGGCTGCGTGAGGTGGAGCGCTGAGTAAGAAGAACGCCGACCGCCTGACGGGAAGCGAAGGAACGTGACAGATGAGAGGAACTGCCAGGTTATGACATCGAATCCAGGCTGAGCATCGGCAGGCTGACTCATCAGCAGATGCTCAAGGTTGGCTGGTTTCGAACCCGACCATTTTAGCGTGTGTGCGTGAAACGTGTGAGAGGAACATCTGAAGGGCTAGTTTCCTGCTAAAGGTGGAAGTGCAACTCTCTAAACAACCGCATAAGCTAACGAAGGCGTCAGCACAAGCCGAAGCATCTGCCGGGTGGTGACCTGCCAGGTCGGGCCGGGCGCCGTTCCCCTGGCGCGTCGAGCACGTTCCGCAACGCTGACGAGAGAGAGTAGCGCGTCAGGGAAGCGCAGAACGTTCCCAGAGTTGAGCGGGAATTTAACCAGCGTCTGACGTGTGCGTGTAGGAGCGGAGCAGCTTCTCCTGCTGGCTCGCCGGACGGACCTGAGGAAGATCTCCCTCGACCTGCCCGACTTCAGCGACATCGTGTTGCAGGTAGACACACACACACACACACACACACACAGAGTCGGTACGTCATCGGGAGGGGTCCGACTGGAACTCTGCTCTGGCAGGTTGAGGGCATTCGCCACGCCATCGCCGTAGACTACGACCCAGTGGAGGGGTACGTTTACTGGACGGACGATGAGGTCAAGGCCATCCGCCGCGTCCACATCGACGGAAACGCCTCCGCAACGCTGATCACGACCGAGCTCAAACACCCGGACGGCATCGCCGTGGACTGGGTGGCCAGGAACCTGTACTGGACCGACACTGGGACCGACCGCATCGAGGTCTGTCTGCCACCGCCATTAGCCTCCTCTGTGTGTGTGTGTGTGTGTCTGACACACACGTGTCTGCGTCGCCACAGGTCACCAGGCTGAACGGAACCTCCCGAAAGATTCTGGTTTCCGAAAACATCGAAGAGCCCAGAGCCATCGCGCTGGACCCGGTGAACGGGTAGGCGTGGTCGCGTGGACGCACCTCCCAGCTTTACACACAGCACTAATCTCCTCCTCTCTGCCCGTCCCAGTTACATGTACTGGACCGATTGGGGAAAGCAGCCTAAAATCGAGCGGGCCAACTTGGATGGGTCAGACCGGACGGTTCTGGTCGACACCTATCTGGGCTGGCCCAATGGACTGGCACTGGATTATTCAACTGGGAAACTCTACTGGGGGGATGCGAAAACGGACAAGATCGAGGTATGTGTGAGCTTAGAGCATTCTGGATACGCTGCTTGGTGAGATGACATCATCTCCCTCAAAATCTGTAGTTCCAGATAATATTCAATTCAGCTTTATGAATTGAATGAAGCAATCAGCAGTCAGAAACCTGTCAGGTGATCACATTTCTGCTGCTAAGATGATGCTAAAGGTTAGCTGCTCCTGTTCTCACTGTTAGCATTAGCCTAG
This sequence comes from Arothron firmamentum, assembly GCA_016586285.1. NCBI lineage: Eukaryota > Metazoa > Chordata > Actinopteri > Tetraodontiformes > Tetraodontidae > Arothron > Arothron firmamentum. The sequence goes on from BJFM01001576.1 coordinate 38,193, forward strand.
CTAGCACAATGACTGTAGCTACAGAATCACTGACTATAAACTCTCACAGAGGAAGGTTTTCATCTTCAGCCAGCCAAAGGCTCCGCCCCTATTCTACTGGTCACGGTACTGGGATGATCGGGTGCTGTCAGCTGCTCCAGATATGACGGACCTGGGTCTCTGAGGACCTCGTAGATCAGGAGACGGATTTTTGAGGAGTCATGGGGCTCCCCGGCTAATTTCTGTCAGAACTTTAGCTGCAGCGTTTTGGATGAGCTGCATGCTTCTGAAAGAGTTTTTGGGACGTCCTGACAACATCGGACGGATTTAAAATCAGCTCGTGAGCAGACCCAGTTTTTTTCTGCAGCAGTTTGGCTTCATCACATCCGTGAACTCATAAGAAGCACCTGGAAGCACTTTAGCAAAACAACAAGAGCGTGTGAAATGGGGGAGGGGGTTCCAGGGAGCTCTCTCACCTCCCAGTCCGGCCAAAGTTCTGGCTTAAGAAGGAGAGAAGTTTCAGTGTGAATGAAGGACAATCAGCGGGACGCCTTGAGTCCATGAGAATCCATGTTTGCGGCTCCACTTTCCTGGTTTTGCTGAGGTTTCCTCAGCTTTCATAGGTAAATACAGCAGAGTGTCATCAGCATAGCTGGGAACGTTGATTCCATCAACAGGTGTGGACACCAGAGAAGGTGATCAGGAACCGGAACAAGGTGGACCTTGGAGGTGCAAGGGCATCCCTCAGCAGTGCGGCTGCAAAAGGAGAAGTCCCCCCCACCCCACCCCCACCCCCCGAAGTTGGAACAGGACTATATTTAATGTCTACAAATGTGATGCAAAGTCTCAAAGCCCTTTTCAACATTCTGCCGCGTAACCGTTTACGACTTTTTTGGGGGGGATGAAAACATCAAAGCGCGCCCCGTTTCTTGTTTTCCGCAGCTCCTCCTGCGGAATGACGGAGCTGACAGATTCCTCATTGACTCCGCTGAGACTTTTGTTCCACTTGTCTTTTTGTCCTTTTGTCCTCACGTGAAGAAAGAGTGAAAAATCGCTCCCTCTACACATCATTCTTCCTGAAAAAGTCAGTGAAAGGACAGAGGGAGTATGCGCGGAGAAGAGGGCAGGGGATCCTTTCAGCGTGACGAGCGTGTCCAATCACGTCACGCTGATAAATGAAGAGGTTTCGGCGGAGGGTTGGGAGCCTCTGTTGGACCTCAGAGATGCCGGAGTGAAAGGGTTTCTACCTCAGCGAACGTGCGTTCCGGTCGCGCTCCACTTGAGGAGACAAAAAGAGGAGTCTCCAACCACGAGGGTCTTTGGTTTCCATGTAAATGTGGATGCTCGGTGTCATGTGGAAGGAGTCTGGTGAGCTGCTAAGCTAACCGGAGGTTCGCGCGTCTGGTTTTCGTTCTTCTGAGCTCAGGTGATCGACGTCGACGGCTCCAACAGGCAGACTCTGCTGGACGACAACCTGCCGCACCTGTTCGGCTTCACCCTGCTGGGCGACTTCATCTACTGGACCGACTGGCAGATGCGCAGCATCGAGCGGGTCCACAAAGTCACCGCCACTCGGGAGACCATCATCGATCAGCTGCCGGACTTGATGGGCTTGAAGGCGATTAACGTCACAGAGACTTACGGTGAGGACGTTTCCACGGCAACACGCACACCAGGGTGGGCAATCATTTAGCCTGGAGGGCCAAGTTGGGTTTTAGATCTTGATGAAGGGGCCGGCCAGGTGGTGCAGCAACTAACCCGCCAAAGGAGGGGGCTAGCTAAAAATCCTGCTTGATGGACTATTGACTGAGAAAATTCTTTGGAGAGCCTGTAAATTGGTCCAACTAGAGATGGATGATGAAACTTTAAATGATGTGTGGCCCCACCTTCTTGAGAGGACATGCTAGCATGCTAGGTAAAGGGGGGATCTGAACCTTTTTCTAGCCAATCAAGCTGACAACCCTCTTGATTTGGCTTTTGGAGAAATGACTGTGAGGCTCCGTGGGCCGGATTAAATAGTTCATCGGGCCACATGTGGCCCCCGGGCCTCAGTTTGCCCACCTCTGAGGTAACAGGACTGTAAATGTTTCGCCCTGACAGGCACCAACGACTGCGCCGTCAACAACGGCGGCTGCAGCCACCTGTGCTTCTGGTGTCAGCGGGCGGTCAGGTGTGCCTGTCCAATGGGAATGGAGCTGCTGTCAGACCTGCACACCTGCGTGGTTCCAGAGGCTTTCCTGCTCTTCACCAACAGGTAGGGCACCCCGTCTGTGCCGGGGCCGTACAGGTCGCACGAGCTTGTTCACAGACAGGCGCCAGCAGAAGCGCATCATCGTTCATCGCAGGTTTCTACATTTCTTCTTCTGTGTTCCTCAGGGACAGCATCAGGAGCATCTCTTTGGGTACCAATGGCAACGATGTCGCAATTCCGCTGACGGGAGTGAAAGAAGCCTCGGCTCTGGACTTCGACGTGTCAGAGAGAAGGATTTACTGGACCGACATACAAGCTAAGGTAAGCTGGACTCCCCTTCAGTTTGAGGTACCTCTGCCAGTCAGGTGGAGTTCGGGGCCGGGTTGTAGGTCAGCTGTAGGATTTCGGTGAAAGACGGAATTAGAACTGTGGTATTTGGTGTCTCTGTCCCTCAAGACGATTAACCGAGCGTACATGAACGGAAGCTCCGTGGAGCATGTCATCGAGTACGGACTGGACTACCCAGAAGGCATGGCGGTGGATTGGATGGGTCGTAACATCTACTGGGCTGATACCGGCACCAACCGCATTGAAGTGGCCAGGCTGGACGGCCAGTACAGACAGGTTCTGGTCTGTAAAGACCTGGACAACCCACGGTCACTGGACAACCCACGTTCGCTCGCCCTGGACCCAGGAAGCGGGTGAGCACTACAGCTGCACCGCCCATGTGACATGGTTGCCGCTTGGATTAAGCGTATTGCTAACAGGTAGCCGCTAATGTAAAGGCTCAGCCAGAGACATCGTTGTTCTTCTGTCCCCACAGGTACATGTACTGGACAGAGTGGGGCGGGCGGCCCCGCATAGCCAGGGCATACATGGACGGCAAAGCCACCACAACCCTGGTGGATAAAGTGGGCCGAGCCAACGGTCTGACCATTGATTACGTGGCTCATCGTCTCTACTGGACAGACCTGGACACGTGCATGATTGAAAGCACCAACATGCAAGGTTTGGACACACCTGGGGACGCCTTCACTCACCAGTCAGAAAGTCAGATTGGTGTGCCAGTCCAGCGGGGTCGGTACGGGGGTGGTACGGTGGTCAACAGGTCCACACTGCGCTGCCTGCGTACCGCCTCGACTGGGCTGGGTTGGACTGTTTGAAATGGGTCCACATCCTGTATCTGATCATGGGGTCATGTAATTAGGGAGGTTGACCCGTCCATCCAGCCCTGGTTAGACCGAGGCCCTAAATGTTTCTGGCTGTTTCTGACTATTCCTAACCATTCCTGACTGTTCCTAACTGTTCCTGGCTCTTCCTAACTGTTCATGACTCTTCCTCACTGTTTGTTCCTGGCTCTTCCCGACTGTTCTTGACTGTTCCTGATTGTTCCTGACTGTTCATGACCCTTGCCGACTTTTCCTAACTGTTCCTGACTCTTCCTGACTGTTTGTTCCTGTCTCTTCCCAACTGTTCTC
>BJFM01001577.1:0-40904 GCA_016586285.1 Arothron firmamentum
GAGAGAGAGAGAGAGAGAGAGAGGCAGAGAGAGAGAAAGAGGATGAGAATGTGGGGATATGAGAAATGTAAGATTGTCCTCCCCCCACTCTCCGCCCAATCCATTGATCCCCCAGAAAAGAGCAGAATCAATAGGCCATCACCCACTTCACAAGTCTAAAAATTCTGGAGCGTTATCATGTTGTGAATGGATGTGGGGGAGAGCTTTGCTGGCGCTGCAGTGTGTGTTTGTGTGTACCTGCGTGGTTATGGTTCCTTCAAACCCACTTTTGTTGTCTGTTTCTGGTTTCGTCCCTGCGCCTGTCTGTCTCCTTTTTTTCCCCATCTGGTTTCCTTTAATCCCATTCTCTTCCTCTAATCCACCGTGTTCCCCCTCTTCCTCCCAGACCGGCTCTGCCCTGCGTTTCCCTCCTGCTCCACCCTTCCCACCCCCTCCACCCCTCTCGATCGACGCTGGCTCGGTTGCTGCATTGCGAGGAGGAGCTGCGTCTTTTGCGCAGTTCTGATTCATTTGGCAGCCTCTCCACATAAACACCTTGTGGCGGACAGACGCCTGGGTGCCGGTCCGCAGGAACAGCAACGTGGACGACGCGTCCTGACGTGGGTGGGCCCTGCCCTGGCACCGTCAGACGCTTTTGGCCAGATGGTCCAGAGTTCTCGGCCGCTGTTGATCAAATGCGCCCGCTCGCCGTGTCCTGCCGCGCCATGGCCCCCAGCACCGCGTCACAGTGGAACCAGAGAAAATTAGCACCTAATTATAGACTCATCTCCGTGAAGGATGGTAGCGGTGCTGCTGGTGTGTCAGTGTGTGTGAAGGCTGGGTGGTTGAATCTCTGCGGGATCGCGGCCCGCAGAGCGCGCAGAGGACACGCAGAACGCGCACAGAGGCCAGGGACGCGATTACACGCAGAGAAAAGCAGGAGGCTCAGCCTCCCTTTTCTGGTCGATTTGTGCCTCAGTCGGGTCTGCCTCCTCCCCTGGATGCCACAACAGAAACCACTTGTGTTCCGTCTCTGATCCAACAGGATTAATTACACACACACCAGTGGCCAGCGCCTCTGGTTTCAACGCTCCCCGGAGAAAAGGACCATGTAGTTAATCTTCAGCAGAAACAATGGCGATCCGGTGCGGCTGGATTTGTTCCGACTGTGGTTTGAAATGAGAGCTATGCTGCCATCTTGTGATTGCATCTGCACAGAAATCCACGGAGCGCAACCCTGGGCTGCACACCAGCGGATTCAAAGGTGAAGGAAGGACATTTGGAGGCTCCTTTTCACAAGACCCAAATCCTTAACGGGCTGGTTTTAATCCTGCTAGTTCGGGACTGACGCGGTGGTTCAGCTTTCTGAAGCCGAGACTTTTCTCTTGTCGATTTAGAGGATGCACGACTTCAGAACAATCAAACAGTTTTAGCCTCAGGAATCTTAGCCATAAATTTTTTATTAGATCTGCAGAGACTTAACAAAAATAGGTTAATACAACGTTTTGGTTTTTTTTAAATTCTTAAACCATAAAAAACCCACAATGCATCACACTTAAATACCTTCGATGACTCCACCATTAACATTCACGTGTTAACCCGTTTGTTGACAACCCAACAGGACAGAGTGAGCAAGTTTCAGCAACGCGAACTGGGAGAGTTGTAAACCATGCACTTCCCTTTCCCTCACTTTCCTCACACAAATTCTGGAGTTAAACAAAAATCTTTGGCACAACGGATATTCTGTCTGGAGACTGTAGGCAAATGTCCTTGCAGGTTTTAAAGCGCTCTGCACAACTGCTGAAGGGCGAGAAGCAGCCGTGCGAAATGAAATGCTGATGAATGCATGCACATTTAAGGTGATGGGACCGGGAGGGGGGGCGGGGCATAGGCGCAGTTTGTTTTAAGGGGCGACCACTTTGTACGGACTCCCGGGAACATTGTCATCACCCCATTTGACGATGATCTGGTAGCTACCCTTGTCCTTGATGGCGTAGGTGACATTATAAAGCTTGTTGCCCATATGCTTGACATACACCTCCTCACAGGGGGCATGGGGTCCATGAACGCCTACCATCAGCATGTTGGTACCTGCAGTGAGCAGAAGGGAATAACTGTGGTGTACAGGTCTGTCGGTGGCTGTGTTGGTCTGAAGCAGCACTGTTGACTAATTAAAAAAAAAAAAACTCTGGATGAAGTCTCTATTTGCAAAGCAGGATCTGCCACTAAGTCGTAAACACATAAAGTTGCAATTACTCCGTTCTCCAGATTTCCATGTGTACTAACGGCTCTTCCAGTATGAGAAAAAATACAATGTTTGTGCAATTTATTGGTCCATGAAGCGTTAGAGAATCTGATATTTCCCTTACGCCGTTATGGTCTGGACCTAAGACAAACAGGATAATTTGACCCACTCGTGTAATAAATTTGAAATGGCAAAGTGAGGCTCGCCCAGTTTGCCAGCAACAAGACAACAAACAAATGCTAGTTTGGCTCCATGTTTGCTAGGTGTGTAAATTTGCTAACAAAACAAGAGCAGCTCGGGCTTTTTTTTTAACTGCTTTCTCGACCCAAAATGCAACAAAAGCTCAATATGGCTTTAATCTGTCGTGTCTGCAGAAACAATGATTTGATCTGTTCCTTTTGAGTCTTTGTGATCGACTCACCTGCTTTGCTGCAGTCAACTGTAAAATTGTTTTTCTGTCCGACCAAAGCCTTGGACAAGCCCGTCCCGCGACAGACGACCTTGCTGGCGTCTGATGTCAGCGTTGCAGAGGAGCTGGAGGAGGAGGAGGAGCTGTAGGCGCCACCCACCTTGGCGGTCTTGGTGACTGTTTCGACCAAAACAGAGGAGGTCTCGTGGAGGCTGTGTCCCCCCGACAGCCGAGCACCTGACAGAGACGGGGGACACTGTGGTTACATAACGAGACAATGCTTCAAGTGGGCTGCTGCTTGTGGGAGGTTTCCCATCACAAGAGATTAGTTCAGAAATTCTTGAAGTTTAATGGAAAGGTTCCATATTTTGTGTGTGTCAAAAGTGTGAGTGTGGCGTCAGGCTGGTCCAGGCGCGGTGAACAGCAGGACCAAAGACAACAGCCTTTCCCTGACTGCCACACATTTTTCAGAGGAACATTTGCCTCATAAATTGGGACATCTGACACGCACAGATCAGATGGGAGGATGACTGTGAGGCAGACCTGTGATTTTAGCTTTGAACGGGCTGCCCACGATGTGCTGCGGTCCTCCGTATTTGATGGCGATGAGATAGTTGCCAGGCGCCATGGGCGTGTAAGTGATCTTGTAGCCCTCCGGACACTCTCGGCAGTCCAGTTTGACTTTGGACGGCCCGTCGATGTTCACTGATAGAGTGCCAGAGCCAGCATTGCAGGTTTTGACCACAAATTCCGAAGGCACGCCTGTGAGAAAGGATGGAACAATCAAATAAATGAACAGACTGCTTGAGTAATTGGGAACATTAGCAATTAGTAACACAGAGCAGAGATACCTGTGGTTCCTCCCTGCAGTCCAGCGCCGTGCGCTGTCACCATGCCCGGGTCTCCGATCAGACCGGGGTCTCCCACCCGGACCTTAAAGGGGCTTCCGGGAATGTGGCACCCATTGAACTTGACGTCAATGGAATGCACTCCGTTCTCCCGAGGAATGAAGCGGATGGCATTCTTGTCTGAACACAACACACATTTCTGATCATCGTCTGATAAACGACGGCTCTGAACTGTCAAGCCTACTTCGTGTGAAGAGCTCTAGGCGTACCGCTGTCGAGCTCGGTGACATAGCATTCCTCTGAGGAGCCAGATGGAGTGTGAACTTTGGCGTCAACGACGCCTCGAGCCCCGTTGCGCTGCACCATGAAGGAGGCCTCCTGGTTTACCTTCAAATCTTTCTCCTTAAAAAGACAGGCAGCGCTAGCATCAGAACAATGTGTGTGTGTGTGTGTGTGTGTGTGTGTGTGTGTGTGTGTGTGCGCGCGTGTGTCCGCACCTCCAGGGACACAAAGTGTGTGACTCATGCCTGAACGAGAATAGATCGAGCAGTTGGGAGTGAGAGGCAGAAAAGGTCATAGTTGACAGCGAGGCGTTTAGCGTTTGGTTTTTTTTTTTTGTTGTTTTTTGCCCCACAGGCAGACGAGCAGTCCTACCAGTCACAGGAGGTACCGTGACATTTTAAACGGTACGATACTGTGCCTCCCCTGGCTGTTTCAGCCAGAAAAGCACTATGAAGTTGTCTTTAAGTTTAGTACAAAAAAAAAGGCTTTTTGCAGCATTGTTGACAGCTGCACTGACAACAGCGAAAGCGAATGGAAAAAAAAGGATTTGTGAAATGAGAGCGAAATCGTGAGCTGTCACCAGTACCTTCAATAGAGTCTTTATCTTCTGCTCACTCTATTCATACTTTTTTTCTCTCAGTCAAATAGACGAGCTGACTGCGCACACACGCACACACACACACACACACACACATACACGTTTGTGTTAGCCCATATTAGCAAGGAACATTTAATCCAGCCCTTCATCGCTAGCCAGAATCACAATATCATAGTCATGGATGATGCCCCAACGCCGGTATTCAATTACATTTGAAGGGCAAAGGGCTAATGGACAGGAATATGGACAGCTGCTCTAACCGAAAGTTACATCCAAACTCTTATTCCGGTCTCATTGTGTCATCTGTGCATCATATTAACTTGGATTTGCAACTCAATATCTACCTGAAGGCTGGTGACGGTGAGTCTGCGGGCCTCGTCCGACAACGTAGCGATGGGAACGATGAATGGGCTGTCGGGGATGTGCTCGTTGTTGAACTTGATTGACACCTCGTAGTCACCTGGGAAGCAGACGGCATATTTACTGACTCTACTGTGTTATGGAGATAAAAAAGAGAAACCCGCTTGAGGGAAAAGTCTATCCACCTGGTTCTTTAACTATGTAGGAGACGCCACAGGAACCATCCTTTCTGTCTTCAAATGAGATTTCAGCTTTGCTGGGACCTTCTACAGCGATGGAAAGGCCCCCAGCACCTGCCTCTCTGGTCCAGATACTAAATTCAGCTGGAAGGTGAAAGAAATCAAAAAACCTTCATCTAGATTCCTCAAAGGAGTGAAGAATTTAACCTCTGGGTTTTTCCTCATAGTTAATGCTTACATGGAGCAGCAGCTACCCCTCTCTCCAGACCCGGTCCTCCGGCGCGGACCTTGTGCGCTCCTCCCTCGCCCATGGGCCCTACAGTGAACTGGAAGGGGCTTCCGGGGACATGCTGCCCTCTGTACTTGACGTTGACGGTGTGGGGTCCCATCTCCTGAGGGATGAAGCGCACGCTGTAGGTGCTGTTCCCTCCGTCCACGATGTCGGCATCCACCGTTTTCCCACTGGGGCTGGTGACCTGAGCCGTCATGGTCTGAGGACCGCACTCGACTGCAGGAGGCAGAAAAACCAGGCGGAAACATGAGTCTTATGCGCGGGAGTTTACATTTCCCCAGCAGCTTCTAAAAGTCGGGATGCTCACCCTCGGGTCTGGCAGCGATACCGGCGAAGCTGCTTAAGCTCTCTCTGCCAAGAAAGTCTCCAAATACATCTCTGAAGGGGCTTCCTCCTCCACCCACCTGGGTGCTCTCCTCCACCCGTACCTCCCTCTTTGTCTCCCCGCCACGGGTTTTGCTGATCTCCGTGCGCTCGGTGCGGGTGTAGGTGTGGCTGCTGCGGGTGAAAGTCCTGGTCAGCCTCTCCTGAGCGGAAACCATCTGGAACCAGTTTCCTGCGGCGAGAAGAACGTGTTCGGAACGCAAACGTGCACAGCGGGAGCATTTATTTCAAGATGGCTGAACGCTGCCCTCTGAGCCGTTCTGAGTGACTTTGCTCACCAGGGATCTTGAGGTTAAGGCCACATGTGCTGCCCACGGAGGCCAGAGAGGATGCCTGCCTTTTCCTGGTAATACTCTCCCTGATCCGACCTTCTCCAGTCACCTTCACTGTAAACGGACTTCCTGGAAATAACAAACATATGATGCAGTAAATGCTATGCATTTCATTTAGAAATCTGCGTCTGTGTGTAGGTGTGGTGGATCTAACCTGGGATATGCTTTTCAGCAAACTTGATGTTGACATTATAATTCCCCGGTTCCGTTGGACAGTAAGTCACTTTGCATGTCCTGTCTTCCATATCTTCACAGTTGATGTCCACTTTGCTTGGACCCTCAATTGACAAGGCCAGTCCTCCGTAACCTGAAGCCGGAAGGGAAGCAAAGAAGAGCTGGAATGTTTGGTTGCTGCGTCGCCTGTGGCCGAAGGTGAAGCAGGCTCTCTCTGAAAGCTCACCCGCGTTCCTCGTATCCACGAAGAATTCAGCCATTTCAGATGTGTGGGCCTCCACCAGGCCTTTGCCGAACGCCTTGACTCTGCTGGCCTCGCCGATCTCCGACTGGCCAACCATGATTTTAAAGGGGCTGTTGGCCACATGGATGCCGTTCTTCCTCACGCTCACTTCGTGCTCGCCGACCTCCTTGGGAGTGAAAGAGATGCCTGAGAAAGAAGAAGACGAGATGAGCGAATCGTTTCACACCAGTGAAATCTCTCATGCCGTGGGCGGGACATCGAGCTGGCGGTGGTCTCACCAAGGTGTCTGTTGGGCAGCTTCTTGAGCAGACAGGGCTCCTCGTTGCCCGACGGCGCTCTGATGCTGGCGGTCAGAGAGCTCAAGTCCGTCTCCGCGATCTTCAGGGACACGTCGGCCGACGTGCCGACATTCAGCTGGGACGTCCTGGTAATGGTGTCGTCACCTGGAGAGGAAAAAAGATGCTTCAGGCAAGTGCAAGCCGCTAAAACCCAACTCAGGATGAAAGACGGGGTCCCCACCGGTAATCTTGGCAGTAAAGGGACTCCCAGGGATGTGCTTGTTGTCAAACTTGACGATGATGTTGTAGTCTCCAGGAGCCGTGGGCAGGTAGGACACCAGGCAGGTGCCGTCTTTGTTGTCATTGCAGGTGATCTCAGCCTTTGAGGGTCCTTCCACAGCCAGGGACAGCCCACCTGAGACGGGAAGGGCAGAGTCAGACCGCTATCGCTCCCAACGGAGGGCAACTAATCCCACAGAGCCGGCAGAAACGCTACCTTCTCCCGCGTTTTTGGTGACCACCGTGAAGGTGGCGGCCTTGTTGACCGTGCCGTAACTCAGACCTGGGCCGTAGGCAGTCACCACTCCGGTGTTCACAGCATCCACAAAGAACTGCAGAGGGCTCCCTGTGACACACACGCGTGGGCGGCAAGAGTTACTTGTGCCGCGTGTTTACAGCGATCGACAAAATAAGCAGATCACATCTTCCAGACCTGGGATTTGGTTTCCCTCGTACTTGATGTCCATCTCGTGCAGGCCTCTTTCGGTGGGCTGGTACTTGATTGTGATGGTGCCGTCCTTGTTGTCAGTGATGTGTGGGCGGGCGGTCTTGCCCGAAGGCATTCGCACCTCACCTGGAAACAGCAGCTTGATGAGCTGTCAGCGGCCTCCACAGTTGGTTTTTAAGACACCAGAGGTTTTTTTCTGTCCCTGTTTGAGTGATGGCGTTTGTCAGACCTGTGATTTCTCCTTGTTGTGGCGTGAAGGGGACGAGGAAGTTAACGGGGCGGAAGAGAGGGTCGACAGTATCGCGGGGAACGACGGGCTCATTTGTGGCCTGTCAAGACAGAGAGAAAACAGTCGGTTTCATAAAAGTAAACGACAGAACAATCGGAACCATCACACACACGTTTGCAGGACAAATGCGCTTTCACTCACCACCACGTGAAAGGGGCTTTTAGGGATGTTCTGGCCTCCAAAGCGGATGGTGATAACATATTTCCCAGGCTCAGGGGCGGTGTAGTAGATGTCAAAGGTCCCATCGTGATTCTCCACCACATCCATGTCCAGCTCCACCCCCTGTGGCGTCTGCACCTTACAGGTCACCTTGCCTTTCCCAGCAGCCTTGGCGTCCACCGTAATAACGGTGTCCTCTGAGGTCTGCAGCTTCTGCAGGTTTGCTGTTCAAGACAAAGAATAAAGATGAGGGCCTGCATAAATGCATGCATAATAACAGGTAACAGCCACGCATCGAGAATGCGAAGGTTGCCCCGGATACTCACACACGCCGTGCCCGCCGATAGAAACTGCAAATGAAAAGGAGGGTTTTAATATAAACTTTAATACTTGTTTGGGTGTGAGGCGCTTCCACTCTCGTTTAAGTACCTGTCAGCAGACATTTGCTGGCATCTCCAGTGGGCAGCGACTGAATGCGGTACGGAGAGTAAGGAATCTCATCCCCTCCGTATTTGATGGTGATGGTGTAGGGGCCAGTTGAGTCAGGCACATAGGAGACCGTGTAGGTGCCGTCCCTGTTGTCCTGGATGGTGGCGTTCTTTGGTTTGCCCTCCGGGTCCTAACAGCAACGTATCATGTTGAAAAGGACTTTTAATGCAACCTATTCATGCACATTCAGTCAGCTTAAGATTTGCTGACTAGATATTTTTGCAGGGATTGACTAAATGGAAAATTTGATGTACGATTCAATGATCTACATAGGAGAGTTTGAGTCAACTACTGAATATTTTTAATAAAATAAGGGGATTGGGTCAATCGCATCTGCCCTCACCAGAATCTGCACAGTGAGCAGTCCTTCTCCGGCATCGCGGGCATCAATAGTGAACTCAACAGGCAGACTCGCAGAGACGCCTTTTGTGTCCAGGCCGGGGCCGCTCGCACGCACTTTACTGGCGTCGTGCCCGGGCTGAGACATTACCTTGAATGGACTGTGCAAGAAAGCGAAATGTCAAGTGTAATTACAAAACACGGTGCTACAAAAGAGAGAAGCGGGAGCAGAAAATTTGATGAAACGTGCTCTTTCAAATCTAGCGAGGCGGCGGGGGGGGATTTAAATGAAGACATATCTGCAGACGGTGCCAGGTTTTCTTTCTTTTTCACTGCCGCTGTACCTGTGCGGGACCTCCTGCTCTGCATACTTCACAGCTACAGTGTAAGGGCCGTCCTGAGCTGGGGTGTAATGAACTGTGTGAGTGCCATCGCCATTGTTTTTCACACCAACTGGCTCTGCAGTGCCTGGAAATAAGACATTATTTCAACTTACAGACACACTTTCAGCCGTTTCCCAGCATAGTAGGACAGGTTGTGGTCTTTGACCTGGTAAAGCTCTCACCTGTTGGGCCATAGAGTTTGACATCCAGAGGGGCCTGTCCAGCTTTGGTACAATCTACTGTGAAGGTCTGAGGAACGTGGGCTCTCACTCCTGCGCCCAAACCTGGACCTGAGCATTTCACCTTGCTGGGGTCCACGGGGTCCTTCACTGGAACCCGGAACGGACTGCCAGGGATGGGGTGACCGCCGTAGGTAATGTTGACATCATAGTCTCCCGGGGTGAAGGGGATGTACTCCACACTGCAGCTGCCATCTTTGTTGTCTTTGCAGGATATTTTCGCCTCTGATGCTCCCTCGATGGTCAGACCCAGACCTCCCGTACCGGCTCCTCTGCAGAGCAAACCACGGGTTTCATTCCACTTTTTTTAAAAGTCTGCAGCAGTACTTTCAGCACTGATTCTCCTATACCTCGTCTCCACAGTGAAGCAGTTTGGCTTGTTTGTAATTCCTCCCTCCAAACCGGGCCCGAAGGCACGGACCCTGCTTGGATCACACCCCTCCACCACAGAGACTCTGAAGGGGCACTTCGGCACAGGCACGTCGTCATACAGCACCTCAATAAGATGGATTCCTGCACACAATTTATAAGATGTCTGATATTAAATCTTCCTTTCTTGGTACCCTCAAAGCAAGAAATCATTTTCTATGAGTGTCACTTGTTTTTAATTATGACTCACACAGCCTCCCTTTTAGGGAGATAAACATCTGTTGATTTTTAAAAGATGGCACCTGGAGTGCATACACGCTGTTTAATGTACAAGACAATACATCTGTTCCCAATTCATTATTCTGTTGCAACATTTTCTGAAACAGCTCTCCCAGTAGGCGCATATTTCAGATTCCTGCAACAATGCTATGATACGGGAGCTTGTCTGGTGCTGGAGGTGTGATCTGTGATCTCTTTGCTTTGTGTTATAGGTCTCTATTAATATCCACGTTCCCCCCGCCCCAGCTTTGTGCAGGCAGCCTTCAACACACACATACCTGCCTGGTTAAGAGCTTCTGTCCCCACACTATTTATAACGCGGAGCCTGTCTGCCTCCCCGCTCTCTAGCCCTCACATCACTGCACCACTGCATCATTCTGTATTTATACCCCAGTCTTTCTCGTTCTTTCATTCCTCTCTCTGCTGCTTTATTCCCAAAAGTTGCCCAAATAAGCACCTGTTAATGATTTCTCCATCTGTCTGTTTGTACCCATCCTGCAGCAGGTTTGCGTTTTTTTTTTTTCGTGACACGTTTGATTTCTCCATTGCGGTTCTGAGTCTGTAACTCTGCGTCTGACTGCTATGAGGAAATTAAGAAATATTTTCTCCTACCGTCCTCAAACGCCGTGTACTCCACTCGGTATGTGCCGTCTCCTTTGTCCGTGATGTAACTTTCTGTTTTGGCGCCAGAGGGATTGATAACGTGCACCTTAATGTGATTTCCTCCAGCTTTCTTGAGAGCGCGGGCATCGACGATGAAGTGGGTAGTGACATCTCTGAGGACCCCTGGATGCATGAAAGCCCCTTTAGTTGATTTATTGCTACCAGGTCTCTGTACATTCAGTCTTGTGTGCTTATATGAACTAGTTTAAATCTCAACATTGGGTTTGGTTAAGCAGCTGTGAACTATTTTAGGTCATCTCATTACCTCTGGGCTCCACTCCTGGGCCATAAACATGCACTCCACTGGTGTCCACAGAGGGATCCACCTGCAGGACCTTTGGGAAATGGGGAATCATATGGCCGCCATAGTTGATGGTGATGGTGTGTGCTCCGTGGAAAGGTGGGATGTATGTAACGGAGAAGATGCCCTCTGCAGTTTTCTGAATGTGCACCTCCGCTTTAGCTCCGGTCTCTGACACAATCTCGATGGTGAGCTCGCCGTCGCCGGCCCGGGTGCAGTCCACGGTAAAGGTCGCTGGTTCACCTGCCTTGGCCCTCTCCAGGCCGGGCCCGCTAGCTGTCACCATGCTGGGGTCCAAAGCCATGCGTACTGGAGCCTTGAAGGGAGAGCCGGGGATGTGCTGGTCTGCAAATAAAATGTTGATGGCGTACTCCCCAGGCTCAGTGGGCAGGTAGTAAACGGAGCACGAGCCGTCGCCGTTGTCCTGACACTCAATCTTAGCTTCACACGGACCTTCCACAGTCAGGCCCAACCCGCCTGCACCAGCACCTTTGGTGTCGATAGTAAAAGGTGCTGGTTTGCCCACAATTCCTCCCTGAAGGCCCGGACCAAAGGCTCGCACCTAGGATGCAACGTATTTCAAAAACATCAAAAATATGTCTCTCTCCCTTTAGCTTAAATGTTTCAAGAGGTTAAGAACAGCATCAATTTTTCATGTTTTTTTTGTTTGTTTTTTTTTACCTTTGAAGGATCAGCAGGCATCACTGCTTCAACCCCAAAAGGGCTTCCCATCACCGGATTTCCATCATAGCTGACATCAACCTTGTAATGCCCCTCCTCTGGGGGAATATACTTCACACTGTGAGTGCCCTTGGCTTTGTCTGATTCCAGCTTACATGGGATTGGGCGGCCAGACGGTGAGGTCATTTTCACACCCACATTGCCCTGCCCTCCGGCACCCTTCGTGTTAACTGTGAACTCCTGATCCTTTCCAACCTCCACTTCTGCATCAAATGACCATCATAGAGCACTTAAACCCCTTTGCTGGTCTTAGACAATAAACACAAGTGTTTGACATCTGAAACTTACTGTTGTCTAATCCCTCCACTTTCACCTTTCCAATATCCAAAGGAGGCGCCACACTGATATGAAACGGACTCTTGGGAATGGCATCGCCTCCATGAGTGACTGAAATTGCCATGTTACCCTGCAAGGAAGCAAAAATAAACACATCAACGTCGAGTATAATCATATCTCAGTAATTCCTACAGATGCAATGCACGATTGTGTATTCAGAAAAATGGGAGGTTAATAAAGCTGATGTCTGTCCTACCTGTTGAAGAGCTGTGTACTTGACAGTGTAGGAGTAATCGTGGTTATCGATGATCTCAAAGTCACGAACTGCCTCTCCCGGCCTCGATGCTGTGAAATGCACCTCAGGCTTGGCCTTGCCAGCTCCCTTTGTGTAGATGGTGAAGTGGGTTGGCGTGCCCACCTCCACTCCTGAAACACACACATTCCCTTGAAATCTCAGCATGTCGGTGAGCAGTGAAATCACTTCTGTCTGAGGGTGTCACCTGTCTTGTTGAGTCCGGGACCCTCTGCCCTCACTTTGCCAGCATCGTGCGATGGATCCACTTTGACTTTGAACGGACTGACGGGAATTTCCTGTTGACGTCACGATGAAAAACAAATTCAGGCCCTCACTTGAGACTTAACGCAATTAAAAAAAAGCTGAGAGTGCATTTTTACCTGCTCTGCAAACAGCACCATGATAGTGTATCGGCCTGGAGCAGGAGGGGTGTACTTGACAGTGAAGGTGTCATTGTCATTCTTGATGATGTCAAAGTCGATGTCTGCCTCACCAGGGCCGACCACCCCTGGGGCGCACTTGATTCCAATGCTGATGTCCCCTAATGGCGCACAGAAACGTGCAGAGTTCACCAAAGTCCTTTAAAAGTACACTATCCGAATAAATAAATGCCTCTGCCCCTTCTTTTAGAATAAATCTACTTTCTCAGCCAAATTCAACAGATGTATAATATTTGATCAGGATTTTTGCCACCAATTCTATTAAAAGCTGCGATTTCTTCGTTTTAGTGAATGCACGCCGTCCCCTCCCGCATGCAAGCCCACCTTGACCAGCCTCACTGCAGTCCACGGTGAAGTAGGTTGGCTCGTTAGCCTTGAGCCCGGTCTTCTCCACTCCAGGCCCATAGACCTTGACTTTGTCTGGATGAGAGCCCTCACCAACCAGCACCTAATGAATTCACGCTGTGCTTCAGACAAATGCATTTGGTTCGAGTGCAGCTTTGCAGCTTCTTACGAGTCGACACTGTGGAGTGTTGGCCATAATAAACGAGCTGAATTTGTAGAAGAGCAGCGTTTGCGTGTGTGTGTGTGTGTGTGTGTGCGTACACGTTTTTCTTCTTACCCTGAAGGGGCTGTTGGGCACATTGACCTCTCCCCAGGTGATGATGATGGTGTGTTTGATGGGCTTGACTGGAGTGTACACACACAGGTAAGTGCCATCGCCTTTGTCTGTAATTTCAATGTTGATGGTGCAGCCTTCAGCATCCTGAGCAGATCCAAAAGCATGTCAACGCAAAATGCTTTCACGAGTCAATCCAGCCATTCCAGACAGGGAGACTCTCCCGACCTGTGCATAAATGGTGAGGTGACCCTTCCCTGCCATGCGGGCATCAATGGTGAATTCAGTGGGCTTATTCACAATGACGCCGGTGGGCTTCAGGCCGGGACCGTAGGCTTTCACCTAAGACGTGAAATGACCTTAATTCGTGTAACAAAACAAGCCATCGAGTGCCTTAAATATTCAGAAGTTACCTTTTCTGGGAAAGTGTCATTGGCGGCGGGAAGGATGTGAGCGATGAAGGGGCTGTCTTTAATGTCCTCGTCGTCACAAATGACGTGGACGGCGTAGTCGCCGGGCTCGGTGGGCCAGTAGTGCACATCGCAGGAGCCGTCGCCTTTATCGTCACATTCAATTTTAGCCTGAGATGGGCCTTCAATGGAGAAACCTGGGCACCAAAATGCCAACATTAGGAAGGCAGGCTCTCCTCTCGGAGCTGTAGTCACTGGCTGACGGCTCACCCAGAGTTCCAACATCGGTGCCGATCGCCTCCACCACAAAGTCGGCAGATTTCCCAACCATGCCCGTCTTCAGACCCGGACCCCAGGCCCTCACCTTCTGAACACCTGCCTCCCTGCCCACTTCTACTTCAAACGGGCTGCAGAGTACAAAAATATGCACTATTACAAAGGACATATGCAAATGTGCATTGTTAAAAAAAAATACCTACAGGCAGTCATTGGAAAATACCTGCGTGGGATGGGATGGCCTCCCCAGGTGATGCTGACAGTGTATTTACCAGGTTTGAGGGGGTAATATTCACAATTATAGACGCCATTTCCTGCATCCTGCACTTTAACTTGCTCCTCTGCTCCATCTGAACACAAACAATACAACTAATCTGCATAGAAATGTAAATATGGAACATGGTTTACAGATTGATGCACGACTCTCAAATGCTGCCCTTCAGACAAAAACCCAGAGAGAGAGGAGAGGGAGAGAGAGAACGAGAAGAAAGAGAGAGACAGAGAAAGAAAAGGGCGAGAGAGAATGAGAAGAGCAAGAAAGAGAGAATGAGAAGAGAGAGAGAGAGAGAAAGAGAAGAACGAGAGAGAGAGAGAGAAAGAATGAGAAGAAAGAGAGAGACAGAGACAGAGAATGAGAAGAGAGAGGAGCGAGAGAGAGCAAGAGAGAGCTATGTGACTCACTCGGTCCTTTGACAGAGACTTTCAGCTCTCCGCTGCCAGCTCCCTTGGTGAAAACTTTGAAGTCTGCGACCTCCTTTACCCTCACACCCTTGGGCTGGAGGCCTCTGCCCGTCGCTCTGCAGGCGTTCGGGTTCACAGCTGAAAGTAGTGACAACAAGTTTGAGGGAGAATCGTTTAGAAAAGAAAGTGATTACCGAGAGTGGCCAGCCGGTGCAGCGAGGTTAGTAGCAGAGACAACCCATCTGGGATTTTTGTTGGACTGACGTCACCTGTGAACGAGGACAACATTTGAACCTTTGAGAGGACGCGTGTGAGGACAGCACATGAGACGCCAGTGCAGAGTGTTGAACAGGATACTGACTGAAAGACTGAAAGCATCAAGAGCATCGGACAACATTTCAGTCGCTCCAAAATGTTGACGGCAGGCTTGAAGGAAACAGGAGCTGAGGCAAACCGAGGCTTGACTGAAACAAACTTGTCAACACCGAAAGCGAGACGATGACGTCCGAGCAACACTGCGTTTCATGTCCCACATGACTAAACCATTAAGCTGCAAGGCACAAGAAGAGGGAGCAGGCGACTGTGGCACAGAGAAGGAGTCTGAAGGAGGAATCGGCCCGGAGACTGGCACAAGCGCCTTCCGGGAGGACATACTAACTTGGACGGACAGGCTTTGGGGGGGGTGCCCCCCTGTCACCCTTCGCTCCAGGAGGGGTGCGCACTGACTGAGGGACTATCTGCAGTGGAGCTCCCAGGGGAGGAGCAGCAGATGGAGCTAGAAATGACAGATAGGAAGGGTTACGATCTAAAATGGGAGTGTTTTCTTTCCCCTGGAAAATAAAGATGACTGCAGATTGTGATGGATAGATCACCCTGACACTAACAGCAGGCTCGGAACTCACATCTGTCCGACTGTGATTTACAAACCAGACAGCTGGCTCACCCTCAGCGATGTTGACAGTGTACGGGCTCTTGGGGATTTCCTGCTCTGCAAACAGGACGTGGATGGTGTGAGGGCCTTCAAGCACAGGACGATAAGTGCAGCGGAACACACTGTCGCCCTTATTCTCAAGGATGAGCTCCACCGTGTCCTTTTTGCCCTGAGGATCGATTATGACCACGCTGATGTCTCCGTTTCCAGCACCTGAGTGTGACACAAAATCAATAAGTTATCAGAGGACGATTTCGTTTAAAATACCAGCGGTTCCTTCTGGCTCAAAAAGACATCAAGCGCCTTATTTAAAGTAGAGTGGCAGAATTTTCTCTTCTAACCAGCAGTGTAGATGTCAAAGTAGGTGGGCTTGTTGGCCACGTTCCCTACGGGGTCCAGACCTGGCCCCCTGGCATGCACCTTGCTGGGGTCACCCATAGCTTTGGCTACATTGACTGTGTAGGGACTCTTGTCGGTGTCCTGACCAGCAAACAGCACTTTCACCTGAGGCGGAAGAAGGACGAAACCATGAACGCGTCGTTAAAGGGAGTTCAACGCCTGCATTTTTCTGTCTGTGAAGCATTCAGACAGAAGCTTTTAATACCTTGTGAACACCTTCAACTTTTGGAAGATATGTGACTGTGTAGGTTCGACTTTTATCTTTGTTGGGTTTGACCTTCGCCTGGAAAACAAGACACGTGCAGTTAGATTATAGAGGAGACGCTAACCGTCTTTGTTAAAATCAGAACGGTTGAACTGGGCTGACAGGCTCGGTGTTCCGGATACCTCCTCCGTATGGCCCTCGGGATCCTCCACATAGACGAGGACTTCACCGCTGCCAGCTTCCAGAGTGTCCACAGTGAACATGGCCGGCTGCAGCACCTTGTTGCCGTGAGGCTCAATACCTGCAACAACACATGGTGTGGTGAGACATTCTGCAGGGCCTGTGGCCCGGCAAACAATGCATCCAAGCACTTCTGAAGGCAACGCACTGCGAGGAACGGCATGAATTATGAATTCTAAACAGTTCTGAACGCTCAGATCGTGTTGGGCTACGCACCAGGTCCATAGGCTTTGACTTTGTTTGGGAAAAGCTGTTTGGGCCTGAGAGGAGCTCCAGGCTTCAGCTTGGCTTTGGGGAACTGAGACAGGTATGTCATCACAGAGTGCTCATCCACATCTGGATCCACAATCTCCTCAGGGGCGATTACCTGGAGGCCAAAAATACAACAACAATGTACATGGACACATTCAGTTACGGATTATACTGCTGAAATTCACCTAAAATGACCTCAAGTGCGATGCAAAATGTCGGATTTGCTCCTCCTCTGACTCCTTCTGCCCTTCCAGCACTCGTTTGTCTGTCTATCTCACAGTTACACAACGCCATGTTCTACCCAGGTTATATTTAACCCCAGGACTGCAGGGTTAAGAATTGTTGCTCGCAATAAGCTGGCCAGGGGGATTTATCCTGAGCCAGTTCTCTCCCTCAACTTAACACCATCACAATGGAATCCTGCCCCCCAGCCCACAGAACCATGACATACACCCCAAGGCTATCCCACCAATGCTAAGCCTCGTAAAGAATAACCCAACCTGTGTTACACAAACACGTCAACAGCCGCCACGGTGAGCATCCTCCTATGAAGACTCAGAGTCACAGAAACTGGTTTTGCTCCGGCTCTCTTCGTGTTTTCATTTTGATGATCAGGGGTATATTCACACTTCTGTTTTTCCGGCTAGCTCAGAGAAATTTCACACCTCCACAAATTCACAAATCTACTAAATAAAACTCCCACAAACTAACTTACTGAGAGCGCCAATGCGGAAAATGGATTAGAAGTGAGTTGGGTAATAAATATTTCATGGCACCCTCAAGCAGAATCTCCATGGAAAAACATTAGGTTCCATATCATGCATAGTGCACCCTCTCTTTGGCTCGGCGCACAGTCCCGCCTTTCTTTCTGCTCAGCTCTGCCTTACAGGTGTATGCGCCTGCGTTGAGGCATGTTTGCATTTCAAATAGGTTCTGTTCCTTGCTATAACCTTTAGGTTGCAGCTCATGATGCTCTCTGAGATCAGTCCTGCCGGCCCGCTTCCTCTCCGAGCTACAGAAAAGCTGCTCTTCACGACTGTGTGTCTTACCTGAGGCACGCCCAGCCAGTCGTCAGCCTGTTGCATGGCTTCTCTGGCGTTCTGCACAGGCTCATTTGGGTCCCATTCCGCCCAATCAGGACACAAACCTGCCAGAAGACGAAAGCATGTGATCAGATCAGCACAAACCTGGACGTGACTCTTATAAGGTCACCCGGGCAGTCGCCGCGATCTCCCACAACGACGCAACGCGACCTAACCTACACTGTTCCTGAATTTAATGAGGGCCTCTCAAACGCTCAAAATTAACGACCCTGCGGTGTGCAGGCACTCTCAGTGTGACCGAAGCTAGCCTACACCATGCTAATACCTAAATTGGATTAGTGTCAACAATGGAGTGGCCACGCACTAAGGCAGCCCATACAAGCACACAACACACTACTATCATCCAATTAAAGTGCAGCATTAACATCAGGTCTGCAGGGCAGGAGTGTGCTGTGAGAATACAAATAAAGCTGCACAACTGTCACCTGGGACCTGGGACTAACCATGGATGACATCACATGCAACATGTGATGTCACCTGTTATTCTAAAGCGGTGGCAGGTTTGTTTTTATTTTCGTTCTACTTTGCATATCCGTGCCTGAATGAAAACTGTCCTTTGACCGCAGTGCCTGGTTTGTTAGCAGGTTATCCTGCAGTTTGGTATTAACTGGTGAACAACAGGCCCTTGTATGGTCAGTATTACAGCACTGTTTGACAGATGCGTCTCCTCAGACCAGTGTCTCTTATAAACACTGTTAAACATGGCTCTGCACGCCTCCTGCTACTCCTCCACCTTTCTCTCCATGAAGCATAACGAGGGAGAGTCTTCTGCAACACCGTTTTGGAAGCCCAAACTGGCTGTATCTCAAGTTGTGGCCTTGCAGTCCACAGATCTGTGGCTTGGACACCCCCCCCCGTGAGCGATCACTTTGCATTTTGATAGGGTGCCAAGCATCCCCCATGACACAAGAAGAGGAATGTGTCCAAATTTGGGGGTGCTGTGTAGCAGCACGGCTGTAAAGACTAATGGCGGGACCGGGTCTGTAACGGTGGGGCTGAGGGCTTCAGTCGCTGTAGGACAGCTGGTGGGGACGCCGTCCAGCCATCAACAACGCATCAGCAGCACATCGACACGTCCTGGAACAGATTTACACCAGCTGACATCAGAGTCTCGGGCTAGAGGTGGAGAATACGCTCCAGATATGTACCTCTCATTTCTACACGATGACCAAAGGAAACAGATAGTCATGACAGAGCGATACTGTTTCCGATGGCTGCCATAGCAACCAAACAAAACGGCTACACACAAAGACTTTTAACACTGACTGCATCCACTCTGAATCAGCAGTTCTTGTGTGGGGCCTTTTGGGCCCGGTTCAGGCTGCACGTCCTTACCGGGGGCGCAGTTGTCCACCAGGGCTCCCAGCGCTTTCCCATCCTGCCAGTCGCGGTTGAAGTTGTTGATGGGCAGCTGGGGCACCTTGTTCTGAATCCAGCCCAGCAGGCGCTGTTTGGGCGTCAGCTTCTTGGTCTCCTCATCGTCCTCGTCGTCCCACATGGGCATGGAAATGGAGTAATGGAGGATGAGAGTCCAGATAAGACCCAGGATCAGCTTTAGATTCCCATCCACAATGGCTTTGCTATCTGTAGTGGGACAGCGGGACAATGGTTTTCACGGGGATTTAGAACTTTCTGAAGTTCCCATAATGCAGTGTGTCCTACAGCATTTCATGGTATATCGTTATCATCCAAAAGTATTTTCATTGATGTTTTTTTCCAGCTCTTTCGGCCTGATTTGTGTATCCCACTGTTAAATTGACTAATATTATTATCACAGGCAGCCTGCAGCAAAACTTGAAGACCGTTTATCAAATAGAGGGCTGGGCCACATTAGCAGAGGTTTTCATGATGCTGTCTAATGTTTTGGTTTTTCTTATATTGCATATATATTGTTTTTCTGTCTGGCTTTAAAAGCTGAATTACAGTAAATTGCAGGATCTTTGAAACCATTTTCGCTTTTGCCTGCTCCGATTATGGCCTCCCAGATCTACCTAATGTAGAGAAAAAGAGACTTTCACCAGTGTAGGTCCTCAAAAACGCTCTAATATTTGACGCTCTTGTAAATTCATGGCCAGAAAAAAGCTAAATATATACAGCATATGAGTATGAGGATGAGGGTTTGGGGCTTGTCTGTCTGAGCAGACTTTCCCGACGCTCTGCAGCGATGACCAGGCTATTCTGAGCAGAAATATAAACAACCATGATTGACTGCTGAGGTGACAAGAATCTAATGCCCCCCCCACCCCCGAGCCCCTTCTTCGAGGGCAGCTGTCCGACTGAGGACCCCTGACAATCTGTCATCTAGTGGCAATGTTGCTGTGGGGGCTGTGACAGCTGAGGATGAGCCGACGCGGATCTTTCTCTGCCCCAGTACCGCCAGGATTCCAATTAGGTCCGAAACTCGCGGCGCTACTATGTGATAAATCAAACACAAGGAGATTAGATTCATTGACAGCGAGCATTCAGCTCATTTCCTCTGGTTCTCCAAGGAGGAGTTTGTCAAATAAGCCATTTTAAACCTACTCTGGTTTAGAAATCCAACCATTTAAGCTGAAGAACCTCCGAGGAGCTCAAGACTTAAATGTTTTATCGACTTTTGTTGTATAATTCACTGCGGTTAACTCGGGAAGATCTTCTTAACTGAGGGACTGGTGGCAGGTGTGATTGAGGGGGCTGCAGGGTTCAGACCATTTATCTTCCCGGCGTTGCCGTCAGAGGTTATTGTTTGATGTGTTAGCCTTTGACTGGCACAGGCAGGTGGTTCAGCGTGGCACAGCGTGCTTTTTTAAACCTGCTGTTGGGCTTTAAGACCAGCTGTTCTGTCCCAGAAAGCCCTGTTAAACTGGGAGCTGCGACACATGCGTGAGTGAGCCATCCGTGTGTTTTCAGGATCTCTGGGTCCCCGGGAAGAGAGCCAGTCGTTATCTTAAGAGGGCCGCTCTCAGAATAGTGCACGGGGGGGAAGAGGCTCCGGCGTCAGCTAAAGTGGTTAACTTTTCTGCTGAAACAAAACGCCCACGTGTCCGTGCTGCTCTAAAGGCAGCGTTCGAGCCGGACGCGCCCCCGTGGACAGAGGTGATAGCTGGAACTGTGACCTTTGCCTCTGCTTCTCTCCCCGTCATCACGCATGCTCGCTCCACATTTACGGGCCCTTGGCAGTCTGCCGGCCAGGGCCGCAGCCGTCCCGGGATCTCACTCAGGCGTGTGTCCGGTTCACCGGCCACCGAACCAGAAAATGACTGGTTCATCATTTCACTAACGCGCTTCCTGGCTGGAGCTACTGGAATACATTCGTGTCGTCCAGATTTCCACCCACTCTGTCAAATATCTCCCAGCGTTGGACTCTCGAGTCCCGCTGGAGCTACTCCTCGTCTCCCTGCATTTTCTGATGACCCCAACTGTCAACGGCGAGGCTTCCTAACCTCTGACCTGGCAGGAATCGGGGTGGCCGCTGGAGGTTGCGTACGGGACCGGACGCGCGGCGAAGTGCGCGATAATGAGGGAGAAACTGCAGGCGGCCTCATTAGCACAGTGCTGATGAATTTCCATTGTGCTCTTGGCCTTAGCACAGATAAATGACCCCCTCTGGCAACCCTGCGGAATTTTCCGATAAGCCTTTGACCCTGAGATCAGGCTGCTTTCCACAGGCCTGCGTCCGATTGCTGGCTGACACCTGAGCCGATAACATAGCAGCCCGGCCGTGCTGCATGTGTCTGTGAAGACGTGACAGACTGGTCTGACAGCCTTGCTTCTTGTCAGGGCCTCTGAGCGCGCTGGCTTTCCCGAGGTCATTCCTATCTCTCCACCACCCACCCCATGTGCGGTTACTCACCTATAGAGACCAGTTTGATGCGCTCCCTCTCCAGGAACTCCAGCGCCACAGACACGTTTTCCAGTTTCATCTGTCTAAAGTTGGGTCTGGTGTGGTACTTTCTGTACATCTTCTTCTGGCTCAAAACCTCCAGGAGCGAGATTAACTTGAGCCCATCGGTGAATTCCCTCTGCAGGTCGGTGATGGTCTTGTTGACGCATTTGAGGTGCTCGTTGCACCACCTGGTGAAGGTGTTCTGTTGGATCTTCTTCCAGGGCGCGTCCTCGGCCAGGTCCTTCTCCGTGGCCGGCATCTCCTCGTCCTCCTCTTCCCCCAAATCAGTGGCCTGGTAGTACTGCGGGGGCAGCTGCTCCTCGTAGTTGTTGCTCATCATGGTGGTTTTATCCGTGTCCACTTTTGCACCTGGGTGTCGCCGGCTCGGAGAACTTTAGCAGGTCGATGGCAAGCGCGTCCCCGTCGCGGAAAGTTCAATTTTGGAGTTTTCGGAGGCACCCGCGAAGAAACGCTCCTGTCAGGAGGAGGATGGATCAAATTATCCGGTTCACGACGCGAAAGTCAGCTGATCGACGTGGTCTCGGCGTGTCCTTCTGCTCTGGTTGAGCCCCGAGGAGTTGCGCTTGGCGTGCGTGCGCGGTGGTCCGAGGCGGCTTCTGTCGGGAGTTTCCTCTGCTTAACCTGAATGTTGAGGCTGGCGCAGAGATGCGTTTATAAAGGACCCCTGCAGGCCACGTCACTCAGCCGCTGCGATCATCCTCTAACCCAGAAGAACCACGGCAGTGGGGCTCGGTTTACCGGGGGGGTGATTGGTCAGACGACGGGAAGCGCAACAGTTGTCGCAAGCGCCTTATTTTTAGACGCTCCTATTTGGGCGTCGGTGGGCTGGAACAGCGTGCGTGTGTTCAGGGTCCGACAGCCCAGAAAAGAAAGTAAGAAGTGTGTTTTGAGCCCCCAACCCGTGGAAGAGAAAAAGAAGCTCAGGTTTGTGGGGGGTTTTTTTCTCTAAAATGTCAGCAGGCTCGTCCCATCAGTGACGCCCCCCGGAGCCAAACGTTCCTGTGCCGGAAATAAACGATCAATACATCAAAGGAACTTCTGTGTGCAGGTTTGGCATCAAGCCTGTTGTGAGCAAACACACATCCCCTCTTCAGAACTCGTTTTTCTTCTCCGTGTTGCTGCAGTTGAATGTTGACGCGTTCCTGCGTATTCGTGACTGATCTCTTAAATTCGTAAAATCTCTTAATTCCTCATTTAAAAGGACACATTCTAATTTTAAGAAGGGGTTGACGCTATTATACTCGTGTATATTGATTATTCCATTTATTTCTGCATATAAATCAAAGGATTTGATTGTTTTTGCAGACTGAAATGGTATTTATAACCTTTGACCTCACTAGATGCAACACTTTCTGCTAACATTTATCATTCCATTATTGTGTGAGAGAAAACATTTTCCTAAACAAGCAGCAGAGTCTTAAAAGCAATGAAAATGCCAAAACCAAAGAGGCGGTGTGACTGAGTACACCTGTCATTGGCAGACACACATCTAGGGAGATTACTGAATAAATAACTGCTCATTCATCATTACTCATAATTGAGAAGCACTGGTTTGGAGTTCTTTCACGGATTCATTGTGGAATATGTTAGAAAGTGACGCTCATGTTAACTGAGTGAGGGTTTGAGGGTATGTGGGACGGGACCTGAGTGTGGGGGCCCTCAGGTCCGGGGCCAGACTGTGACTGTGAAGAGTGCCTGCTGCCTGCCTCACTGTTATTATTACCTCCCACCTCACCGAGGACGGCGCGGGCATCTGGTGTCGGCGTCATGTCACCGGCTGCTGACTCATAACAGCACAAATCTGCAGCAGGCACAGCATTGACTGGGACTGACTGCATAAGTGATGCATGTGCACCAGTGCGTCCAGTACTACCAGTTCAAATTAATGCCACATTATGGAGTATCTAATATTTCTGGGACTAAAGACTTCATTTGCTGTCCTGGTCAGTAAATGTATCTGCCAGTAAAATACAGTTAGTTTGGTACAAAATGCTGAAGTTAAATATTTGATTTTTAAACAGCTGTTTAAATTTTTAAGCACCTAAATGTTTCATTGAGTTCCCAAATACCAAAGCGCAGAGTGGGAGATGGCCAAAGCCAGATATCAAACCGCAGAGACTGCTCTCGGTTGTTGTACATCTCACAGTTCACTTTGTGCCGCTGTAGTTGGCTTTTTATATTTTCCCTCTTTTATTTGAACATGTTAAATATTGAAGTGGACTTGGCTTGAATTTGCTGAGCCGATCCTGCACGGGGCCATTTTGGGGCTGATTAGGTTTTACGCGTGAGCTCGACACGAATTTCTCGACCTTAAGGCGCATTTTAATTTGGCCTGTGACTGAAAGCTGAATCGGGATCTGCCGGGAATATCCCATCATTAATTATAGCTAAAGCGACAGAAGGCTGTTCGGTGAGGGGTTACGCTAATTGTGCCCCATGACTGGGTCTGCACGGGCAGGTTTGAGATCATGCGACCCTGGGAGCCTGTCATGGCTGAGCTGGGGCCGCAGAGTAACCAGCTCAGCTCAGGGAGCCTCTTCCGCGACGGTGACACGCTAATATTTGCCATCTGTAAGGAGGACGAGTCTGGGAGCTTATGTCACGTCTCTGGAGTGGAGGTTATTAATATCCATACAACTGGTGTAACGCGAGCACCAGGTTGTCCCTCATGTTCACTGCTGGTCACTTCATGAATGGGATTCTTCGAGCCTGAGGCCCCCAGTTCAAGCCCCAGCAGAAGAGGGGGGAAAAAAGCCCATACATACACCATGTGGGGGGGATGTGGGGTATATTTATTTTCTGAAGTCATTTACAGTACAAAATAGACCTCCGGGTAACAAAATAGCCACGAATATGTTTAGAACAACAGCGCAATCAATATATAAAGCAAGCTGAGCAACGGTGCGATACAGAAGCTTGTGACGCCATGATGGAGTTAATGACACAAGCTCGGACGTCAGGAAAAAAACAACAACTTCCTGCATCAGGCCATATTTACAACTGCAGCTAACTGACATTTTCACCTTTTTCTTTAAACAGACAGACAACAATTGCAGTCCAGCGGCACATAAACGTAACTGTAGTGTGTTTATGACGTTATTCAGGCGTGGCTTTTCAAACTTTGGATTTATTCACAAACTTCTGTAATTTAGCAAACTGGAAACACCAGGAGTCATATTGCTCGTTCTGGCACCGCAGGTCCAAATCTGTCTGAATACATGCACTGACCACAACAAAGAGCTACTCAGCAACGCCCAGGTCCTCTGAGTAAATTTACCATAAATTAACATATACAACAGCATATAATTTGGCTATCAAATATACAATGCTCTTCAAAATAGAATAAACTTTCTACAAAGCTATTACAAATGGATTTCAGAAATAGCTCTTCCATAGTACTACAGGTATGTGACAGCTATGTACATTTACATGGAATACAAACATACAGTAAATTATATATTGTGCTTCTATATGTTTACTAGCATGCGGCTTCACAGATTTCACAGATGTAAACGATGATCCTTCAACATTTACAAGTTATCTGGATGGCCTTTGTAGAAACTTTATACTCTGAGACCGTCTCAACACAGAATAACAAGGTAACTGGTTAAATTTGCTCCCAAGGGCGTCTTTTTCCCCCCACAGCAAACCTGTAACGGTCCAGCTGCAGGTGTGAGATTTTCAGCTCTTAGCAGGTGGGTTGAGCCCAAAAAGAAGTCATCACGATACACAAACTGCTTTTCGCTGTCTTGCTCAACAGATTATTAAAGAGGAATGTTGAGTTTTCTAGTTTCTGAGACAAGACAAGAAAGTTAGCAGAAGTGACGGAGCCTGAAGCAAAGCACATACCTGACAGGAGAAGACGAGCCCGATCCAGGCGTGGGTCGGGGTGTCGGTGGGTGTTCACCTCAGCCGTATATCAGCCCACACATACTGTATTCTACCTGCGCTACTTTTCCAGATCTGTTGCGATGCAATTTTTTTAGGGCAAAGTTACAACTAAAACAATATTTCCAAGTGAAGTAAAAATGTACCTTCAGTGCATTCAATGACCCCGCTCCACCTTCCTCATCCAAACAGTTTAAAATTAAATAAATTAAGTATAAATTAAAGCAAATCTATCTGTGCACATCAATAATACTAATATAAAAACACTTTTTATCACACAGGAACAGAAACAGACACAGAGGAGGGATGGCATCACGTTAGCAGACATTTAGCGGGGTGAGATCATGCCTTCGTATGAGCTCTCAGCAGGTTCGCTCTTCATTAAAACCAGCTTTCCTCTCCAGGGAGACACATCATTACTCTCTGTCGGTGGGACAATGTAGTACCTTCTCATTAGGGAGAAAATGTCCCACCTATTTTCTACTCCATGGCTCCCAGCTCTATCACGTTTCGAGCACTCCAGTTCAATCTACAGACAGGGTGGGAGATGAGGGTGGCTCTGAAGCAGACGTCTGTCCCAGTGCAGTTGGTGCCCATCCAGTCAGCATCGGACGAGAGTTCTCAGCAGGCTCGTCATCATCAGAAGCACCGCTGTGGCTGCAGTAACGGTAAAAATGGAGTTCCAACCTATCTCACTCTTCTGAGGGGAAGACAGGAGGGGAAAAGTGGCGTTAAGAGCCGCTCCAGGCTGTTTACCAGCAGTTTGGTAATAAGCTAACTTGCTTTCTTGCAGAAAATGAGATGAGAGGATCTTTAAAAGCTTCACAGCAGGTTTGGCATATTTCGGATTTGGTCTGAAGTTTCTGTCCTAGGGGGTCCTGCAGATGTTCAGGGATGGATAATAGCTGTGAAGGGAGGACAATAGCAATTGTTCCCTGGTGGTGGGCTGCAGTAAAACAATAGTGTTTTCAGTCCTCTCATCCAACTTTCCTGCTAGGAAAGAAGTTTCTTTTGAAAAAAGTGACTTGGAACTGTCATTCAAGGCCAAACTGCCCACCCGCCCATGTCCATACTTTATAGATTAACACATAGGATTGATCCAGTCCAATTTGACCCACCCATAAGAACCAGTGCACTAAATTAAGCTCCACAAGTTATTTACTTTGAAGATTTATTTCACCCAGACAGCACACAACACACTTTCCTACCAAAAAAACGGAGCAAAAACGTGAAATTCTAACATTTTGCTATATATTAAAATAAAAATAAAACAAAAAAAACAATGAATCATGAATTTCAAGGATGAAAACATCAAAAATGTTGCTGTTTGCTACGTGATGGACAGTAAGAGTTTATCTTTCGGATAATATTTCCATCCACTTGATGCTTTTATGCTGTTTGGGTGAACTGACTGCCAAGCACACACTCATAGAGATAAGCTCCGCCATACCTTGCCCTCTGGGACGCCAGCTCCGACAACCAGCACCAGACCACAGCCACTATTACAATCATTCCTATGAAGGGGATGGAGAGAACAGGGTGCTCAGAAGGATGGATGAATCTCTGAGGAGGGAACAGAAACAAACAAGGACCACAAGAATGGAGGGAATGAATGAACGGATGGATGGAATGAGAAATCCAAATAAAAAACAGATAAAAAAAAACAAAGGTGGGCTGCAGCTAAATCAAAACTGACAGGGTCCGTGGCAGTGACATAAGTGGGAGAGGCTGGTGATGGAGGGATTTATAGTTCCTGTCAAATGAACAGAGCATAACTTTACAGTGACATACGTGTCGTATCAGTGTGATTATGCATTTGCAGCCCGACGCCACATTTACAGGCTGCGTGCGATGTTATGGAGGCACAAAAGAATGCATGAATGTCACATATGGAAGCACTTTTGTCTCTCTATCCTCATTTAATCGGTGGTTTATATTTTTCCAATTGTTTTCGCAAAACGTGGACAGGCTGAGCGGTCATGGACATTCAGAGAACAAGGACAGCATCAGAGACAGGCACGGGTAGACAGTTTGACACAATGCAGAGACATTAAATCACAGCTGTTGCAGACAAAACACAGTTTGAGGCTTGATTGTTTAACCCAGAGGACCGTCACATCGTTTGCATATGCAGCATTACTGAGCAGATTTTAAAACATGCTGGACGGCAGACTATCGAGCCGCCGTGCTGTAATGCCTTTAAAACTGCAGATCGTCCCCCAGGTTGCATGGTGCGTTCAAGTACTGCGCTGTGTTATGTTCACAAGCTGTTCAGTCACACCCGGAGGGAAAAAAACAAACACGCTTGAGTCAGGAAAAAGGACGATAAATTTGGTGCTGTTGAGATTGTTCAAGAAGTTTCCAGCCACTTGGAGGCTGTGTTTTTGTCCAACAACAGTATTAAAGCAGACACCGTGCCCAAAACACGCCAGAAATATTGATATGCCCTGACAGGTCCGGTCAGTTCATACCAAAACAGGTATTGCTGGTATGAAGCACACAAAAGAGTGAAGAGTGAGCTCCACAAACACAGGAGAACAGCCAGTGTGTCTTGAACAACAGAGCTTAAGACAGTGGGTGCGAAGACAAAGATTCACGTTGCTTCACAAAAATCCTGACTGGGAGTTCTGAAAGCCGCTCCAGGGATAGACTCATGAGGGGAAACGGTCCAAGAGAGCCCACAGTCAAGGAAGCAAAAGTGACTAAACCGCCTAAAAATTCAGGGAGTTTTGGAATAATAAAATAAGACGTAAATTATAAATTATTGTTATCCTTCAATTCTACACCAGCCAGGAACTAAGAAACCAAACTCCCTCTACAGAGATTTTAGCCTGATTATGTTTTAGGCACTAAGGCTGCATGCTGGCCCGACTGGTAAATGTCTTCAGATTGCTGTCATGAATGACGCAAACATGCTCCCTTCCTGGTGTGTTTAGATGTTGGTGGCGGTCGCTCACCTGAGCCCCCGCAGACAGTTTCTCCAGCTCTGCCTTGCAGCGCTGCAGCTCCTCCTCCAGCTCTGCTCTCTCCTTCTGACTGCTGTCATACATCACCTGCAGCTCCTGCAGCTCCACCTTCAGACCGTCACACTGCAGGACACACAGTTCCAACGCTCAGACTCCAGCAGCATGAAGAAGTACTGCCTTACTCTGCTTCAAAAATACAAGCTAAACATGGGATTTCAAAATATTTCTGCTAAAACATGCTTTTTTTTAATGTATTCATTCAGCGAACAGGAAGATCTTTGCGGACATGCTCACCATTCAAGCCATTAAGAACAAAAGGCATAAATATTAAAGCACACAAAACATTTGCTTCTCCTTGAGTGTGGCAGCGACAGCAGCATCTCTCACGGTAATTTTTCTGGGCTGCTGTGTTCAGTCCTCAGCTGCTCCCTCAGAATTTGGTCAAAAAAATGCAAAGCCTTTTGTTTCTGTTCCCTGATAGCGCTGCTGATAAAAAAAAAAAGCAATCATCGGCGCCGTTATGCGGAACATCAGTGAAGATTGTGGATTCTGTTGATCAATGTCAGATATGTTGCTGCATCCCCGCAGAAGTGAAGCTCCGTCTTGAAGTTAATTAAGGCTAATGAAGGATTCTCCGCATCATACCTCTCTCTGAACCTGTGACGCCTTCTCCTCCGCCTGCTTGAGCTGGTCACGCAGGGAGAAAATCTCGCCGATGCCTCCGTTCCAGCCGGTCGGTGTCATGGGCTTCCCGTCAAAGGAAATATTCTTCTGGATGGAGGCGTCCACCAGGCGGCAGTTCTCAGACTGGGCCATGGTCATGTAGCTCTCTGTCATGACCTCATCTGGGCCGCTCTCCATCTCCTTCCCCTCCGTGGCCTCTTCGCCGTCCTCCTCCTTCAGAGACAGGTAGACGCTGGAGCTGGAAGAAAGCAGCGGAGGTGATGACTACGACGTGGCCTGTTTATCTGAAGCCTCCAGAAATGTCCTCTAAAAAAAGAGAATTCCTTGATCAAAAGGGTGGTGACGGTTGAAAACACCACTTTATGTGATAATCAGCAGGCTTCTTTGCATTTTCCACCGTGTGTTGTCACATTTAATATGCCCAGACTTTCATTACGGTGTCACCAAAGTCTGACAGCAGTTTTTATCTGTGCTCCTGCTGCTCGCTCGCTGACAGGCTGTCTAACCAAGCTTAAAAATAACAAAACCAGATTATTTTCATTATCACCTAATCCAGTTTTTTCTGCTGCATTTAGTCCATAAAATGTCAAATATGATAAAAAAATAAAAATCCATAACAGCTTTTACTTCCCTCAAATTGATGTTTTAAATGAACATCAAAACTATAAAAGAGGTTCTTATACTTCTTTTAGTATTAGATGTTCTGCACAGCCTCGTTGTAACTTCAGTTTTGAGCAACACTATAAATAATGTTTGTCTAGGAGTTGACTAGTTTTTGAGATCTTCCTGAGCAGATGGAGCGCGCCCGGTTCCATCTGCCGAGAATGATCATTTGGTGATAGATTAAAAAAAGGAGGGGGGGATGGGGGGCAGCTAAATACATCTTGTTGTGGTGACTGACATCAATGAATTTTCTATGAATAATCATTTAACGATCTCACGGTTTCTGCCCTTGTTTAATCACTGCGCGAGATTAAAGTTTAACCGCAGTGATTAAACAGGTGGTGGCCCCTTTGTGAACGAGACACGATGTGCGTGGTGAGGGGCTCGTATTCCGCAGGGTCTCCCTCCAGCTGATCCAGCCAGCACAGCTGATGAGCGCACAGCCGTTCACCTCTCACCATGTTCTCTGTCTCTGCAGCAGCTGCAGCCGCTCAGACAGACGCCTGTTCTCCTCCTTCAGGGACTGACACTCCTCCTTCAGCATACGGCACTCCTCCTTCAACAGATCCACGTCACCTGATGGAACAAGAAGGTCAGAGATTCCACTGGTCATTCTGGAGTTTCTTTTTTTTTAGGTGGAATCATTGTAAAAACATACAAATTAGTTAAAAGAGCTTCTCTCCCACAAGCTCCTCTCTGAAGAGTCCAGCAATGACATCATCTGGGCAAAGTCCCTCCCCTTATGACCTCACCTCACATTACTGAAATCTTACTTACACACACACACACACACACACACACACACACACACACACACACACACACACACACACACACACACACACACACACACACACACACACACACACACACACCTCCCCTTGCACTCTTCAGAAAAGACACTCGTATTATTTATTAGAGCCTGCAATTGATTCATCCTGTTGGCTGCAGGACGCTACATTACGTGAGCACAGAACAACATGCAAAAGGTCCTGCTTTGTTTTTATCAGCTGCCAAGACCGGTGATGTCATATATGCAAGTTGGGGGCAATAGATATCCGGGGAAAGGTCACACACGCATGTAGCAGTTCCAGAGAGTCATGTCTGGATTTGTTTTCTGGATACTCTCCTTTCCTTGGTGCTCTGCTGCCATTTTCTGTGTTTGTATCAGGGGTTTTCAGGGACAAACACTCGCCCTTTTGTTGCTACCCCACTCCTCCTGTCGCTCACCTTCCCTCCTCTCAGCCTCCCTGCGCTGGCTCTTCATGCTGATCTCGGCCCTCAGCGTGGTGATTTCCAGCTCGTACTCCTGGGTCTCCTCGCTGAGGCGCTGCAGCTCAGCGCGCCGGCGGCACAGCTCCTCCTGCAGCGAGGCGATGTCGTTCTCCCTCTCCGCGGCCGCCTCCTCCGCGGCCTGCTGCAGCAGCAGCACCTCCTCTCTGGCCACGCGCAGCTCCTCCTGGGCCTCGACTAACTCGCTCTCTTTCTCCTCCTCCAGGCTGTCCATCTCCTCCTGCACAGACCGAAGCTGAGCTGTGGGGGGAGGAAGAGGAGGAGGAGGAGGAGAAGAGTAGGTTATTTTCATGGGGGATGTGCAGGGGCGTGCGGATCTGATGTAACTGGCGGTAACTGATATGTTATTATTTTACTGTTTTCAGAAAAGAAGACATGAGAGCAGAGAAAGAAACATCAGCAAATCAAAAAATAACATCATTAATGACAATGTTTTTTAGACTTTTTAATATGAAAGCAATACAAAATTAAAGACAGAGAAGATGGCTGAAGATGAGTCCGCACTTTAAATCATAATTGTACATAAAAACCTCTATCATGTTAAATTCTGTCTCAGTTTAAACAACGGTCAAATCATCCACCAGTATTTTCATTTTTCAGCATTTTGTAGTACCTTGTAGATTCTGAATCTGGCGGGTGAAAGCTTCTGCTTGGTGGGCACTGGCCAGACGCTCTTCCTCCAACAGGCCTGAATGAGAAGAAAACCCTTTAGTTTTGTTTGCTTTACGGGCCAATAACTTCACCATTACATCTAAATCAGCCTGTGGTGCCTTTGCTTTGAATCATAAACATGCTAATAATTTAACATTCTAAAGAATTTATGACTTCCTGAATACTCCAGCTGGGCCCCTCTCTCCCTCTTTTCATATGCAGCTGCATGACTGGCAGCTGCAATTACTGATCAGGCACAGCAAAAGCCTTCATCTAGGCTCCAGCTAACTTTACATCATGCTCAGATCATGTGGACTCTGCAGCCCCAACCCTCCACCCCCAATGCTCCACCCCCTCCACCAGCTGCCAGCAGCCCGGACAGCTGCCCCCACCCCAGTGGGAGTTGACAGTGGTGTCGAACACCCAGTCTGGAAGTTTCCGTGTCCCCAGTTGTCTGAGGAATGCCTGCTGGGATCAGGCTTACCGTCGTTGATTCATTCACACACAACCATCCCAACTAACCCCCGATCCCAACCCTAAACCCAATTCTAAGCCCAACCTTAAAACTGAGGTTGTCCTCCCTTCTCAAAAATTCCCCCACTTTGCAAGAAGAATGCGGATTTTGTTACTAAGTATGTAGCAAGTACAAGAACACGCGCACGCGCACGCACGCACGCGCGTAGCTCATTGTGACTTCACACCCAAGGCCATACTCGCCGCCTGTGTCCCTGAACATTAAGCTCATCATTTCTAAGCCATGACGTGATGCTCCATTTAGCGGTCATGATCAGCTGACCGTGTCACTGGTGGCATATAAATATTTATGCTCCTATGTCTTCAACTAGGATGTGATGAAGAGGAGACCTCTTCAGTTTGACTTAGGTCCTGAAGCATAAATGCCATTGATTCATACAGAGGAAGGAGGTGGAATCTAGTAAACTCCTTTGTTGTGTCTTTGTTAAGAGGCAGGAAATGGAATTTAAGCTCTCAGTCAGACAGATGAACCTCTGGAACTGGAGAGAATCCACCATTGTCCTGTTTGAGATCGATACACTTGTTAAATGTGCTCTTGTCTCCGAGTTTATGTGACTGTCGCAGGAAAATAAGACCCGCTGTTGTGAAAGGATTTGCTAAAGACAGATCAGACGTGTCATCAGAGCAAAGGGAGGAGGAGGAAATTAACACCAGTCTGCTGAAATTAATAGGCTGTGTGTTTTCAAGTATTTCTTCTTTACTCCAGGCAGAAAGGAACAGCAGGCACCATGAGATGATGAGCTTCCATCATCTCACTCCTTCTACACTCATCACTAAAACCATACAGGCAAATTATCATTACTACAATAAATGTTTTTCAAATTACACGAATGCTTGAACCAGAATCTTCATGATTATTCAACTTATAATTAAATCGATTCCACTCTGGATTAGTAATTACAACATGCATTCTAGAAGTAAAAAAAAACATAACCTGAAAAGCCATCATTCAAGAATGATAATTACACAAATCCTCATAAATAATATCACTTCAGCTGAGAACATTAATTAAGGGGCTGAGTTATGAATATAATAAAGTAATATTAGAAGATTATGGAAATGAAACACAGGATAATTGAGAGGTTATCTCTTTAAAGGCCTTAAATCTGTCAGGCATCACTTGATTATGTGTGTGTAAATGCTCATAGGCGACTTCAGGAGACTGAACCGTGTCCTTAGTGGCTGGAAGTCTCACCTTGCAGCTCATAGAAGCTCTCCTGGTGTTTTTTGGAGGTCTCCCGGGCATCATCCAGCTCCAGCAGCAGCTGCAGCACCTGGGCCCTCAGCTCCTCCAGATCCTGCTCCTCTGTCAGCACCTCCTGCTCCTGCTCCTTCTTCTTCTCCTCCCCTTCCCCTTCCTCCTCCTTCATCATCTTCTCCTCCTGCTCCTCCTCCTGGCCCATCTCCCGCTCCATCTCCTCCTTCTCATTGTTCTCTTGCAGCACTTCCCTCTCCTTGGCCGTTATCTCGTTGTCCATGTTGGGGCTGCACTCTGCCTTCAGATCAGATGGGTCATCTAATGGAAAGATGAGAGAGAGAGAGAGAGAGAGAGAGAGAGAGAGAGAGAGAGAGAGAGAGAGAGAGGTGACAAAAATCCTGTCATCGCTCAAACAGGGTTTAGATGTTTTGTTATGAGTCAACAGCACCATCTTGTGATCGTTGTGACACACACGCAAAGCTGTTGTCACATTTAATTAATTAGTGTTATCTCTACATCTTTTTTTAAAAAAATGATCTAGCCGTGTTTTAGGTTGTCATGAAAAAAGTTGTTGCTTAAATTAGTTTGACATCTCACTGAACTGTGGAACTACTTTAGCTGGTACTTTTCTCTGAAATTCCAACTTTAGATTTATAAGGACACAGAAATTTGCAAATCTCAGCAGGGATGTGCGAAGGGGCAAAAATATTCCCGAACGTAACTTTAAAATATTTCTTTTTAAATCAACCCTAGCATGAAATTGTCTTCCTCAACATCAAATTAAATGACAGTAAAACACCCGTTATTCACCTGCACATAGTTGCTCCTCATGTTTCTTTTATGTACCCATGTTTAAGAGCTAAGACAGTGTTTTCTTTCTTCACAAGGTTTTAAGTAATTATAATTGTGTGATTATGGATGGATGATTAGTCCAAACTGACTGAGTTGTTTGTTTCACTGTCGGCAGGGTGCATTTACACTTCTGATCGGCAGGGGGCGATGGTTGACAGCCGCTGCAGAGGCAGAGGGTGGCAGTCACGTACGCTAAAGCCATCATGACTCACCACTCAGCAATGCAACTCCAAGTTCAGAATAACACAGAGTAGCACTACAAAAGAGATATTACAGCAACCATATTTTCCCTCATACTGCTCAGGAATACTGTTTTTCTTCTGCCTCTTTTTCTTGGCATTCTTTCTCGTCGTTGGCACCCTTACATGAGAAAGAAGATGTCGAGGAGTCTGAGAAAGCCAGTGAGAAATCTACTATATGATTGTCATGGTGGTGTGATAAAAGAAAACCCTTTAGTGTTAAAAGCAGCTGATGTTCACTAAAGCTGCAAAGGCCGATACAGAATGAAAAAAATGGTGCAGAATGGTAAAATTCATTTTGTCCAGGAGGTAAAGTCCTTTCCCATTAGTTAGATGAGATTTATGAGTCAGGAAAGGTCAGGGCTGAAAAGGAGATTATGTTCATGGTGTCACTTGTTCTGGTGGACCTGTAAAAGCAGCCAATATTCACATCTGAGTCAAATTATGATGCCGTGTTGACGGGAGAGACAGAACACTATGAGTAAATGTCTTCAGGCACAAGTTAATGTCATTTCTTTGAACACACAGGATCATTCACGTCATATCAAATGATTCACTTTTAATTAGAAAAAAAGCTTTATATAGAAATTAAACACTAGTAATCTGTGAATCAAATAAAATGAATTAATTAAAATAAGGCAGTTAAATAATTACATTGGTGCAGTGCAGTAAAAGTTAAGGATAAGGTGGACACAGGTGGCTTCTCCTACGTCAGCTGAAGGTGTCATTCATCCCTGTATCATCTAATCTAAAACTTTGCCCTATAATATCTTTATTTCTTAGTGGCCTGTGAATTGAGGTCAGTCCCATCCCAGCCATAAAAACCAGGACAGGGTCCACCCTTCATATCCCAGGCTGACGTGTGCTGGGACCCAGAAGTGGAGTGATGTGATTAAAAAAGGGTGCAGCAGGGGACAAAAGTGAAGCATTAAGTAAGGATCTACCTAATTAAGAGCGATGCTCGCTGGTGTAATCCTGACTCAGGGGAAGCTGCCTTTTCTGTTGGTAATTATTTCTTTGCCCTGTTGTTCCCCCTCACAAGACGGGACTGTTTCTTGCACAGCCATGCACGCGTTTTCTTATCATGGCTGCATGACACCAGCAGCCAGCTCACGTCCTCCCTTGTAATAATGTTCGTTTAGACAATACAGCCCCTCCGAGGCAGGAGAAGGGTTTCATGAGCGCTGGACTATTTTGTCATTAAACTTTGATGCTGCTGTAATGACTTAGTCACAAAGAGGAGCTGTGGAGCCCGGTGGTTTGGGGAGAACTGGAGCTGCTTGTATAGCCAGCGGCGGCTAAAAGCCATCCAGAGACAAAAAGCTTCCCACTGAATATCAGTCACATCCAAATCCTGTAGGATGTCGGGATCACGGCGTAATAATTCTAAGAGCTCTGTGCTGTGTCTTAGCTCTTTGGATTGGGAGACGCAGCACTCGCGCTGTCCTTGAATGGGCATAGATTTCAACAAAGCGATAAGATTATAGTCACAGCAGGGATGATTGTAGGAATACTTTAATGCAAGCCTGCAAAATTAGGACACCAGACAGGGGAGAAAAGTTGGAAGGCAAGAAAAAAAAACTCAGCTTTTGTCAACTTCCGTTGACAAAAGGTTAAACCTCTTCAATAGATCCACTTCCTGAAAAATCATTTTGCCCCTGAAATAATAATAAAAATTATTACTATCTCAACTTGTGAGTGCACGTCAAACCCACAGCACAGTACAATCTGTTGCACCGACGTGTGATCACTCCACTGCATTCTTGACAAGGCGGTGCTTTTTTAGTCACACAAGGATTGCATTAGACACGGACGCTGCATGCATACGAGAGCAAGGACAGGCAGGGGAGACGTCTCAGGAGCTTTGTTACAGCTCCAGGGAGAAGACGGCTTTATCTAGCCACAACACATTTCTCCGCAATCACGCTGCAGCAGAAACACACTGAGAATGTCACCGCGAACAGCGTGCCATTTCAGAAAAGGCAGGAGACGCAGCCTGATTGCTCTTTGTCAGCGTCCAGGAATAGCTGTCTGAGATTAAATTTAAACATTAATGTGGAAACACGGGCCCTTTGTTTTGCCTCTAAATATGGCGCTCGAGCACGGTGTGAGGCGCTTAATGAGGTCTGAGCGAGGAATTTAGCAAACAGGTATTCAGGGAGAGGTTCGAACGTAAGGCGCTGATTTGTTTTAAACCGGAACCAAAGTAAAGCATTTTTCTCTGAAAGAAAAATCTATTGGAATGATAAAGAATTCCTTTTTGAATGAACATATTCTTTTAATTGTCCTACACTTTCTCTGTTCAGAAGTCTGCGCACATATGACACAATTTTCTTAAAAATACATGAGTTTTATCATGTGTGCACAGCTCTTAATCTGCATGTGAACGTGCATGCAATGTGGATCTGCAAACGTCTGCGATGGCAGGAGGCTGCAGCGTGTGTGAAGTATCTGTGTGTTTGTCATGGATGTCTGCAGCTGTGTAGGAGGCCGTCCATAGTGCACGCTTCTACCCTCCTACCCCAGCTTTGAAGTCAACCTTGAGCCGAGGTCGGAGCTCTTTACCGTGCAGCTGCACACTTCTTCAAGGCTGGGACGAGGAACCGAGTTTCGGGAGGCGAAACAAGGAACGAGGCGCCAGAAAGAAGAAGCCCTACAATCGAATGGGAGAGGTGATAACGCAGCTGTTGTGTCTGTTTGCCACATCTGAGTGGCTGACTTCAATCTACATTAGCCTTCCCCCAGCTCCAGACGAGGAGGCGCATGTGGTGAGGGTCTTGTAAGGTTAACTTGAGTTTATCTCTGCCTCTCTCTGTACTCCGGGGAAAAGGAGCCAAAGAACAACATCAGCAGCAAAGAAGATGAGAAAAGAAACAGGAAGCACAAGCACCCTAAGAGTTAGACTGACTTAATGAGGCACTCTGTTATTTAAATGGAAAATCCATGTTTGCTCTTTCAAAGGGAACCAGAG
The DNA here is from genome assembly GCA_016586285.1 of Arothron firmamentum. Classification (NCBI taxonomy): domain Eukaryota; kingdom Metazoa; phylum Chordata; class Actinopteri; order Tetraodontiformes; family Tetraodontidae; genus Arothron; species Arothron firmamentum. The sequence continues at coordinate 37,535 of BJFM01001577.1, forward strand.
AAACTGGGTCAGAGGGAGAGAGATACATCACAGGAGGAGCGACAATATGGACTCATTAGATGAGCGTGCACAAATACCGTGTTAGCGTGTACATACTCTCGATAATTAATTCTGGGATGTGTTTTTCTTGAAGTATGCATGAGTTTGTGTGATGTTTTACCATTAAGGGATTTGACAGCGATGGATAAGAAAGCATGAAAACGACTGATGTGGTAATAATCCATTTGATCACAAATCAGTGCCTTTCAACTAAAAGCAAATCAGAGGAAGTACGAAAGCTCAGCGTGGAAAGTAGCTGCTTCAAAACACTGAAGGTCAAAGGAAAGAGTTCATGAATGTTTAAAAAAAAAAGTTCCAAGAAACATTTCCATCATGCAACCAAGAGTGAATTTAAAAATATCACCTGGCACTTTTGTCAACAGAACAGCCGTGAAAGCCTGTTTTAAAATGTAAAGGTCTGAAGAGACAAGGGAAGACATGTAAAACCTAAAAGCTGCAGGCCGGGAGTGTGTGTGTGTGGGGGGGGGGGGTTCTGGGCTGCACCAGGGTGGGAAAACACACAAGATATGTTTTCATTTGCTCCCATGACTGGCCAGGGTAAACACTGATGAATCTCCACCTTGTTGTCTTTCTCCCAGAGTTTGTTTCTGGCAGCAACTTTGCTGTTTATTAGTTCCAGAGATTGGAGAATATCCCACACCCCAGGGAAACATCGCTGCTGATGCGTGTGCTTTCACAAGGTGAGGGCAAAACGGGAGAACGAAGGAAAACGGAGAGGACGTGAGTCGAGAATCGGCGTGTAGGCAGAGGCAGGTGCAAAGGTTTGCGTGTCTGTGTGGGCGCGTGCGTGTGGAGGAGGTCGTGTGGGCGCTGAGGAGAGGCAAGGACTGAAGCTGAAAGAGGGGGAAGAGAGGCTGAGTGGGAATGCTGAGAGGAGAATGGAGAGAGATTTGGCTGGCAACTCATGCAAGTAGGAGGAACAATATGGTGGCTGATTGGTTCTGAGATACGCAGACAGCTTGCAAAAGTCAAAGCAGCCTCTGATGGTGTTTTATTGATCAGTGGGAGCATGTGTTGGTGCATGTGTAATCCCTGTTGGGAGACAAAACAAGTGTTCCTTCTAATGCCACAAAGTGCTGGAAGCAATCTAAAGCGCGCCTCTCTTGCTAATAAGAAGACTTGCAGGTATTGACCTGAGTCAGGAGACAAAAGCACCTCAATCCTTTTAGATCCCCCAAGTGTCTGCAAGTCACAAGCCTGCACCTAACAGGAGAGGCCACTTGTGGCTGACTGGATGTCTGTCCTTACTATAGCCGGGACTGGTGCGCTGAGACGCTCGCTATCAGCGCACGCTAGATTTTCCACTTTTAAAGCAAGCCTCGAGGTTGTGGTGACAGGAAGAGCACCCCAGGGTTAAGACAACAGGAACTACTAAATAATCAACCAAAATAATCCCCAGAGACAGGTTCACAGAGTGAAAGTACAATCTGCAGCACAAGGAATCAGAACAGTGTTGATCAGTCATGGCAACAGGGAATAAAAAAACGCGTTTGTTCAGATGCTGGTGTAAAGTTCAGTTTCTGAACACAGGAAAAGGAAACTGGGTTCTGATGGACGGGGCAGCTCAGGTGACCTGTGGGGTCCCTCCACACCAGTAAACATCCTCCTCTTCAGTATCCCACACTGCGCTGCAGAAAAACACACTCTTCAAAACATTCCAGCCATTCTTCCCTGATAGATTAGAGATGCATGTGCAGCTACTCGCTGAACTCAGTTCATGGGCAGAAAACAAAGCATGAAGCGAGACCAAAACACAACCCAACACTCGGTGATTTCATGTTGCATCAGTTGCTAACAGAAAACATTAAAGACTACATGATCTGCCTTGTCAGTCATCCATTTACCTGGCAGTGAATCACAGAGCCACCGCTGACAACAGCCGCCACGTTTCAATCAGACAATAATAAAGATGGACACCAGAACGCCAAATCACACCCATCGCACCAGCAGCAAACAAGTCCGTCCTCTACATTCTTCCTCTTCACATTTTCATCTGTAGTGTGGAGCTAAAAATAGCACAGAATCCCAGATAATCATGCACGCGCACGCACACACACACACACACACACACGCAGAGTCGCGACGAACGGGCAAAACAGCTGCACAATCTGCAGCACAGACCTGTAGAGTCCAGAGCCTCCTCGATGAGTGGAGGTAAACGCAGTCCATCCATAGCCAAGTGTGGCTGCGGTGCAAGAGGGAAAGACGCAGAAAGAGAGTGGGCGAGAGAGGGTCAGAGGCTCCGCACGCCCACCTCAGCTGCAAAGAGAGAGAGAGACAGGGAGACAGAGAGAGAGAGAGAGAGAGAGAGAGAGAGAGAAAGAGAGAGAGAAAGAGAGAGAGAAAGAGAGAGAGAAAGAGAGAGAGAGAGAGAGAAAGAGAGAGAGAGAGAGAAAGGCAGAAAACAGCGTCAGGTACTGGCGGGCAAACAGGCAGCCTCCGGTGCTTACGCGCAATGACGCACACATACGCACACTCACAGCTGTACCTCGGGAGACTTTGGGAGGGACTAGTGAAAGAAGGATGCTGTTTTTCTGGTTTACAGACAATTTTCTCTCTCTTTAATGCCATGTTTCCTATTAGGACATCCTTTTCTCATTAATTATGAGGTGATCTACTTTAGCCCCGCCCTCCCATGGCTCTTGTTAACATACAATAAATGAAAAAACCTATCTATCTATCTATCTATCTATCTATCTATCTATCTATCTATCTATCTATCTATCTATCTATCTATCTATCTATCTATCTATCTATCTATCTATCTATCTATCAGTCATGGGATAGAAACCATAATATGGTATTTAACGGAAGAAAGTGAATATAATACAAAATCAGGCTAAAATAAAAGGGATTTTTCTTTCATCCTGTCAATGACAGTTTTGTAAACACACACACACGCACGCACGCACGCACGCACGCACGCACACACACCTCCCCTAACAATAGTTTGTCATTCTAACAAATGTACCCAAAGTGTAATCCTGCAGATTTTAGCAGTGGAGGCAGACAGCCAGTGCTGCAGATCACAGGTCACTTTCACACTATTGTTAATTTCCTCTTCCTCTCCTTGCAGGTTCCTATTAATAACACCTTTAGCAGTTTCATCACTACCCTTTACACACTTGAGCACTCGCAAATTTCAGCTGGAAAGTCAGGTGTGACCTGAAACGTGAATATGTCAGCACAGTCAGAAAGAGGAAAGGAGGGACCAGGGTCCACTCCTGTTTGGCCCTGTTGGAGGATGTTCCTATCACAGAGCCTTCAGTGCGTGTGTGTGTGTGTGTGTGTGTGTGTGTGTGTGTGTGTG